>JARQOC010000010.1:97853018-97983099 GCA_033576535.1 Allobates femoralis | reverse complement strand
TACCATCTAATGAACTGTTGAACTGTAAGGCTGAAAGACAGAGTTCAAGTAAAGTTACCCAGTGAAGTGAAGCTTTGACTCTGCTGCATCCTTTCCATTACAAACCGTTTGCTTTATTTCACCATCACTGCCCCGGTGGTCCAGTCCCGCCTGCGGGGACTATTCCACCCAAGCCGCAATACCACTGACCACCGGAGGACTGTGGCGGCGCTGGTGGTCATCACCAGACTCAGCAGGTGGCATCACGAAGACATCTTGTAAATAATCCCCTGTAAATACATCCTCACCCATTTTTCAGTTGACCCCCAGGGCCACGGCTTCAGGAAAGCCACCCGTGACTTCCCTGACTGAAACAGCCCGAGAGCCGAGTACCCCGAAACCCCTGGGGCGTGACTAAATAAGCAGTGCTTGCCACATAGTGGCATCAACAACCTCAACCCTTTTATTATCTTATCATCTCTTTTTCTTAATTTTTCCCCATTTTTGTCTTCTGCTTTTTCAATGATTACCAGGGCTACAGCAGTGAGTCAGATACTGTGATCCAGACTGACCGGCCCAGCTGCTGGGTACCCAAGCCTCTTGCGGCGATACACATGCATGACCTCCACTCCATATTTATTGTCTATGGAACTGCCAGAAACAGCTAAGCCCCATAATTGGCAGTCCCATATACAATGAATGGAATGGATAGGGGTAACTTGTTTTTTGGAAAAAAATTTGATAGGGATAATTTTTTTTTTCTTTTTAGGGGGAAGGGGGGAATTTTATAGGTGATAATGACATTTTTGGGGGACTGATCCTTGAAAAAAATATATGGTAAAGAGCATGATGAAACATTCCACAATACTAAATAGCGGGATGTTTAACGACGTGATACTTTTGCTTCCTTTGTACCCAAGTCTTTCATTGTTTGCCTTCATTACTGAAGGAGCAAATCAAAACGTCGAGCTGTTCTTTTAATTATTTATCTGATATATTTCATGTTGTCCCCGCGGCCTCCGATGTAATTCCGAACGTGTCCACCTTAATTGAATTTTCACTTTGGTTATAGACATTGATGTTCAATAATGCTGTGCCAGTGGATATCGGCGGCCGGATCTCCTGGGTCCTGCCCCTCCATATGATCTTCATTTTCTTCATTTCTGACCTCCTGCAATATCAGCCGTCTCTTTCTTCATAGATAAAAATAGTTTCTTTCTAAACTGAGAAGGAACAGGACAAAAAGAGCTTCTGAGAGAATCTTGTCGTCAACGTTTCCGTAAGGCCAAGACATGCGCCTGCCTGGAATATTCACTTATGTAAAGCAGAAATAAACTGAGAATAAGATTCGTCAGCAAACGTTTATCTTATGTGATAAAAGCTTTTTGAGATTTTCACAGTTTATAGTTAGGAGTAAATAAAATTTGAATTTTCCCCAAAATGTTGATTTTCTGCAAACAATCGAAAGCCTTTAATTGACCTGAAAACAAGTATAACACTATTCTCTTGTCCTCCCACACTAATCTGCTCTGATGTCCTTTCACCCACTCTATACTGTTTCTTCTGTGATTTATGCCTTTTTTGCTTTATCTCTTTTTCTAAGCTGTGACATCCTCTCACTATCCAGATTCACCACAAAGTACTGCTGCATTCCCTGCCTCTGCTTTTTTACTGGCTCTGCTATACATGTAATGTGAAAGTGTGACGCCCCTGCGGTCTGGTCGCCACGGAGGAGTACTGCACCCATTACATGGGTGTGCTTATTCTTGCTCTCAGTAAACGGGATAGTAAGTCCGAGACACCCAGAAAAGTACCCAACATACCCAGTCCCAAGGACGGCAGGCGGACCCGAGAGAGGGAGGGCCCGGGTAGTCAGTGGGACAGCGGGGAGAGAGGTGGAGGGTGGGAAGTGAGTGAAGGCAGTAAGAGAAAGGAACAGCAGGAGAGCTGAGAGGAAGTAGCAAGAGGAGAAGGATCCAGAGGACTTGAGCGGAGATGAAGCTCGTCTTGGGTCCCGGAACAACAGAGAGACAGAGGGAGCCCTAGGGACACGAGCAGTGAGCAATCCACCCGTGCACCCGAATCTGAAGTAAAGTGGAAGGGCAGGGTGAGCACCAGGGACCAGTCCTGTAGGTGGCGAAGAGACTCTATGCTCCAACCATGGAACTGGACGCCACAAGGTCTAGAGGAGCTGTGGCCAAATCCTGACACATCTGCCAAGAAGGTAGCCATACTAGGGTCAGGGAACATGGCCGTTCACCCAACAGGTCACGTGGCTGCTGGATTGGGGCACTGTGTGCGGAGGCGCAAGCAGGAGTGAAGCAGACAGACAGCGCTGAGAGAGAAAGCAACCCGAGAAGAAAGGAACATAAAGGGGGTGTCTTGGACGAGCTATCCCAGTTGTTGAGTACTATCCGGACTGAGAATGTGCAATAAGAGTACCCTGTAACACCACCATGTGAGAAGCTAAGAAAACCGGGTTTAGGACTCAGAACTGTGTGTGAGACTGTTCATTTTCCGCCTGCGGAGCGGTAGACTGATAAGACGCACAGGTCGCAGAAGTCCTGCCAGAGAATCATTCCAATTCCCCTATCCCGCCGAGAACAACCCTGCTGGCCCTCCATCATCCGAACATCACTCCGCTTGCCCTGTTGAACCGCTCCACTCGGGGGAGCGAAACTACCAAAGCTGCACTTGCATCATCCCCGGAGGTCCCGCAGTGCAGCGTCGGCCACTAATAGCCGAATGCCAAGGGTGGCATCATGACAACTATCCCCAAAACCCGTTTTCCCCTTCAAACTTTTAATTGACACCGCCAGGGCCACGGAGCTGAGTCTCGACTCCCGTGATCCCCCTTCTACAGCAGAACTGTTGGCTCGGTCTCCGAGTATCCCATGGCTCTGGGGAGGATGTGTCAAAAGCTGCAAAGTATTTTGGTATTTAGTAGTCCTATTGAAGTCATATAATCCTTCCCTGGCTGTTGCAATCTTCTGCAATTTGTTGGAGGACATTTTAGGCAATGTGTGTAACAAAATTGTAAATCATTGGAATTTGCTGAGTTTTGCAAATTCCTTAACATTTAACATGTCTAATTCACATTAAATCAATTTACTCATCTCTAATAGGTATATAAACAAATAAGTATAATCAGAAAAAAGGAACAGCACAATCTTATACTTATTAGTCTGGTGCAAAAAATCCTGAACATACAGCGTCCCAATGTGGGCTATGAAGTGGGTGTGGCTAACTGGAGAGGGTGGGGCTTGATACGTACATATACACATACATACTCTCCGTTTTATATGTATAGATATATACACATACACATACACACACGCGGTGGGTCATGTCACACACACATACACATATACTGTATATATACACACACGGCGGGTCACGTCATGGGGTGGGGACATACAAATATACACACATACAGAAACACACATATATACACACATATATACATACTGTACATGTGGCGAGTCACATCATACTCATATACACGCATTCAGTGGGTCATGTCATACACATATATACACATACACACACATACACACATGCGGTGGGTCACATTACACACACATGCACATATATACACATGTGGCGGGTCACCTCATGCGGTGGAGATATACAAAGTGGCATTGTTCACACACCACACTATTTGCGTTTTTTTTAGCACTCCTAAAACCACATGCGTTTTTTTAAGAGTGCCAAAAAATGTCCCTTGTGTGTCTGAAAGGATTTGCAATGTTTTCGGACTTAGTCATTTTTTCACCAAAAACGCAGGCAAAAACGCTAGCGTTAACACAGGGTGCCTCAACGAGCCTTTTAAAAACGCTAGAGTTAACGCTTGTGTTAATGCAGGTGCCTATATGTGTCCTGCGTTAACGCATGCGTTTCCCATAGGGCCCCATGTTAAAAAAACGCATGCGTTTTTGGGAGCAACCCCTGCGTTTTTTTTCCAGCACCCAAAAACGCTGAATGCAGCGGTTTTTGAACTGGGGGAAAAAAACACAAGTGGAGCTGAAAAACGCATGTACACTCAAATGCACCCTGCGTTAACGCACCTCCCTTTTTTTTAACAGCCCAAAAAACGCAGAGAAGGTTAAAAAAGCTGATATGTGTGAACAAGGCCATATACACATATAGCAACATAAATACTGCTCAAAAAAATTAAGGGAACATTTAACAGCACAATGTAATGTTGAAGTGTTCCTTTTATTTTTTTGAGCAGCATATATACAGACATATATACATACATATTCACACACGGCGAGTTATGTGACACAGCGGACCACATACACACACATACACACGTATAAGCACACATACACATGCATACGCACATATACACACATGCGGCGGGTCACATGATGCGGCGACACATACACACATACACATACATACACACAGATACACACGCGGCGGGCCATGTGAAGTGGTGGGGACACAGACATACACATATACACGCTCACGCACACACATGCCAACTTACTCACAAGGCCACCATCTTTGGACACTTGGCTGTACGAAAATGGCAGCGGCAGGATGCACCACACCAACCCACTGTAAGATTGCAGTAATTATAGGGTTAGATTGGAGGGGAACTTGGTGGGAGCTCATAAAGTGGATAGCAAGGTGTCTCTATCTATTTTTTATGTCATAGAGGATTTCTCCCTATGTTGTTTTTCTTTCTCCTTACTGAAAGTATTGATAATGATGGCTGTCATACTGACAGCTGACATTAGCAATGGGGCTTGATCTCAGCTGCCCAAAAAGATGATATCAACCCCTTTATTACCTAGTCTGCCACCACTACATGGCAGCTGGAAGAGCGGGGTAACTGCCAGTTTTTGCGCCTCTCATAGAGGTGCCAATTCTGGGGCGGCTGCTGGCTGCAATTTTCAACTTGGGGGGTCCAGAATGCTTGGGCTTTACCATGCTGAGAATTTCAGCCCCCAGCTGCCTGGGTTACCTTGGCTGGCAGTAAAAAATACAGTGGAGCCCATGTCAATTTTTTTTTAAATTATTTATTTATATAGTTAAAAACAAACTGGGCTCCCCTGTATTTTTCATTGTCAGCAAAATATCAGTCAGCGGGGGTTGGCAGCCAGAAGCTACTTGGTTTACCTGCACTAACAATAGAAAATATAGCGAAGCCTTACACATTTTTTACCAGGAAATTAAATATTTTATTAATAAAAATACACACAGAAACAGGTTTTTAAGTAAAATTACATTTTTTTACATACTTTACACACAGGGAGGAGAGCACACAGGGGGAATACAGCTCAACGAGAGAGCATATGAGAGGGAGAAGAAAGAACAAGGGAGAGAGACAGCCACAAGGGGGAAGACAGCACACAAGGGGGGAGAGAGCACATTGGGAGACAACTCAAAGGATAGTGCACACGAGAGGAGAGTGCACTGGGGGGGGCAGCTCAAAGGAGAAAGCACATGAGGGAAGAGAGAGTGGGCAGGCTGAGAGTACACAGGGGGGAGAGAAAATGTACATTGGGGAGAGGATGACCACTAGCACCACAGAGCCTTGCCTCATTGTGACATCACCACCCTCCCGTTGCGATAGCATTGGGCCTCCATCTAGTGAATTAATATGGGAAGTTTATTGTTTTGCTCTTTACATATTCTTAGAAATATTCAAAATTTCTGTAACAAGTATTGTATGGATCATGCTTTTTTTGGTCTTACATGGTGTCAGAGGTTAGAATACTTTTCAATTCTTTTGAAAGTAAGTGAGAGGTTCCTAAAAAAGGAGAGACTTCCATGAACTCCACAAGAATTGACAAGTCTCCAATGAAACCTTTTAGAGCTTCTCCTAGAAAACAAATATTAAGAGGCTTTCTATGTGTCCAAATGATGCAATATGAGGCATTTCAGAGACATGGGGGGTATCACTTTTAAAAATGGGAATGAGGATTGAGCAAAATCTTACGACGTTCGTAATCCCCCTGAACACCTCATTTGGATGCTATTGCATGTTGGTGTTACTGGTACATGGGTGTGGCTGAGTTGTCAGTATGTTGTTGTTCAGAGAAATTCTGCATGATGATTCTGAGAAGAGTTGGGTTACTCAGGTGTTTCTACTTCATGTGATTGTTCTGTTATCTAACTGAGCAGCTTTCCTCAGATTGCTGCCAGTTGTACATTTTGCCTGAAGTGCTGTGTGGCTTGCTCACCTTTGTCTACTCTGATATCTGTTTTCTGACCCAGGCTGTTGTTTGATTACTCTTTTGCCTGTCCCCTACACCTTTTGCCTTTCTCCTGGTGTTTTGACCCCTAGGCTGTGACTTGTTTAAGACTTTGTTTAATTCCCGTAACCTCATCGTGCTCTCCTGGAAACCCTGGACTGGCATATGACCACGTCTCTCTCTACTCCCGGTATGCTGTGAACTCTCCTGAAACTAACCCTGGATTACCTGACTGTCCTGCTGTCTCTACGTCTGAAAGCAGTGACTGTGTGAAAACCTAGTTTTGAAGTGACTAGAGTCACAAGGACCTTGGCTATGTCATTAATGTGTGGTTTCTGATACAGAGTCCTAAAAACTCATTCCCACTCCAATTATTACAACTCATGCGACATCATCATTGAGGTGGGTTTCATGTATGGAGTTGTGCCAGGTCTTCTAATCATTGAGCCACCTCAGAAAAAGTGCCATGCTAGTCACTGGACTCTGGTGGCCATGGATTACCAACGTGAATGTCGGACCACATTCCTGAAAATCTTTTTGCTCAACCTTTGGGGAATATTTTTCTTTGTTCTTGGATTGGCATCAAGAAAATTTGGCAAGGACAAGCTAGTGGTTGGGCCGCAGCTGCATATATCCTGGTTGCCAGGTGCACTGCCAACAAGCCATTAGCTTTGGTAATAGTGCTTACATGGACTTTAAACTGAATCTGTGCCCCGGGTGTAGGAATTCTTCATGACTATGTATGGGGCGTGCTCAGTTTCGGTCCTTTTGTGTCTTTTTTATCTCGTTGACGTCAGAAGGAGACTTCTTGTCCCAGAACTGTCTTTTCACACCCACCCCTTTACCAGTCACGGTTGCTACTTCAGACAGAATTGTCTCTCTTACAGCGAAGTTTACTTCTCTCCCTAAGGAAAGCAGTTTTGCTCTATAATTCATTTTGCCAACTACATTGATTTAAAGATCCTTGCACGCTGCTTCCAAAGTAATTACATTCTCAAAATTAAAAATAGATAAAATTGTGACCTATCTGGAGAAATCCCACCAAGACATGTTGGCACTTGTGCTAATCAATTTGCGTTTAATTATTGCTGCTGTTAGCAATGGGGTAAACAGCGGTGAGGCAATTACGGCTGATACAAGATATGTTGACATTATTGTGACTGGCAACACGGGCCGCCTGGCGGCGAGCACCCCTGACTATCAAGTTACATGGCGGGAATGTTTCGCACCTTCCATTATAATATCAGGTCCTCTTATTAATGGATAAGAGATGGGACGCAAGGATAATTAGGGATAATCTCACAAAGAACGACAATTAGGACGAATTTATCTGCATGTCTGGAAATAACATTCAGGTAAGGACGGCACAGTTTTGTAAACACATTGATGTGGATACGTAATTGTGTTCTAGTTCTTTTTGAAAACAGGCAAGGCTGCTTAGATAGGGCCTTATAGGCTACCCATGTGGCTGGTTGGTCCAATTCTCTTTGCAATTGGAGGTCAGGAGTCCCTACTTCAAAGTTTGGAAAAGTGACCAAAACTGATTGAAATAGTCCTTCTGTTCTGAATGGCAAATACTGGTGGTATAAGAAGGACAATTTGAGCTTTATTGTTGGCCTCCAATAATTGAGAAAGCTCTGCCACCCCTTCATTACATATTTAGGCTTGACAAGTTGTCTGTAACTGAGACTGTGCCTGGCACTGCGTCTGTGTCCCGGGTGTCAAATCCTCACCTGCTGAGTTTATGGTCACCGGCACAAGAGGTCAAGTTACTGCTAAGGCTGCTTTCACATAGCGATTTTCGGTCATCCGATTGTATCCATTTCAATCGGACCCTATGTATCCCTATGGGAATCGGATGGGATCGGATGTGCCACTATTGGCATCCGATTTTGGCACCATCCGATCCCATCCGATGTAATCACGGGCACAAAATCGTAGCCTACTACGATTTTGTGTCCGTGACTCACATCGGACAGCCTCGGATCACTGCTGATCCGAGGCTGATCCGAGGGCCCACAGCATAGGAGCCTATGGACATCGGATCAGAGCTCACCTCGGATCCGATGTCGGCTCCGTATCTCCCTGTCTTTCCCTGCTCTGCTCCTCCATCTTCTTCCCTCTCCTATTCTATATGATGTGCCCCGCTATTCTTTGCTGTGTCCCCCGCTTCTCTATCCTCATCTATCCCTATCCTGTCCCCTATCCTGTCCCCTGTCCTCTCCCTGGGTGTAAAAAAATAAAAAAACCTCCTCCGGGAGGATACATTACCTGTCACCGGCTCCAACGCTGCACACGATCAGGACTAAAGGACCTGTGATGATGTCAGAGTCACATGACCCGGTCAGCTGACCGGGTCTCTGACATCATCACAGGCTCTTGTGCCCTGATCGTGTGCAGCGTTGGAGCCGGTGACAGGTAATGTATCCTCCCGGAGGAGTTTTTTTATTTTTTTACACCCAGGGAGAGGACAGGGGACAGGATAGGGGACAGGATAGGGATAGATGAGGATAGAGAAGCGGGGGACACAGATAGAATAGCGGGGGCACATCATATAGAGTAGGAGAGGGAAGAAGATGGAGGAGGCAGGAGTAGGGAGAGACAGGGGACCGCAGGATCCACACGGATCCTGCAGATCGGATGGCTATTTGCCATCCGATTGCAGGGATCCGTATGGATCCGTGCCTGTCCGTGGGATCCCCCTTCAAAGTCGGATCCCACGGACAGGCACAAAAACGTTATGTGAAAGCAGCCTAAGAATTCCATTACAGAGACTGAAAAATATAAAATTGAATCCACTTTTTTGTGAGACATGTATATACACATTTTTTTTGTATTTAATACTATGATATGTATTAAAAAAATAAATAAGAATTTAGAATTTTTCATGCTGGCCATTGGGGCTATTTTAGACTCGTACATCTTATCAGGGAGTGTTTTCAGCAGTCTTGTTATCATCAAAGACAGGATTACAATGAGAGGTAATAATTTTATACCCAGCTTACACTACCATTCAAAGGTTTGGGGTCACTTATAAATGTCCTTATTATTGAAAGAAAAGCACCATTTTATTAAAATTAAGCTAACATGAAATTAATCAGAAATACACGCGATACATTGTTAATGTGGTAAATGACTATTCTAGCTGCAAACGTCTGGTTTTTAATTCAATATCTACATAGGTGTATAGAGGCCCATTTCCAACAACCCCCACTCCAGTGTTTTAGTGGTACATTGTGTTTGCTAACTGTGTAAGAAGGATAATGGATGTGTTGAAAACCCTAGAGAACCTTTGCACAAGTATGCTAGCACAGCTGAAAATGGTTTGGCTGATTAGAGAAGCTATAGAATAGACCTTCCTTTGAGCTAGTTGAGAATATGGAGCATTACATTTCTTTGTTCTATGAAACTCTCAAAATGGCCAGAAAAAGAGAACCTTAATGTGAAACTTGACAGTCTATTCTTGTTCTTAGAAATGAAGGCTATTCCATTCAAGGAATTGCCAAGAAACTGAAGATTTCCTACAATGGTGTGTCTTACTCCCTTCAGAGAAGAGCACAAACAGGCTCTAAACAGAGTAGAAAGAGAAGTGGGAGGCCCCGCTGCACAACTGAGCAACAAGACAAGTACATTAGAGTCTCTAGTTTAAGAAATCAACACCTGACAGCTCCTCAACTGTCAGCTTCATTAAATAGTACCCGCAAAATGCTAGTGTCAATGTCTACAGTAAAGAGGCTACTCCGGGATGCTGGCCTTTAAAGCAGAGTGGCAAAGTTAAAGCCATATCTGAGACTGGCTAATAAAATGGGAAAAGTAACAGACATTGGACAGAGGAAGATTGGAAAAAAGACAAATCAAAGTTTGAGGTGTTTGGATCACACAGAAGAACATTTGTGAGACGCAGAACAACTAAAGAGAAAATTATTATTTCAAATAAAAATCATTATTTCTATCCTTGTCAATGCCTGGACTATATTTTCTATTCATTTTGCAACTCATTTGATAAATAAAAATATGAGTTATCATGGCAAACACAAAATTATCTGGGTCACCCCAAACTTTTGAACGGTAGTGTATAACACAGGATTTCACATTAGGTGATGTGACAGCTCACTCTGCTCCCTCCCTTCACAATGAGTTTCCAGGTGTGTCACTTTGACTACTACATCTCTGGCACTGCTTTGCTGCTTTTCCTGGAATCTCTCCTACAGCTGATACTGCTGTGCCAGTGCTCTTCAGCAAGGGGCCACCTTCTCTCTAAAGGTCCCTGTGTACACTTGCCAGCACTGTATCTGCACTTTTCACAAGCTTGCCATGTAGGCAGGGGTGGACTGGCCCAGGTGGCAGGGGGCAAGTGCCCCCCAGGCTAGTGGTTTTGCCCAAAGTTAGGGCTTACCCTTTAATGAAAAGGCCAGGCGGCCTCGGTTTGCGGCGGAAGCTGCTGTAAAGAGATATAGCGGCAGCACAGTGGTGAGTGAGCGCCGGAACTGACACCCCCCCTGCTCCTCAACCGGCTGGATCTCACAGCACCCCACCTCCCCCGCTCCTCACAAGCCACCGCAGGGCTGCCAGGGTCATGCCGACACCCGGGTTAAGTTCAGCCAGCCAGCTAGCCCCTGCATATAGGAATCCCTTCTTTTACCTAAAGGTACCGTCACACGTAGCAATATCGCCGCCATATGGCTGGCAATTTGATGTGAGCACGCACGTTCCGGGCACTTTTTTACACATCACCGTCACCCTGTCACACATACACATCTCGCACGCGATGTTCGGTGATCCTGCGTTCCGGAAATCCCCTGTCGCAGACTGGAAGAAATTTCTCATAGTAATATCGCTGCCAAAATTGCGCGTCACATGATGTGGGCGTAGAGTGTGAGCGCGCCGAGAAGACAGGCGTGGCAGAGTGTTTTACACCATGATCCTATCACTCCGATTGGGCAACACAACTGTGTCGCCATTGGTCAGCCTTGTCAGGAAGTCTGCCCACTACATGACGCATGTGTCCTTTCTACTATATCGCGATTCAAATATGGCGCTTTAGCCATGGCCAGCCAATTGGAATGCACGAGCGACCACCAATCGCGGCAGACGGGGCGCGCCAAACAGACCGCTCAGGCACGCCTCTGGAATCGCTTCCAAATGGCCTGAGCTCGCTTTCTACATCGCTATTGCCCTGTCACACACCATGATACGCAGAAATCTAGGTCCGTAGAAGGGGCAGGTGCTCCGAAACGGAATCCGTCACCTGTGTGTCTCCCCACTCCCTCCCCCATCGCAGAGAAACCATGTAAAGAGGACTTTGAAATAAAAAAGAAAAAAGTTCTGCTCGGTGAGTGCCGCATTTTTTCTTATTCATTGCTATTTGCTGTCTAAAAAGCGTGCACCCGGGCACATGAACCTCCTTCACTCGCAAGCTTACATGCTTAAGTAGCACCGGTCCCTGCAGCACAGCAGTGCCCAGTATTTATCTGCAATTTTTTATTATAATAAAGATGTGGAAAAAATAGTTGACAAAAAAATCTAACATATTTTTAACATGAAAACATAATTTGTACAATAGGTCATATAATAATAATAATAATAATAATTATTATTATTATTATTAGTAGTAGTAGTAGTAGTAGTAGTAGTAGTATTAGTAGTAGTAGTATATTTATATAGCACCAAACATATTATAATATAATTTTTATTTCTTTATTTCTATTATGCAGTACTTTTCAATTCAGAGGGGCCATCACGTTTACAGACAATATTAGACATTACAGAGTAACATAATTCAACAAAGTCCAAGAAGTTCCTGCTCACAATCTACAATCTATAAGGTTTCATGTATAAATGCATGCATTTTCAGCTAAAAATAATTTTTGCAATTGAGTTTAATAAAAATATTACACTCTGTGGACTATACAGGCTTTAGCACATTACTGGCTGCTAGGGGAGTTAACTGAGAATCCTTCAGCGAGCTCCTTCTGGTGGACGTTTATAAATCTTTTATCTCCCTTTTTTTCCTGATCATTTTTTCAAATTCAGAAAAAGATGCCTAACCTTGTTCCAAACTCTCCATCAGAATGAAGTCACTCGTGCACTTGGCGGGGATACGAAACATCTGCAAAATCCAAACGGTGCAACATTTTTTAATGAAACCCAATTGCAAAAATGATTTTTTTTAGCCTTTAAGTAAAACAAAATGTCCCCTTAGCTTTTCATACCCTTTACGAAGACGAGCCGCGCACGATGATGTGATACTAATTATACTCTTGTTCTTGCTGTAAAGGCTTCTACATGAAAATAGCTAAGAGGTAAAAACGACAGAAACGACAGTGAAATCCGGGGAAGATCCATTTTCCTGCAGCTTCTGCTGACAGCGTACATATAAAGATCAAGGTTAATATAATGTGACATGGGTCACATCGCAAGCTCGATATTATCTCTCCCTACAGGTAGCCTGTTAGACTCTAATGCCTGCCTGCAGGGATGATGTGGCATCGGTCTCCTCCGTCTTGTGGCCTTACGTAGTTTCTTGTTACATTCATCCGTCTTAAAACAGTCAAGGATTAGAGCTGGCACAGTACCAGGAGCGCCGGACATCAGAGGAATGGCAAGTAGATGCCTTCTCCGATGCATCGGGGCTCTTGTCACTTAGAAATACAAGCTAAAATAAACACATTAAAAAGTATAGTAAACCTTTTATCGCCTAATATGTAATAGATGTATGTTAGCAATAATCACACATTTGATGATGACTGTAGGATTTATTTTCGGGATGCCAGGATTTTACTGCCTTGAGTCAAATTTAAAACTTTTGCCTCACTTCTTTGCAATATTAATTCAGTGGTGTTAATATAAAATCTTCTGCCATATGGTGCAAAAAAGTAATCATATCATACTACAATTGATTTATTTATTATGCATTAATAATATTTACCTATCGTCATCAGTATTGGATCGATTAGGGTCAGACATCCGGCCATTTCAATGGCAGCACATGAGGCCAGGCTTGGACTGGCGGGCGGGAGGACAGGGAAATCCTCCAGTGGGCCTCTGCAGCTGTAAGTAGTAGCAGTAAGTAGTCTTGTTCCTGGGCATTGTCACTTGGAAAGAATAGCTTAATCAATAATAATATTGACCTATCGTCATCAATATTTGATTGATTGGAGTCAGACATCCGGCACCATAAATGATCAGCAGACGGATGGCAACACATGAAGCCAGGTTTGGACTGGCTGGCTGGATGACAGGGAAATCCTCCGGTGGGCCTCTGCACCTGTAAGTAATAGCAGTAAGTAGTCTCGCTCTTGGGCATTGTCACTTGGAAAGAATAGCATAATCATGAATAATATTGACCTATCCTCATCAATATTGGATCGATTAGGGTCAGACACCCACCACCTAAAATGATCAGCAGACAGATGGCAACACATGGACTAGCCGGCAGGAGGACAGGGGAATCCTCTGGTGGGCCTCTGCAGCTGTAATTAGTAGTAGTAGTAAGTAGTCTTGAACTTGGGCATTGTGGCTTGGAAAGAATAGCTGAAAAATAAATTAAAAAGTAAAATAAAGAATAAAACATAATTATTTTCTTCTAATATATAATATTAAAGACTCAGGATATATTTCAGCAATAATCAGAGATTTGGTAATGACACTAAGATTTATTTTTGGGGTGCAAGGATTGTACTGTCTTAAGTCAAAATGTAAGATTTTTCCCCTATTCCACATAATATTAATACAGTAGTGTTAATAAAAGATCTTCTGTCATATGGTGCAAAAAAGTGATCATACCATACTATAATCTTTTTATTTACTATGCATTAATAATATTGACCTATCATTATCAATATTGGATCGGTAGGGTTCAGACAAGCGGTCAGCAGGCAGATGGCGACACATGGCCGGCAGGGGGACAGGGGAATCCGTACTCATGGGCCCCTGCCGCCCCAGTCTGACACTGCATAAAATGAAGCTACAAACTGCAGGTTTAACTCAATGCTTAATGGCAGCAGGTAAGCCCTGCAGAATAAGCAGCGCCCATTATATAGATCATACTGTACAACTGATGTGTTTAACACTCTTCTAAATATCTGTTATCTTTCTTTTTAGTATCTAACCATTTATCTGTCACTGGTCTGGAGACACGAGGGTCAGGGAGTGCTATTGTTTACTATCTATCTATCTATCTATCTATCTATCTATCTATCTATCTGTGGCACCCCAAGGGTTAATGTGCCACAGAAACATCAACACAGGTTTAATCCCCACACAACACTACACTAGAAAGTGGGAGGAGCTTAGGTGGCACCTGCACTAGTGGGAGGAGCTAAGTTGTTTACCACAGAGCAGGAGTGACAGTTAGTTGGAGTTGAGTCTGGTGCAGGAGCAGAGTCAAGTAGAAGTGGAGGTCCTGAGAGGTCTGAGGAGAGGAGACAGAGGGACAGAGGAACATACCCGGGATAAAGAGTTACCCCAAACTTAACCCCGGAGAGGCGCTTAAGACGGATACCGGATCCGAAGCTGTGCCTGAGACAGACAGGACAGTAAATACCGGGATAGTGAAGGTCCACCATCTTCACTGTACCATAGCAAAGCAACACGGAGGGGTCAGTGACACAGAGGACTCAAGTTGCCTAGCAGATTGGTACCCGCGAGAAGAGACAGGGCCAGCAGTTCAGCTACAAGTGGCAGCAGGGCCACACACAGCGCTTAAGTAGGAAGCCAAGGACCCAGTCAGGGTGAGAGCAACCCAGTACAGACTCCGTGGACAATACTGTGTTATACCATCTGCAAGTAAAGACTTGGAAAACAACAGAAACCGTGAGTGTGTGTCATCCTTATGCTGAAGCCCCACTTGCTCTCATCATCTCTACTGCTACCCCTACTCTCCTGCAGCATCAATAACTATCCTCACAGACTTTAACTACTACTACCACTGCCCCGGGGAACCCAGTTCTACCCACAGGAACTATTCTATTCAAGCTGCTATCCCATCATCCTCGGAGGTTCTGCAGCAGCGGCGGCCCCATTACTGGCCGCATATAGTGGGTGGCGTCACGACTGACAAATCCCCTGTAAATAACCCCCCATTTTATTGTGCGGGCCCGGGACACGGTCCGGACCAGGACCGCTGTGACATCCCCCAGCAGCACCCCGGTCCGGCACCGAGTACCCCGTCCCAGTGGGCTCCACATATCTATCTATCTATCTATCTATCTATCTATCTATCTATCTATCTATCTATCTATCTATCTATTATCTATCTTATGTCAGACTTCGATTCCCTTCATCTATATATTCATAGGATCTTCTGGATTTATTCATCTTTGGCTTTTTAATCCTATAGACAGTTAACAGACTGGTGTGTGAACTGTAGTTAATGAATTTTCCATTTTCGGTTCCTGTGATTGACCATGACTCTCTGTGCCGCGTCTCGTCTTCATATCGCTGTCACTTAACAGTCATTAGAATATATAAAAATAACATGGTAGTTACCAGGCTGATAATGCAAGCAGCGGATTCATAAAATGACAAAACCACATCTGTCAGCCGTGTTTATTTTCCTTACATAAAACTAATTACCGTATATGTCGCTCATACAGCGTTTCTTGGCACGTCGCTCCTCCGAAGGCCGGTTAAAGATGCTGGAGCAGAAATCTGTTGCGTTATTTCTGTTTGGTGCATTAATAGGACAAGGGACAAGGTGTTACCCAGTTAGTTCTCCCTGCTCCAGTAAAACAATATGGCTGAAGCGGAGCCTGGTAAATATAACAATGATGAGAGTTCCTGGCAGCCGGCCGGTGATAAAGAGTTAATGAATTGTGTCTGCTCCATTCTCTGTATATCTGTCATAGTCATTGCTGCAATATGGCCAGCCACTGTAGATGCCCTCTGGTGATATGTATCCCTAATTTCGGACCCTACTGGATTTCACTCTCTACTAGAACCACCTATGGCCCTCGCCATAGGGAGTCTGTTACCTATGTGCTCAACATCGTGTTCCTGTATTACCTGTATTGTGAGTGACCACCTGGGAGTTCTGGATTGGAAGCCCTTGTATGAGCTTGGAGACCCTTCAGGCAGGAGCGTAACTGCAATAGGTGAAGGGGTTGCAATCGCACCCGGGCCTGGAGCCTAGGGGGCCCCAAAAGTTGTTTGGCCTATAGAAAAAGACTAATGCTATTAAAGATTTGCAATAATTGGGGGCCCCGTTGGAGGTTTTGCATCAGGGCCCGTGAGCTTCAAGTTACACTACTGCCCTCAGGTTGTCCAGGTTATGGTGACCCCAACATATGTGTCCTTTGGGCTCTGTCTATGGTTCAGCCATGATGATATGTTTTGTTTAGTTGTCAAAATGACTGCTCCAGTGACATAATGGGTTTGCCCTGGTGGGGTCAACCCTCATAGCCTTGGTCTACATGAGCAGTATGGACACATGATGATGGTGCCGAATGGAGGTCAAGTTGGAAGTATGAAGAGGTTGAAGAGGTGAAGACATTGGTAATTGTTGGAGAAGAGCTGATGGTCCCAAGGAAAGCATAGAAGCTACACAAGAAAGCTGATGAAGCAGAGTCAAGTAAGAGGAACAGCTGTGAAGACTCGGTGACATGATGCAGCTGAGTAGATTAGGAGTCTCTCTGGAGTGATGAAGCAAAGCTCAGTGGAGTAGCAGAATTGAGTAGGTCTGTAGGATCACTGTAAGTATGTAGCAGATCATTATGAATTTATCAAAGTTCAGTAGGTCAGAAGACTCACTAAAGTCATATAGCAAAGTCAATGATATAGCAGAGGTAAATGAGGCAGGAGACTCACTGCAGCTGTCTAGGGCCAAGTGCTTGGGCTACTTAGATCTCGGGCGTGCTGGTACGGGGATGTCACAGGTGGTCGGTGCCCGAGTCCGTACCCTTAGGCAGACAAGAGAAAGGGAAAAATAATAAAATAAAGTCAATCGAAGTCGTGAAGCCACCTGTAGGTTTGGTGATGGCACCGGCACTGCAGGGACCTCCAGGTTGATGGGTGGCAGCAAGGTGTTGTGGCTCTCCACAGGTAGAGTGGGGTCCCCGGGGCTGTAGAGTAACAATGGTGGAATAGGGCAGCGCGGTTGGAAAGGGGCTGCACAGTCACTGTGGTGCAGTGTAGGTAAATCACAGTTCATCAAAAAGAAACACAGACGCTTGCTCTGCACAGGTCTTTACTCCAGTTACCTTCAGCCTGTACATAGTTCACACGTGTTATGGCTCAGGTAGTGAACCAGGCGTCATAAGAGTGTCTCTGAGGCTTCGGCTATGTTCCTTCTCTATACTCGCTCTGTCATACCTCTGCGCACACTTTCCTCCTTGTGCTGCCATGCACAATCCCACTTCTTGAACCAGGCCCGTCGGTTGATATGGGAACCCTTTTTCTCTCCAAATGGAACCCAACCCAGTCTAGCACTTCTGGTGGAGACCGTGCTTCATTTGGGCTGTTCAACACAAGGCAATCACTGATCTCAGGGAGACCAGTCCAAGAATACACTGCAGGCAGCCGGCTAAAGCGCTCAACACAGTGAATTCCTAGGCCAGGGAAATAGAGTCTGTGGGTGGAGCCTTGTTTAGGAGTCTCAACATAGGACTATGTATAGGGAATAGCATAATGGCTGAATGTAAATAGCAGGGCTGTCTGCACAGCTAACAAAGACATAGGGAAAAAACATGGCAGAAACTGCTTGTGAATCTAAGGAAAATGGAGAAATCTTAGCTTAAAGCAGCGGCCGCTGTGTCAAGAGCCCGATAACCACGTCACGGTCTTTCTCATTATATCGGGTCCTAGCTATGTGCCTCTCTCATGGTATAATGCTGTATGTGTGGGTTTATATGCCTCTATCTACAATTAAAACCAGCTGTGAGGGGTTAATGTAATGACCAGAGGTCCGTACTAGATCCAGTGAGTCACAGAAACAGAGACGGAGGCAGAAGCAACATAAAATACTTGCTTTTACTTGGGGAAACAGATGGAAAATTTAGAGTAAGATGCACAGATATGTTATTTCCCCAGAAATAGATAAATTATTTACATACACCCAGCATCAAGCTAGGGGTCGGTGTGTTACCTTAATGTTCCTCCTCAGTGTGAGGAGACAATGCCAAAAATAAATTTACCTAAAATCTATACAGAAAAATAAGCGATTTACTACACACAGCAGCAGGACAGGTGTAAATCAGATGGATGCAGTTTAGTGAGGATCACTGAAATAACACACCGATTTACAATCTTATCAACTCTATACATACAATACATATAAACCCAGTGTACATATATGTACATATATATTTATATATCTGATCTGTTGGATACCCGGGTACCTTATCTAATAGTAAACTTTAGTCCAGTTACAGTCTGTACAGGCCTGGGGAAGTACTGTTAACGCAGTCACTTCCAATGGTCTTCAGCGCCAAAAATGAAAAATAAATAAAACACAACTGTAGTAAATAGGGATATTGTGTTCTCTTGTCTGAAGGGGGGTCTTAGTCTCTGTAGCTTTTTGGGAGGCCAAGTGTGTTCACCTAGAGACACCACACCGAGGCCTGCAGTCTCACAGCAGAGATTCAGTCTTTTTCTCTCACAGTATGGCCGACCCGTCTCCTCTAAAGCACTCCTCTCCTGGCAGTAGTATACTCGCTTCTTAGCAGGGAATAAGTCTTTGGTCCCCTCCAGGGGCTCTGCTGTCCAGTGGATCAGTGTCCAGTCTCAGCTTTATCTGGCTCAGACTTCTCCACAGCCACTCTCCTCACAGCACCTCAGGAGACAAGTTTATCTCAGCCCAAACTGTCATAAAGTCCTTCCTGTCTCCGTGACAACCTCCTCAGCTGACAGCCCCCACCTTTTTATTCAGGAAGTAAATTTTTACACACTCTTACATGCCACCCCACTAAAGGTTGGCGTCCTCGACACACCTCCCCACTCAAAGTCCTCTTGCGCATAGCGCTGTGGTGGTATTCCCGCTGTAGCCCGAGTTGACCTCCTGGGACCAGACACTGGATTTCCAGTCCCAGAGGTATCAGTGCTTTCACCAGGAGAAGTTGATGAAGATGCTCCCTCCTGAGGTGCTGCATTCCATAGCACATTGTCCGGATCAGGCACCTGTCCTTGTTCAGCATCCCTAGGAGAAGACATAGGATGCACAATATTCTCACTATATGGCGGCGCATTTACCACAGGGAAAAGGTGGGTAGACACAGGGAAAGGCTCATCACAACATTCGGTATTACTAGGATGAATCACCCCCCGAGAAACAGGTTCTGGCTCCCTGGAAATGGGGCCTGAGTTTTCGAACCGACATTGCTGCAACATGTTACGATGAAGATTGCGGGTCGGTCCTCCAGTTCCCACCGGCTCTACCTCATAGACTGGAATTTCAGGACTCACCCTTCTTTTGACCACATATGGCATTGCCTCCCATCGATCACTCAACTTGCCCGATTGCCCCTTAGTCCTCACCAACACCCTGTCCCCCAGAGAGAAAGGCTCATTTTGTACTGGGTGTCTGTCCCGGTGAGTCACCTGACTGAGTCGGTTACCCACCACCCGATGAACCACCCTTAACCTATGCCGGTGTTCACAGGCCCATTCAGACGCGGTCCGGGGTGAGTGGAGGAGAGATCTGGCATACTCAATTCTTCAATATCTCGGCCAGGTCGACCGAACATTAGCATGTGTGGGGTGTAACCTGTAGTGCTATGCATCCTGTTATTATAGGCCCACATCAATTCAGGGATAAATTCAGGCCAGTGAGCCCGCTGCTCAGGACTCTTACTGAGCCCACAGACCCGACATTGCCGACACGCCTCCGCTACCATGCCTCCCAGGTCATGGCAATAGAGGACTCGCTGTAGCCACTGGAGTGTCTTTTCACTACCAAAGTGAGCTCCTTTCTCATGCGCTTCACGGGCAACCACCGGCCCCAGCGACATGGGGATCACCAGCTGGTGCCGGTGCTGCAACTCAGATTGCAAATAAACCTTGCGATATAATAGGTCATGTTCAACGCACAACTTGTCCCACTGACGCAACAGCTTCTCGCCTTCTGTGGACAATTGGGCCTTCTCTTCTGGTCGTGGCCATACTCTATTCTGTACCCAAGAGCGTACCAGTTTAATGTCTGGACAGCCATTTTGGTCCTCTAACCAGTCAGCAGGAGTTTTACCAAGGACATAAGGCATCCCTGATGCCACCCCACTTGAATGTACCACACTCTGGAAGATAGGTAATTGACCAAAATCGGGAGTCTCGATGTCCTCGAGTTCATCGTCAACACTCCCTCCTGAGGGTCCCAAAGGCACCCGTGACAGCGCATCGGCATTTCCATTCTCTCGTCCAGACCGAAATTTAATACGATAGTTGAACTTAGCAAGGCGGGCAACCCATCGCTGTTCTAGTGCCCCCAGTTTTGCATTATCTAAGTGGGACAGGGGATTGTTATCTGTCATTACCAACACTTCAGCACCAGTGAGGTATTCGGCAAAACGCTCTGTCATAGCCCATACCAATGCTAGTAGCTCCAGGCGAAACGAACTATAGTTAGCCGGATTGCGCTCAGTGTCCCTTAAAGACCTGCTGCCAAAGGCGATGACCCGCTCCCGGCCATCCTGAATTTGGGCCAGTACCGCCCCCAACCCGTGAAGACTACCGTCAGTGTACAACAGGAAAGGGGTATCAAACCGGGCATATGCCAACAACGGGGCACTCGTTAGGGCAGTTTTCACCTCGTCAAATGCCTTTTGCTGCTGAGGCCCCCATTGAATAGGGCGGTTGCGAGGACCCAGCGCTGTCCCTCTTAAAAGTTCATTCAGAGGACCCACTACTTGTGAAAATCTGGGCACAAATCGTCGATAGTACCCCGCCAATTCCAAGAAAGCCCGAACCTCCCGCAGGGTCTGGGGAGGTGGCCACTCCTGTACCGCTAAGATCTTACTGGCTGAGGGTAACACCCCATCGGGAGTCACCACATGGCCTAGATACTCTATGCGACTCTTGAACAGTTGACATTTCTTCGGTTTTATTTTCAATCCATGGCGGCTGAGCCGTTGGAGCACTTGGCGTAACTTCTCAAGATGATCTTCAAATGATGTCCCGAACACCACGATGTCATCTAGATATATCAGTACCGATTCGAAATTCATGTCGCCTAAGCAGTGTTCCATAAGGCGTTGAAAGGTCCCCGGGGCATTACTGAGTCCGAACGGCATCCGATTGAATTCGTAGAGCCCCATTGGCAGAATAAATGCTGTCTTTGCCCGATCTTTCTCAGCCATTGGTACCTGCCAATATCCGCTCGCCAAGTCCAACGTTGAGAAGTATTTGGCCCGTCCTAATGCTGACAGGGACTCCTCAATCCGAGGCAACGGGTATGCGTCTCGCACCGTGTGCGCATTTAATTTCCGATAATCCACACAAAATCGGAGGGTCCCATCCTTCTTTCGCACCAGGACCACGGGGGCAGCCCAGGGACTTTGGCTCTCTCGTATCACTTGATTGTCCAGCATACTGGCCACCATGCCCTTCACCTCTTGATAAAGTGTCGGGGGAATCTGACGATAACGTTCTCTAATGGGAGGGGTGTCCCCCGTGGGAATCTCATGCTCAATCATCGGAGAGCACCCGAAGTCTTCTCCATGTCTCGAGAAGGCCTCTTCATGTTCCCACACGACCCTCTCCAACTGCTCTAGTTGCACGGAAGTCAGTTCCTCCCGATCCACTCCCATCTGATCCATGATCACACGACCATTCCAGTCTTCAGTAGGAGATTCAACCCCCCCTACTTCGACCGCATATGTCCAGGATGACTGTGGGTCTGGCCGCAATTCAAACACTGCCTTATCAGGCATCTTCCCCTCTGGCACGAACAGTTCAGCCAGGATGGCCCCAGCAGGAATGGTAACAACCTCCTCCAACACGTTAATGCATCTGACTGGCACCCGTCCATTCTTCACAATCGCCAAAGACCGGGCCACATGCACCTTGGCAAGAGAGGACTTCTCTGGGGCTGGCTCAAGTAATACCTCAAGTCCATTCAGCCTCTGCGCCGCCCCCACTGGCAACATTAAGAGTTCCTCCTGTCGGGGTGCCAGTGAAATTGTGGTCCGTGATGGCACTCGGACTAGGCCCACCCGGGCCCCCAGGGACTGCACTTTTCAGCAGGTTACAGTTCAACACTAGGCGGTGTAACATTCTCTGAGTTGGTCGGTGACTTGTAGCATGAGTCCAGTATCGGGGTCCCTCACGGGCATACATCTGATGATTTAGATCTCGCAGAATGTTCATTCCAAGTGTCACCTCCATCCCTCTTCTAGGGGGGTGGTCCACCAGCACTACCCCTTTCTGACCCAGCTCTTGACCAAACATTTTCAGCCTCATCCACACGATCCCTTTCACCGCCAGCTGGCCATTGTTAGCGGCGGTAAGTCTTATAATTCGGCCATCTTCGGGGACCACTAGTTGACTGAAGTATTCCTCGAACACTTCCAGAGGCATAATGGTACATTCAGATCCCGTGTCAACCAAACAACTCATCTTCCACCCTTCAAATTCTGCTTCTAAAACTGGACTGCATGCGAACAAATCTTGCTCTTCCCGTTGAGGGCTTTGTGGGGGGTGGGCCGCTGCGATTTGCCCCCTCAAGGCAGCGGCTGGGAGTTTAACATCGGCGAAGGAGTCTCGGGGACTGTGGACATCCGGCAGTATCGTGAGATGTGTCCCTGGCGCCCGCACCTCCAGCAGGTAACTACTCTTCGTGGACGGGGGCTCGAGTTATTCAAAGAGGGTGGTCTGGCTGTCGGTGGAACCACCATCCCAGAGGGTGTGGCTGGTGGCCTCTCCAGGGGAGTAGGAGACGACCCAGCTCTGATCTTAGACACTTCCAGCTTTAGCTCCTTCAACTCGGCACGCAGAGCTTGCACAACGTCTACCAGTCCCTCCGCTCCTGACACTGGCATTTGGCTTTTTTCCATCCGTGTACTGTCCACAGCCCCTGTGGACTCCGCCTCCCTTTCCACCGCGGCCTGGTAAATCTGCCAAAAAGATATTTCTGGGGTAGCCCGGGCCACCTCCAACAGGTTTATCCCGAAGGGGCCTATTGGCTAGTCCTGTGATGAATTGGTCCCGGAGCAAGTGGTCTACCTCCCGGAACGCT
Organism: Allobates femoralis; assembly: GCA_033576535.1. Taxonomy (NCBI): domain Eukaryota; kingdom Metazoa; phylum Chordata; class Amphibia; order Anura; family Aromobatidae; genus Allobates; species Allobates femoralis. Next base: position 97,959,750 of record JARQOC010000010.1, on the reverse strand, counting down.
CCCATGGCCCCTGGGTCTAGTCGCTGCACTTCGTTCAATGTCTCCTGTAGCGTATTAGAGTACTGCATCAGAGACTCACTTTCCTTTTGAGGGCGATTAAAAAAGAAAGATCGAAGCTGGGTCACACGGGCCCGGCCTCCCAAACTCCCCTCTAACAGTACCAAAATGTTCTCTAACGTACTCCTCTCAGCCTCAGGTCGTACCATCACCATCCGCCTAGCATCGCCCTCTAGTGCATTTAATGCCAGTTCTGCTCGTACTGCAGGAGCCAGATTACACATCCGCAGAATACTCCGGACCCTCTCAGCCCAATCCTGCAATGCCATGTTATGCCCGTCGTATTTCGGCATGTGCTGGAGTAAAGCTCCTACCGGCACATACCCTCCCACATTCGCCGCGGCTACCAAAGGATCCGCACCCAGCAGCATGACTGCTGGTGTGGTGGGGTCATTTCTTCCCTCGCCGCCTCCGTCCATGACAAACACTGGATCCTGCCGACTACGCCAAAATGTAATGACCAGAGGTCCGTACTAGATCCAGTGAGTCACAGAAACAGAGACGGAGGCAGAAGCAACATAAAATACTTGCTTTTACTTGGGGAAACAGATGGAAAATTTAGAGTAAGATGCACAGATATGTTATTTCCCCAGAAATAGATAAATTATTTACATACACCCAGCATCAAGCTAGGGGTCGGTGTGTTACCCTAATGTTCCTCCTCAGTGTGAGGAGACAATGCCAAAAATAAATTTACCTAAAATCTATACAGAAAAATAAGCGATTTACTACACACAGCAGCAGGACAGGTGTAAATCAGATGGATGCAGTTTAGTGAGGATCACTGAAATAACACACCGATTTACAATCTTATCAACTCTATACATACAATACATATAAACCCAGTGTACATATATGTACATATATATATTTATATATCTGATCTGTTGGATACCCGGGTACCTTATCTAATAGTAAAGTTTAGTAGGGATGGGCGAATCTACTCGCTTGGACTCGTTACTCGGCGAGTAGTAAGGGACTCGCAGGACTCGGTACTCGGCGAGTTTCCCAGTGATTACTCGCACGAGTCCAATGCAAATCAATATCAATCCTAGTTTTGTCAGAAACGCTGACAAAACTAGGATTGCCATTGTTTGCATTAGACTTGTGCGAGTAATCACTGGCTACTGTGCCAGTGATAGCAGGGAGACTCGCAAAGTAACTGCTGTTTCTTTGCGAGCCGAGTCCAGCTGTCTTCTCTGTGCAGCTCCAGGGTCCTAGAGCCCGCCTCTGCCTGATGTAGCAGTGCTGAGATTGTTCTCAGTCTGCTCATTCCCTGTGTACAGACATGAATGTCTGTGCACAGAGATGATGTAGCAGTGCTGAGATTGTTCTCAGTCTGCTCATTCCCTGTGTACAGACATGAATGTCTGTGCACAGAGATGATGTAGCAGAGCTGAGATTGTTCTCAGTCTGCTTATTCCCTGTGCATAGACATCTATATTTATGCACAGGGGATGTAGCAGAGAGGACATCGCGTTTTGGACTGCGTCGGACGGAAGAGGATTTTTTTAATTAAAGATGGAGTCCCTAATGGCTTTTTTTTTTATTTCTAATAAAAAATTTTCCTTGTGTTGTGTTTTTTTTAAAACAATTTAATAGAAATTCATGGCGGTCATGTCTAATATTGGCATGACCGCCATAAATTTCGGGCTTAGGGCCAGCTGATAATACAAAGCTGGCCCTAACCTCTTTATTACCCAGCGTGCCACCGCTACCAGGGCCGCTGGAAGAGCGGGGTTCAGCGCCAGAGGATGGCGCTTCAATGAACGCGCCATCTTCTGGGGCGGCTGCGGGCTGCAATTTGCAGCGGGGGGTGCCCAGAAAGCTTGGGCATCCCTGCGCTGCGGATTCCAGCCCCCAGCTGCTTAGCTGTACCTGGCTAGACATAGAAATTGCGCGGAGCCCCACGCATTTTTTTTTATTATTTCATGAATTTCAGAGTCAGAGTCTCAGAGTCAGAGTCTCAGAGTCAGAATCTCAGAATTTCATGAAATAATTAAAAAAAAATGCGTGGGGCTCCGCGCAATTTCTATGTCTAGCCAGGTACAGCTAAGCAGCTGGGGGCTGGAATCCGCAGCGCAGGGATGCCCAAGCTTTCTGGGCACCCCCCGCTGCAAATTGCAGCCCGCAGCCGCCCCAGAAGATGGCGCGTTCATTGAAGCGCCATCCTCTGGCGCTGAACCCCGCTCTTCCAGCGGCCCTGGTAGCGATGGCACGCCGGGTAATAAAGAGGTTAGGGCCAGCTTTGTATTATCAGCTGGCCCTAAGCCCGAAATTTATGGCGGTCATGCCAATATTAGACATGACCGCCATGAATTTCTATTAAATTGTTTTAAAAAAAACACAACACAAGGAAAATTTTTTATTAGAAATAAAAAAAAAAGCCATTAGGGACTCCATCTTTAATTAAAAAATATTCTCTTCCGTCCGACGCAGTCCAAAACGCGATGTCCTCTCTGCTACATCCCCTGTGCATAAATATAGATGTCTATGCACAGGGAATAAGCAGACTGAGAACAATCTCAGCTCTGCTACATCATCTCTGTGCACAGACATTCATGTCTGTAAACAGGGAATGAGCAGACTGAGAACAATCTCAGCTCTGCTACATCATCTCTGTGCACAGACATTCATGTCTATGCACAGGGAATAAGCAGACTGAGAACAATCTCAGCTCTTCTACATCATCTCTGTGCACAGACATTCATGTCTGTACACAGGGAATGAGCAGACTGAGAACAATCTCAGCTCTGCTACATCATCTCTGTGCACAGACATTCATGTCTGTACACTGGGAATGAGCAGACTGAGAACAATCTCAGCACTGCTACATCAGGCAGAGGCGGGCTCTAGGACCCTGGAGCTGGCAGCCAGAACACAGAGAAGACAGGATCTTATCTGTGCGAGTCAGCGATTACTTACAAAGTAAACGAGCAATGCAAATAAATGGCAAAACTAGGATTGCTTCAGGCTGAAGCTTCCGAGACACATCTGCGATTTGTAAATCTCACACTACTCGCTATTACTCGCTTCCCCATTCATTAACATTGGACTCGCTAGACTCGCAACGGGTAGCGAGTCCTGGGCTCGGACTCGCTAGAGTCAAGCGATTCCGAGTAATTTAGGATTCGCCCATCACTAAAGTTTAGTCCAATTACAGTCTGTACCAGGCCTGGGGAAGTACTGTTAACGCAGTCACTTCCAATGGTCTTCAGCGCCAAAAATGAAAAATAAATAAAACACAACTGTAGTAAATAGGGATATTGTGTTCTCTTGTCTGAAGGGGGGTCTTAGTCTCTGTAGCTTTTTGGGAGGCCAAGTGTGTTCACCTAGAGACACCACACCGAGGCCTGCAGTCTCACAGCAGAGATTCAGTCTTTTCCTCTCACAGTATGGCCGACCCGTCTCCTCTAAAGCACTCCTCTCCTGGCAGTAGTATACTCGCTTCTTAGCAGGGAATAAGTCTTTGGTCCCCTCCAGGGGCTCTGCTGTCCAGTGGATCAGTGTCCGGTCTCAGCTTTATCTGGCTCAGACTTCTCCACAGCCACTCTCCTCACAGCACCTCAGGAGACAAGTTTACCTCAGCCCAAACTGTCATAAAGTCCTTCCTGTCTCCGTGACAACCTCCTCAGCTGACAGCCCCCACCTTTTTATTCAGGAAGTAAATTTTTACACACTCTTACATTATAATGGACATGACTACAATAAAATGGATACGAAACATGGCTACCGGGCGGGGGAAGGGAGCTCAGTCAAAAATCAGTAATACAAATAAATAGTAAAAGACTGGCATCACCTTATTTCTAGGTGCAAGCAAGAAAAAGAAAAACATTTAAAGTGAAAATCCGCTGCAACACTAGACAGTCTGGCTTCCGCCCCTTACATTCTACAGACGTTGCCCTCACCAAAGTGAACAATGACCTTCTGACACCAAACGTAATGTTGACTACTCTTCTGCTTATCCTTCTTGATCTCTCTGGAGCCTTTGACACTGTTGACCACCATCTCCTACTCGCTTTGCTGCACTCCATCGGCATCAAGGACACGGCTCTCTCCTGGTTCTCTTCCTATCTTTGTGACCGCTCTTTCAGTGTATCATTCTCTGGCTCCACTTCCTCCCCTCTTCCTCTCACTATTGGGGTCCCTCAGGGCTCAGTCCTTGGCCCTCTCCTCTCTCTACATGCCCCTGATTAGACAGACCATCAGCAGATTTGGCTTTCAGTACCATCTTTATGCTGATGACACACAACTATACACTTCTTCCCCTGACCTTACTCCCGCTCTAATAAAGAACACTAATGACTGTCTAACCGCAGTTTCCAATATCATGTGTGCTCTCTATCTGAAACTCAACCTTTCCAAAACTGAACTTCTTCTGCTCCCGCCCTCCACTAACCTCCCTAAATCTGACATCTCTCTCAGTGTGCGGCTCCACGGTAACGCCTAGTCAACGCCAATCAGCAGTGTAGTTATTATTATTATTATTATTATGATTATTCTATGGCGCTTTACATGTGAAAAGGGGCATACATAGACATGTACAATAATCATGAATACTACAAGACAAAGACAAAAACAGGAGGAGAGAGGACCCTGGCTGCGAGGGTTCTCAGTCTACAAGGGATGGGTGAGGATACAGTAGGTGAGGAGAGAGGACCCTGCCCGCGAGGGCTCACAGTCTACAAGGGATGAGTGAGGATACAGTAGGTGAGGAGAGAGGACCCTGCCCACGAGGTCTCACAGTCTACAAGCGATGGGTGAGGATATAGTTGGTGAGGAGAGAGGACCTGCCTGCGAGGGCTTACAGTCTACAGGGATGGGTGAGGATACCACAAGTGAGGAGAAAGGACCCTGCCCATGAGGGACCACAGTCTACAAGGGATGGGTGAAGATACAGGAGGTGAGGAGAGAGGACCCTGCCCATGAGGGCTCACAGTCTACAAGGGATGGGTGAAGATACAGGAGGTGAGGAGAGAGGACCCTGCCCATGAGGGCTCACTGTCTACAAAGGGATGGGTAAAAATACAGTAGATGAAGAGAGAGGACCCTGCCCACTAGTGTTCATTCTGCAGTGGATGCTTTGGGATACAATAGGTGGAGAGAGAGGGCCCTGCCGGTGAGGGCTCACAGTCTAGGAGGCATGGATGAGGATACAGTAGGTGAGGAGAAAGGACCCTGCCTGCGAGGGCTTACAGTTTACAGGGTATGGGTGAGAATACAGTAGGTAAGGAGAGAGGAACCTTCCCATGAGGGCTCACAGTCTACAGGGGATGAATGAGGGTACTTTAGGTGAAGAGAAAGGACTCTGACGTGAGGGCTCACAGTATACAGGGGATGGGTGAGGATACCATAGGTGAGGATAGAGGACCCTGGCTGTGAGTTCTCACAGTCTACAAGGGATGGGTTAGTATACAGTATGTGAGGAGATAGGACTCCGCCTGCGAGGACTTACAATCTACAGGGGATGGGTGAGGATACCATGGGCGAGGAGTGAGGACCCTGCCCATGAGGGATCACAGTCTACAAGGGATGGGTGAGGATATCATAGGTGAGGATAGAGGACCCTGCCCATGAGGGATCACAGTCTAAAAGGGATGGGTGAGGATACAGTAGGTGAGGAGAGAGGACCCCGCCTGCGAGGGCTTACAATCTACAGGGGATGGGTGAGGATACCATAGGTGAGGATAGAGGACCCTGGCTGTGAGTTCTCACAGTCTACAAGGGATGGGTTAGTATACAGTATGTGAGGAGATAGGACTCCGCCTGCGAGGACTTACAATCTACAGGGGATGGGTGAGGATACCATGGGTGAGGAGTGAGGACCCTGCCCATGAGGGATCACAGTCTACAAGGGATGGGTGAGGATATCATAGGTGAGGATAGAGGACCCTGCCCATGAGGGATCACAGTCTAAAAGGGATGGGTGAGGATATAGTAGGTGAGGAGAGAGGACCCCGCCTGCGAGGGCTTACAATCTACAGGGGATGGGTGAGGATACCATGGGTGAGGAGAGAGGACCCTGCCCATGAGGGATGACAGTCTACAAGGGATGGATGTGGATACAGTAAGTGAGGAGAGAGGACTCTGCCTGCGAGGGCTCACAGTGTACAGGGGATGGGTGAGGATGCCATAGGTGAGGATAGAGGACCCTGGCTGTGAGTTCTCACAGTCTACAAGGGATGGGTGAGTATACAGTATGTGAGGAGATAGGACCCCGCCTGCGAGGACTTACAATCTACAGGGGATGGGTGAGGATACCATGGGCGAGGAGAGAGGACCTTGCCCATGATTGATCACAGTCTACAAGGGATGGGTGAGGATATCATAGGTGAGGAGAGAGGACCCTGCCCATGAGGGATCACAGTCTAAAAGGGATGGGTGAGGATACAGTAGGTGAGGAGAGAGGACCCTGCCTGCGAGGGCTTACAATCTACAGGGGATGGGTGAGGATACCATGGGTGAGGAGAGAGGACCCTGCCCATGAGGGATGACAGTCTACAAGGGATGGATGTGGATACAGTAGGTGAGGAGAGAGGACCCTGCCCATGAGGGATCACAGTCTAAAAGGGATGGGTGAGGATACAGTAGGTGAGGAGAGAGGACCCTGCCTGCGAGGGCTCACAGTCTACAGGGGATGGGTGAGGATGCAGTAGGTAAGAAGAGAGGAACCTGCCCATGAAGGCTCACGGTCTACAGGGGATGGATGAGGGTACTTTAGGTAAAGAGAGAGGACACTGCCCGTGGGGGCTCACAGTATACAGGGAATGGGTGAAGATACAGTAGATGAGGAGAGAGTACCCTGCCCATGAGAGATTAAAGTCTACAATGGATGGGGGAGGATACAGTAGGTGAGGAGAGAGGACCCTGACTGTGAGGGCTTACAGTCTACAAAGGATGGGTGAGGATGCAGTAGGTGAGGAGGGAATATTCTACCGATGAGGGCTCACAATCTACAAGGGACGGGTGAGGATACAGTAGGTGAGAAGAAAGGACCCTGCCCACAAAGAATCACAGTCTACAAGGGATGGGTGAGGATACAGTACGTGAGGAGAGAGGACCCTGTTTACGAGGGCTCATTCTGCAATGGATGGGTTAGGATGCAATAGGTGAGTAGAGGATCCTGCTCATGAGGGTTCATAGTTACAAGGGATGGGCAAGGATACAGTAGATAAGGAGAGAGGTCCCTGCCTGTGAGGGCTTACAGTCTACAAGGGATTGATGAACATACAGTAGGTGAGGAGAGACGACCCTGCCTGCAAGGGCTCTTAGTCTAGAAGTGATGGATGAGGATACAGTAGGTGAGGAGAGAGGACTCTGCCCATAAGGGTTCATGGTCTACAAGGGTGTCATGTTTGGACTAAGGGGGCTGTCCAACTACCATGTGTGACAGTGAGCATGGACCTATGATGTCCGGTGCACAACAGAAAAATAACAGACAGGGAGACACCAGAGGGATAATTACAGAGGAGAGCCCTACTCATGGGAAATGAGGTAGAGGTGACCTCCAGCACTCACCTGCAGATGTACCCTGATCTCCCTACCTTTCCTATACGAGGTCTTTCAACTCGTCGCCGAGCATAATACCTTAAGCCCTCGCTGGCCCTGATGTTATCCCTCAATAGGGAATGGCCAGCAGGAGCACTAGTCCTATCCACTACAATAAAGGAGACATGATGGAAGGGGAAGACAGACCAGGAACAACAAGGCAGCAACTTCACACTTTCTGCCACTTCTCCCAGAGAGCAGATGGCCTAGCAACAGGAGGTTCTCCAGAAAGCTTCCTGCACCTCAGGAAGCTTTGGCCAAAATGACTTCAATCACCAGCAAAAGCATGCTGGGACCATGTGATATATAAAGTGCAAGGAGTAATCAGAAAATGGCCATACCTGGACAAGAACTGGCTAGCTTGCTTGCAGCAGAGACTGACATTAACTCCTCAACTGCCAAGGCAAAAAAAGCATGTTTAATTTGAAGTCTCAATATAGACATGAGACAGATAATATAATAATATAATAATAATTGTTAGACAGATGTCCAAAGCCAGGCACAAGTCTCCCAGGTCGGAGAGACTAACGTGACAAAGGGAGGTGTGAGGATACAGTAGATGAGGAGAGAGGACTCTGCCCATGAGGGCTTACAGTCTACAAGGGATGGGTGAGGATTTATTAGGTGAGGAGAGAGGACCCTGCCCACGAGGGCTCACAGTCTACAAGTGATGGGTGAGGATACAGTAGGTGAGGGGAGAGGACCCTGCCCATGAGGGCTCACAGTCTACAAGAGATGGCTGAGGATACAGTAGGTGAGGGGAGGGGACCCTGCCCATGAGGGCTCACAGTCTAATGCTAAATAACCAATGAGATTCCTGTTTTATAGCTTATGCTTTGCATACAACCAATTGAATGCTTATGTTTTGCATTTCATCTACTTTCTACACCCAAAAAGATACTGTATATAAAGTATTCACCCCCTGCAATAACCGGGGACATTTGGTCTTACTCGGAATGCTGGTGTGTGTGACTTTATTTTCCTACCGACGGCATTCATCTGTGTCATGAGACTTATCCCAGTACGGCCTCGACTTATGTTACTTTGTAATATATTCTGTGTGTCAATCCTTCACTGTCTTCTGTGCTTGCAGTTGTTGAATGGAAACCTTCATTATTTACTTTCCTGGACATGGATGGTTTTCTTGTAAAAAAAAAAAAAAAAATTGTAAAATTGTCACCGATAACCTCCTGAACATGGGGGCCATGATGATTAGTTAATGAGCACAGATCTGGCTTTTGTAACAAACACAAGTCACTGACCAATATCAAAAATAATCTAATCCTGTTGTTAAACATTGAACCAGTACAAATCCCCCGTAACGTCCCGGATTGCACATGGCATAGTGGTTGTTTTCTCCTCTGCGCTGTCCTCGTATTTGTTTCCCCACATAATGTAATTATATAACAATTTATGCAAACACTTGTCCTTTTGCTCCCACGGAGCCCAGATCCTCTGCAGGCTGATAAATGCATTTGGTGTTTCCTTCTTCCCGACGTTCCTCCACAAATTGATTTTGCCAGTGACCTACAGTAATGAAACGGAAATTGACTCAAGAGCAGACAGCCCCATATTCATCTATTCATTATCAGCGTCTCGAGAAATTGCCCTCATCCGTATGTGAAGAACGAGGTAATAAGATCCTGGTAATGACTTTAGATGCAGAATAAGATTGTCTCGAGCCTCTGGGCTGGGAATAGTGATGTCACCATAGGTGTTGTGATGTCATCTCTTAAAGGGGAATAATAATAGCTGAGCTTCTCATTAGGTAATTAGGAAATAGAGATGAGCTTGAATTGGCCGGCAGATTTAATTCGGTCACAGTAAAATTAAGTCTGAGAATCAAATCTCCCCCAAAAAGATGTTATTATGTTCTGAAGTCTGGTTACAAAAATACCAATAATACTCACCTGTCCCACCACCGCAGCTCCCTGCTCAATCTTCTCGCTTTTTTCAGCTTTTACTTCAGTCTTCCTGATAAGAGGGAAACAGGACAATATTTTATTATTTTTCTTCTCCTAAAAAAAACAGCAAAATGATAATTTGAGTGAATTAAAATCTGAAAAATTCTACTGTTGAATTCGAAATTTACAAAAAATCTGTAACAACTTTTTATTCTTTATGAATTGATCTGTTAGGACGTCATCTTTAATTTAGTCTAGATGGTAGAAAAATATCCAGAATGTTTTGTGTAGATGAGGGTAGTCACCCACGCATCTACAGAGGAGCTTGTTTAAGCGGTAATGAGGTTCTTGTTTATACTAACATCAAATTACTTTGGTTGTACACCTTTAAGAGGTTGTCCACTACTTTAGCATTGATGAACCTTAGGAGTGGTTACAATGTCTGATTGTCCGGAGTCCAACACCCTTCACCCCCGCCGATCGGCTGTTCTTTGTGTTCGTGGTGGTAGCAGGTGGCCGGAAATGCTCAGTCCCAGAGTTGTTCCAACTTCTGATAGTGGCCGCTGCTGGGTACTGCACATTTCTCCATATTGATTTGAATATGAGGTGGATGTGCAGTTCCTGGTCATGGCCACTATCAGAAGATGGCGCAATGACGCTCCTCAGGGTGGTGGGACACTCGGAATCAGGCTTTAATGCTTCTTCTGGGGAGTCACAGGGGAATGGATAGGGATAGGGTGGTTTAAAGGGAGAATTGTTCGTGACACCACCCGTGGCTTGCGACTATGGGTAGCTGCCGCTGCTGCAGAACCTCTAGGGACGATGGATGGGCAGCTTGGATGGAGTGACTCCCCACGAGCGGAGTGGGTCCCCAGGGCAGCAGAAATAAGAATTAATAGTCTCTAGCAGGCAGGAATTATCTCAGGCACCGTTACCTTGTTCAGCTGCTTTGCTATTTACCTCTTATTAACTCTTCTCCATTCTCAAGAATGGAAGGCAATTTAGATTTTCAGAGTATAAATAGCTACCAAGGTTATTGATCATTTCAGAGGGGGCACTTTTCCTAGACAACGACTAGGCTCTAAAGTTGCTTGTATTGCTGTATTTGGCCAGCGTCTGTGTCCCTGTGTTCTCCGATGCTTATGTGGTGCCCTTGCGGATACAGTCACCACAGATGTACTGCACCCCTGTTAGGGTGTAGTATCCTACTAACTGGTAAGAGGGGTACAGACCGGTACCGGGATACCCATATCACACTAGGAACGATTGTAGTGGTGTTGGGTGGTGAAAGAAGTAGTTAGAGGGAGCACTTTGGGAGAAGTGAGGTCAAGAGGAACACACGTAAAGGACGTGGGACACATGACAAGGGGTATAACAAGAGTGGGAATCATCTATAACGTAGGAGACGACAGTGAAACAGCTGAGAGAAGAGAGAGTTGAACAGCTGAGGAAAGGCCTTTGAACACCAAGATGGAGTTGGAGGGAAGCTAGAGAAAGTACGCCTCAAAGTGTCCAGAGGACTTGAGCAAGTGGGAGCTCATCCTAAGGCCGAACCCTAGATTAGAACATCACCCAAGTGGCTCCAGGAGGAAGAGGGGGTCCCAGAGGCACGGGAAGTGAGCGATCCACCCGTGGGTCTTGTATCCATTGTTAAGCACAGGCAAGTGGAGGGACTAGGCCGCAAGGGGCACCAGGAACCCAAAAGACTAGTGGAGAAGACCAGGCTCAGTTAGCAACCCAGAGGCTGTAGCACTTTCATGGTGACACGATCGACAACAGCGCACATCTGATGAAAAAGTGGCAACCTTAGGGCTAAGGGGAGACAATGCAGGGGAACCCCTAAGAAAAGCCCACAGTCATTGGCTCAAAGCTCTGTGTGGTGAGGTGCAAGGCAGGACGGGCAGGGCAAGTGTTGTGTGTGATGACCTGGAAAGGACAGAGAAGGGGTGCCGGTTATGTACCACCCTATTACCAGGGAGTAGCTGGATCCATGCCTCCGAGAACCCAGTCCTCAGCAGGTTGCTGCACAAGGACTGTGAGTAAAGAACTGAAGACTACAGCCCACTGTGTCTGTGAACTTTCTTAACAAGTCTAAAGCACCAGAAACACAACTACCAACTCACTCAGGTACCTTTGGCCACCCTAGGGGTCAGCCCTACCTGTAGAGGGCTTAAGAACATTGCTGCCTCCCAACCATCAGCCCCTTGGAAGACTGTCGAGCAGTGGTGGTCATCTATAGTAGCAACCTGCGGGTATTGTCATGTATAAATTAATCAGTATCCCCAGGTCCAGTAATCCCTGCCCAGAATGAACCCTCCACGCCAGATCCCTATCCCTAGGAGAGTGAGCCACCCACACCAAAATTTTAATCACACCGCCAGGGTCATGGAGCTGGGTCTTGGTCCCTGTGATCCCCGTGATGAAGCCTCAAAACAGTCCGGTTCCGAGTAGCCTAAGGTGCTAGAGGGGGCGAGTCAATTTAGAGGTAAAGCTGGCACTGATTGTAGCAATGGAGACATCAGGCCAACGGCTCAGCCATGTTTCCATAATAAACTGTCCATCTTCCAGAGAGCACCACCCACTGGCAAGAAGAAAGCTTAGAAACAACCCCTTTAATAAGTGGACAGTGTTTTATGATCAGTATGTTGGTAAACAATTCAAAGTAAGGAATTTTATCAAGGACAGCATTCCGCTTGATACCAAATCAGAGGAATAGCCAGACTTCCTTCATCAAATACTCACATTCCTAGTTGAGAATCTAAATACCCTGTCCAAGGCATAATGTCATCTTCAAGCCAACCCTGCCATCTAACACCTGGGACGCAAGCCCTGCCAGCTACTACCTAATTACACTTCTGCTACCAATAAACATAAAATGTCCTTAATGGCCCCTTTGATCTGGTTCCCTAATGACTGTAAGCCTGCTCCTTGGTGTAGTCCTCAAAACTACCTAATGTCTCTTACTACAGACGCTGGCCTATATGTGATGGATATAAACATCCCAAGGGACACTGACCGCTTAGGACACCTTTATTTTTTTGAATATCAGGGACTGACTTATTTTAGATAAGACTGAAGTTTCCACCAGCAACATTGACTTGGTACGAGGCCATGTCCTCCTGAATTAGACCGTAATGAGGACCGACTATGGAGAACGTCAAATATAATGACTAACAGTTGAGTGATAATTATGACCGATACTTGACTGCGGCATTCGTAGTTTCCTTGTTTGTCATGGTTTGTGAGTGTTCGTGTCCATCCGATGGTGTAATGGGCAGACCTTTGTGGGGAATCCGGTGAAGCGGTGTAGGAAGACCGGCTCCTTCTACTAGGGGAGGAGAATGTACCTGAGTAGGTCTGTGTGCACGCACTTTGGTTGGAGCATTCACTCATTGCCACAGGAGAAGGGAACTGTGGGAGCAGCATTCATTTTTATTATATTTAGAATCTATTTAATAAATATAATCTCCATATTTTTGTGTGAAAAACTTTTACTATGTATTTCAGTAGTATTACCGTATATACTCGCGTATAAGCCGAGTTTTTCAGCCCAAAAATTGGGCTGAAAAGTCCCCCCCTCGGCTTATACGCGAGTCATAAGGCCGCCCGCTCCCCCCATCGGTATACAGGCGCCCCCCCCATGGGTATACAGGCCCCCCCCCCTTGCTGCCGCTAACCTGTAAAGTAATAGATCATTATACTTATCCCTGTCGCCGTCGCCGCCATCGCGCTCCTCCGGCTTCATCCGGCTTCTTCCGGCTTCCTCCTCCGGCGCACAGACAATGACGTCATTGCCTGCGCCCACCGGAGGAGGAAGCCGGAAGAAGCAGGAAGACCGGGAGGAGCGCGACGGCGGCGGCGGCGACAGGGATAAGTATAATGATCTATTACTTTACAGGTTTGCGGCAGCAAGGGGGGCCCTGTATACCCATGGGGGGGGGGGCGCCTGTATATCACTGGGGCTGCTGCTGTATACACCACTGGGGCTGCTGCTGTATATACCACTGGGGCTGCTGCTGTATACACCACTGGGGCTGCTGCTGTATATACCACTGGGGCTACTGCTGTATATACCACTGGGGCTGCTGCTGTATATACCACTGGGGCTGCTGCTGTATATACCACTGGGGCTGCTGCTGTATACACCACTGGGGCTGCTGCTGTATACACCATTGGGGCTGCTGCTGTATATACCACTGGGGCTGCTGCTGTATACACCACTGGGGCTGCTGCTGTATACACCACTGGGGCTGCTGCTGTATATACCACTGTGGCTACTGCTGTATACACCACTGGGGCTGCTGCTGTATATACCACTGGGGCTGCTGCTGTATATACCACTGTGGCTGCTACTGTATATACCACTGGAGAGGCTGCTGTAACACTGCTGGGGCCTGTATACCACTGGGGAGGCTGCTGTATACCACACTGCTGGGGGCTGTATACCTGTGCTGGGGTCCACCCTTGGCTTATACACGAGTCAATAGGTTTTCCCAAGTTTTGGGGGCAAAAGTAGGGGGGTCGGCTTATACACGGGTCGGCTTATACACGAGTATATACGGTATATAGAGAGGTGAGACATCATCTTAGATAACAGTTTAGGGTATGGCAAGACCAACTACAAAGGCTTTACGATTCTCATTACGGTTAGACGTTACGGCTGTCTCAATGTTGGTGAAGACTCCTTTCCCCTCCTCTACCTTTTCCCCCTCTGTCACCTAGGGCAAGGGTTTTGGGTAAGATTTTAAATGTCTCTAAAGTGGGGAATGTTATGGCAATAAATAGTTAATAATTTGTATTAGTTTATAGAAGTCATTCAGAAATCTCTTAGTACAGGCTAGAGGTCTGTTTGTAGGAAAGAGGCCTTGCTCTTTCCCCTATAGCCCTCTCTCCTTCTTCCCTCCCACCTTCGGGTTTTCTCTGGCTCAGATTATATATAATGTTTTGACTTAGAGGCAGCCGTATAGAAGTTCGTATCAGAATGTCTTCGGACTGGATGTACAATTCAAGGCTAGTTTAAACTAACACAGACACGAGAAAGTCTGGTTCAGCTACAGCCTTTATTTTCCGACGCGTTTCGGAGCCTCCTCCTGAGCTCCTTCCTCAGGGAACATTGATGTTCCCTGAGGAAGGAGCTCGGGAGGAGGCTCCGAAACGCGTCGGAAAATAAAGGCTGTAGCTGAACCAGACTTTCCCGTGTCTGTGTTTCTTTGGTCTCGGAGCAGCAGCGCAGACACTGAGGCACTTTGTCCTAGAATATCTGCATCACAACCACGGTTTCCGTTGGGAGTGCGGTCCCTGCAGCAGCTGCCTGTACGCTTTTCTACCAGTTGTGGGTTTCACAACTGACAAAGGTGAGTGACTCACCGCGGCCGGCTGACTCCGGTTTAGACAGGCGATTCTTCTCCTTCCTTGTCACGGGTGGACCGCGCCTGCCGGTAGTGGGGCCCGGTGTAGTGCAGATCAAAAGTGAAGACGTCTTGCGGGAACAGATTAAAGGGGTTTTAATTTGTTTTCTTCGTGACGCCACCTATGAGTAGTTCGGTAAGGGCTACCGACGCTGCGGAATCTCCGGGGTGATGGACAGCAGCAAGATGGTACGCTCCCCACAGGCTGAGCGGTGATCCCCGGAGGCTGGAGCTGCTCAAGATGTTGTGCGGCAGCTGCGGTTACCTCTTAGTTAATGACGGACAGTTCATAAGGAATCACAGACACAGGAAGTCTCTATAACGGTTCTTTACTGTAACCATGAAGGCAATACACAGTATGCAGTGGTTACAGGTAGCGGACCGGGTGGACTCAGCAGTGGTAGTGTTCCTCAGAGATCCGCAAGTGTTCCTCCATTCTACCTGTCTTGTTCTAACCAATGTCGCCCAGGAATACCAGGTCGGGTACGGGGAGGCTGCTTCAATGCCCTATCCATCTGTGTACGCTGTGGATGCTTTGGGGAGCCTTGGATCCCTCAGGGGGTACACCGCTGGTTAGACGACTGGTTGGTGGTGGGGTGCTCCTATAAAGCTGCTCCTCCACGGGGCTGGTTCGCGTGACAGAGGTGAACTGCTGCCAGCTTCGGTACCAGTGAACCGGCTGTAAGTTGTGGGCACGGGAGTCTTTTGGGAACCCGTGTAATAATGCCCATTCCCGGATGGTAAGGCCTCGGGTGGTGACACCCGTCCGGTGACGGCCCAGGGGCCCGCACGAGGTGCGGAGCCCCCGCTCCTCTCCTATCTCGAGGGTTCTCTCTTCTCTTCTGTTCTGTTCTGTTCTACTCCACTGCACTCCACCCCCAGGGCCTATGATTGGTCCCCTGTTCTAGGTGTTGCATGTTGAGTTAGATCTCTGAGTTAACTATTGCATTGCTGAGTCAGAGGATATTGCGCCTGCAATACCCTCTTGTGACGCACTCGTTGCGGGGCGCCACACTCCCCCTTGGTTGAATACGCTTGTCCCCAAGCGTCCCACTACTCACATTACAGAGGTTTTTATTTATATTTTATAACTGGTAATACACTTTTATTAATGACAGGTCATATATGCATAAAAGTGAGGTAGATAAACAGGTTAACACATTGCGCGGACCCGGCGGGGCGGTCGGCTGTCCTTAGTATAAAAGTTCAGGCTGTAGCCGCCAAGTCGCGGTGTTACGGTGCAAACAGGAAGAAGTCTCTTTTAATAGCAAAGTTCAAACAACAACAGTCACTTATGAATGGCAGTGTTCCGGACTCGTATGGCGAACCACCCATCACGGCATATATGGCGCTCATAGGTTACTATGTCCCCTCTATACAAGTCTCGGCTTGGATGGCCTCGCGGTAGGTGCGATTCCACATCACGGCGCCCCACAAACACTTCAGTACTCGTACCCTCCTCCCTTACGAATCCCCACCCGGTGGACAAGTTAAATGTGCTTATCCACCCGGTTTTACGGAATTGTTCAGGCAATGGAGATTGGCGGCGGGCCTCGGCACGAGCCTGCATGTTGGCTTGCAGTCGAGTGTGCCACTCGTCTCTCCGGATACGACGTACCTCTTCGTCGGAGTGATGCGGCGTGTGGATAAAGTCACTACGGCGTGCTGGTTGTTGAACCGCTCGAGCTTGGTGGGCAGTCTGGAGTGGAGCCCGGTTCAACGGAACCGGAGAAGATACTGTTGCGGCGGCACCCGACCAGTGCACCCGAGCTGATCGCCCGGCAGAAGGGTTCCTTGTGTCTCCCCAGGCGAACCCGGTGTAGAGATCCTCAGTTGGACTGTAGGTCTCCTCGTCATCCTCCTCGACCTCCTCGATGACTACGTCGGGCTGCTCGGCTGACGAAGATGATGGGATGGAATCCTCTGGATCGGTGGGTGGCTGTGCGACAAAGTTCTCATCTGGATCGTTGTGCAGGACTTCCAGGCTGCCTGCCTCTTCTTCTGTAGCAGCAGGAAGTGGTGTTTCAATCCCGGTCACCAGGTAGGCCTCTGTAGTTGCAGAGGAGGCCTCCGGTTCAGGGGAGAAACAGGCGACAGTCTCGGTAGTGTGGAAAACTAGTCGCGGGTTCCGCAGGTGGAACCAGGTAGAGGTCAGCTTCTTCGTGGGAGCGTATTGGAAGCTCCGGCTCTGGAACGGGATCGGCTGCGGTATCGTCCGCTGGAATGGGTCGAGCTGTGGTCCTCACTGGAATAACACAGTCTATGGGCTCCGGTGACGAAGCAGGACAGGCGGTGGGCGACGGTGAGGCTGTTGAAAAGCTGGCGATGTCATCTGGGCTTGGAGAAGCTGTACCCGGTCGGCTCTGCTGCATCGCATGATGGAGTCTTCTGCCTAGGGTCGCGCTCCAGCTGCGAATCGTCCACTCCACTGTCTCAAGTAGTCGCACCCGGAGGTCTTGTAGAGCCTCTAGCCAGAAGTCGGGGCTGCCATCTATGGTAAGGGCAGGATCCGGACCCGGTTGGCCTATGGCTGCTCTGGCCTCCGCCTCGACCTCCCGCATTAGGTCTTGGAGTCTCGTGCTGGCCATTCTTCTTGGAGGGAAACCACACCCGTTCAACCGGTAAGACGTTCCGGTAGAGCTGGTGAAGAAGTCTTCTCTCTCTGTCGGTGTGTCTATCTATGACACTCCCATTTCCTCTGGGCTTTTGGTAGTCCAATCGTGGGAAAAGTATTTGGGGTCCGCCCCCATGGTTGATTCGAGCAATCAGGGCGGACAAAGAGTTTGGCGCCTTTTGTCTTTAGCCCTCCTACGATGAGGGGGGGGGTTGACTCACTCCTGGGCTTCACGTGGCGGCTTCTTGTGGCGGGAACGCCATCTTGGGCGCCATCTTGGCCCGATGGTGTAAAGGCGGGAAAGTTCTTTTTAGGACGAACAAAGTCCAATTGTAGACAATAAAGTCCAGTTTAAGCACAATATACCCGTTGGGTAACGGGCCTGCTCGTATCCTGTTCGTGACGCCATTTTCTGACTCACCGCGGCCGGCTGACTCCGGTTTAGACAGGCGATTCTTCTCCTTCCTTGTCACGGGTGGACCGCGCCTGCCGGTAGTGGGGCCCGGTGTAGTGCAGATCAAAAGTGAAGACGTCTTGCGGGAACAGATTAAAGGGGTTTTAATTTGTTTTCTTCGTGACGCCACCTATGAGTAGTTCGGTAAGGGCTACCGACGCTGCGGAACCTCCGGGGTGATGGACAGCAGCAAGATGGTATGCTCCCCACAGGCTGAGCGGTGATCCCCGGAGGCTGGAGCTGCTCAAGATGTTGTGCGGCAGCTGCGGTTACCTCTTAGTTAATGACGGACAGTTCATAAGGAATCACAGACACAGGAAGTCTCTATAACGGTTCTTTACTGTAACCATGAAGGCAATACACAGTATGCAGTGGTTACAGGTAGCGGACCGGGTGGACTCAGCAGTGGTAGTGTTCCTCAGAGATCCGCAAGTGTTCCTCCATTCTACCTGTCTTGTTCTAACCAATGTCGTCCAGGAATACCAGGTCGGGTACGGGGAGGCTGCTTCAATGCCCTATCCATCTGTGTACGCTGTGGATGCTTTGGGGAGCCTTGGATCCCTCAGGGGGTACACCGCTGGTTAGACGACTGGTTGGTGGTGGGGTGCTCCTATAAAGCTGCTCCTCCACGGGGCTGGTTCGCGTGACAGAGGTGAACTGCTGCCAGCTTCGGTACCAGTGAACCGGCTGTAAGTTGTGGGCACGGGAGTCTTTTGGGAACCCGTGTAATAATGCCCATTCCCGGATGGTAAGGCCTCGGGTGGTGACACCCGTCCGGTGACGGCCCAGGGGCCCGCACGGGGTGCGGAGCCCCCGCTCCTCTCCTATCTCGAGGGTTCTCTCTTTCTCTTCTGTTCTGTTCTGTTCTACTCCACTGCACTCCACCCCCAGGGCCTATGATTGGTCCCCTGTTCTAGGTGTTGCATGTTGAGTTAGATCTCTGAGTTAACTATTGCATTGCTGAGTCAGAGGATATTGCGGCTGCAATACCCTCTTGTGACGCACTCGTTGCGGGGCGCCACACTCCCCCTTGGTTGAATACGCTTGTCCCCAAGCGTCCCACTACTCACATTACAGAGGTTTTTATTTATATTTTATAACTGGTAATACACTTTTATTAATGACAGGTCATATATGCATAAAAGTGAGGTAGATAAACAGGTTAACACATTGCGCGGACCCGGCGGGCGGTCGGCTGTCCTTAGTATAAAAGTTCAGGCTGTAGCCGCCAAGTCGCGGTGTTACGGTGCAAACAGGAAGAAGTCTCTTTTAATAGCAAAGTTCAAACAACAACAGTCACTTATGAATGGCAGTGTTCCGGACTCGTATGGCGAACCACCCATCACGGCATATATGGCACTCATAGGTTACTATGTCCCCTCTATACAAGTCTCGGCTTGGATGGCCTCGCGGTAGGTGCGATTCCACATCACGGCGCCCCACAAACACTTCAGTACTCGTACCCTCCTCCCTTACGAATCCCCACCCGGTGGACAAGTTAAATGTGCTTACCCACCCGGTTTTACGGAATTGTTCAGGCAATGGAGATTGGCGGCGGGCCTCGGCACGAGCCTGCATGTTGGCTTGCAGTCGAGTGTGCCACTCGTCTCTCCGGATACGACGTACCTCTTCGTCGGAGTGATGCGGCGTGTGGATAAAGTCACTACGGCGTGCTGGTTGTTGAACCGCTCGAGCTTGGTGGGCAGTCTGGAGTGGAGCCCGGTTCAACGGAACCGGAGAAGATACTGTTGCGGCGGCACCCGACCAGTGCACCCGAGCTGATCGCCCGGCAGAAGGGTTCCTTGTGTCTCCCCAGGTGAACCCGGTGTAGAGATCCTCAGTTGGACTGTAGGTCTCCTCGTCATCCTCCTTGACCTCCTCGATGACTACGTCGGGCTGCTCGGCTGACGAAGACGATGGGATGGAATCCTCTGGATCGGTGGGTGGCTGTGCGACAAAGTTCTCATCTGGATCGTTGTGCAGGACTTCCAGGCTGCCTGCCTCTTCTTCTGTAGCAGCAGGAAGTGGTGTTTCAATCCCGGTCACCAGGTAGGCCTCTGTAGTTGCAGAGGAGGCCTCCGGTTCAGGGGAGAAACAGGCGACAGTCTCGGTAGTGTGGAAACTAGTCGCGGGTTCCGCAGGTGGAACCAGGTAGAGGTCAGCTTCTTCGTGGGAGCGTATTGGAAGCTCCGGCTCTGGAACGGGATCGGCTGCGGTATCGTCCGCTGGAACGGGTCGAGCTGTGGTCCTCACTGGAATAACACAGTCTATGGGCTCCGGTGACGAAGCAGGACAGGCGGTGGGCGACGGTGAGGCTGTTGAAAAGCTGGCGATGTCGTCTGGGCTTGGAGAAGCTGTACCCGGTCGGCTCTGCTGCATCGCATGATGGAGTCTTCTGCCTAGGGTCGCGCTCCAGCTGCGAATCGTCCACTCCACTGTCTCAAGTAGTCGCACCCGGAGGTCTTGTAGAGCCTCTAGCCAGAAGTCGGGGCTGCCATCTATGGTAAGGGCAGGATCCGGACCCGGTTGGCCTATGGCTGCTCTGGCCTCCGCCTCGACCTCCCGCATTAGGTCTTGGAGTCTCGTGCTGGCCATTCTTCTTGGAGGGAAACCACACCCGTTCAACCGGTAAGACGTTCCGGTAGAGCTGGTGAAGAAGTCTTCTCTCTCTGTCGGTGTGTCTATCTATGACACTCCCATTTCCTCTGGGCTTTTGGTAGTCCAATCGTGGGAAAAGTATTTGGGGTCCGCCCCCATGGTTGATTCGAGCAATCAGGGCGGACAAAGAGTTTGGCGCCTTTTCTCTTTAGCCCTCCCACGATGAGGGGGGGGTTGACTCACTCCTGGTCTTCACGTGGCGGCTTCTTGTGGCGGGAACGCCATCTTGGGCGCCATCTTGGCCCGATGGTGTAAAGGCGGGAAAGTTCTTTTTAGGACGAACAAAGTCCAATTGTAGACAATAAAGTCCAGTTTAAGCACAATATACCCGTTGGGTAACGGGCCTGCTCGTATCCTGTTCGTGACGCCATTTTCTGACTCACCGCGGCCGGCTGACTCCGGTTTAGACAGGCGATTCTTCTCCTTCCTTGTCACGGGTGGACCGCGCCTGCCGGTAGTGGGGCCCGGTGTAGTGCAGATCAAAAGTGAAGACGTCTTGCGGGAACAGATTAAAGGGGTTTTAATTTGTTTTCTTCGTGACGCCACCTATGAGTAGTTCGGTAAGGGCTACCGACGCTGCGGAACCTCCGGGGTGATGGACAGCAGCAAGATGGTACGCTCCCCACAGGCTGAGCGGTGATCCCCGGAGGCTGGAGCTGCTCAAGATGTTGTGCGACAGCTACGGTTACCTCTTAGTTAATGACGGACAGTTCATAAGGAATCACAGACACAGGAAGTCTCTATAACGGTTCTTTACTGTAACCATGAAGGCAATACACAGTATGCAGTGGTTACAGGTAGCGGACCGGGTGGACTCAGCAGTGGTAGTGTTCCTCAGAGATCCGCAAGTGTTCCTCCATTCTACCTGTCTTGTTCTAACCAATGTCGCCCAGGAATACCAGGTCGGGTACGGGGAGGCTGCTTCAATGCCCTATCCATCTGTGTACGCTGTGGATGCTTTGGGGAGCCTTGGATCCCTCAGGGGGTACACCGCTGGTTAGACGACTGGTTGGTGGTGGGGTGCTCCTATAAAGCTGCTCCTCCACGGGGCTGGTTCGCGTGACAGAGGTGAACTGCTGCCAGCTTCGGTACCAGTGAACCGGCTGTAAGTTGTGGGCACGGGAGTCTTTTGGGAACCCGTGTAATAATGCCCATTCCCGGATGGTAAGGCCTCGGGTGGTGACACCCGTCCGGTGACGGCCCAGGGGCCCGCACGGGGTGCGGAGCCCCCGCTCCTCTACTATCTCGAGGGTTCTCTCTTCTCTTCTGTTCTGTTCTGTTCTACTCCACTGCACTCCACCCCCCAGGGCCTATGATTGGTCCCCTGTTCTAGGTGTTGCATGTTGAGTTAGATCTCTGAGTTAACTATTGCATTGCTGAGTCAGAGGATATTGCGGCTGCAATACCCTCTTGTGACGCACTCGTTGCGGGGCGCCACATGAGCAATTCCACATCGCTAAGTGAAAGTGTTTATTAAGATAAGACCCTATATGCGCATTCTTTTTTCGCAGTTTAAACTAACACACAGAATATAATTGAATGTTTTTTTCAGAATAAAATGTATATTCAGCATAATATGATGCAATTACCTAGAAACACCCCTAAGGAATGCCCCTTTAATGATAAGTAATAAACTGCTAACCACTCCTAAAATAAAGGTCTTTATCATTAAGCTCTACATTGACTTGTGTGTCAGCGTGGGTTTATGGTGGCGTGCACACAATTAGACAAAGCATCAATTTGGCGGCAGACATTTAAGAGGACAGCCTCACCCGAAAGGTGTGGGGGCGTCCATTACAGAACCTCAAACACTACTCAATTGTTCAAAGAAGATATTTCCGAGGCTTGGATCCTTTTTGGTCTAACTGGGCCAGTACTAAACCACCAATGACATTGAAATATATTTATGGGAGAAAAAAACATCTCTAGTAACAAGATGTCAGCTAAATCGAGGTCTCCTTTTCTGATGAGTAACATACTAGTATGTTACTCATCAGAAAAGGAGACCTCGATGTAGAAAGCATAGCTCTACGTTTTCAGCCACTTAGAGACTTAAAAATATATGACAACTCTTCGGAAATTTCAGGGAGATTCCCCAAAAAAAGAAAGAGCTCCAAGTATCCTGGAAAAATGTGGAAGTTTCATGGGCATCCAGTAGAGCAGCACTTCCCCTATGTGTCCTTTACCGTGACCCTGGGAAGCTCTTCAAGGGGCAAGAACAAGCTTGGATGGTGGTATAAACTATTGAAAAGGGGAAAAATCTATAAAAGTTCCTAATCTTCTGCAATGGAAATTTAAAAAGCTGCCAAGTTTTGAATTTGATAAATGCACAAGGATCAAGTCTTCTGTAGGTTGATGGTTGGGTTTTCTTTTCGGAAAAGTAGAATCTGCTCTCGTTAGTTTGTTGGATGTTTCCATGGCTCTCATCATTGAGGGGGGAATGTCTTACCAACCTCCAAAAGCTATGTCTCTTGAGCTTGGTGTACATTTTTTGGGGCCAAAAAGCCCTTAATGCTACACCACTGAACACCACAGATCTGTCCCCCGGGAGCCGGCCCGTGAACCATCTGCATGAATGAAATAATTATTAAATCCTTTCCAAAAACCGATAGATGTTTCACCTTCACAGGACCCGCTTTTGATAATTTAATTTGTGGATCGTTCCTTTCTTTTTCCTGCCAAAACCACTTTTAATCTTGGCTTTTGTTGTTTTGCAGAAGAAGGGTGTTTGAAAGATGACCCAGTGCTTGCCACAGTAGAATGGCTTTCTAATTAGGAGCCGGTCACACTCGGGTAGACAGCCACTCTGTTTACTGAGATGTAACGGCGCAGCGATTCACACCTGCAGAGATGATATTAAGATTCACGTTTTCTTTTATTTCCATCCCACATTTATCATCGTTAAATCACCTATAATCCATTTGCATCATTGTTAAGGTCTCGCATTTAAATACTACAATTTCTCACTTCTATAGTTTAATTTTACACCATTCTTTTCCTGGATTCTCGGTAAAATTAAGACATAATGTAAATTAGGGTTTTCTTATTCAGCTCTTGAGACCAATTCACTTGATAGGGTTATGGGATTTCTTTTATCAGTAGGAATTCTTTCAATTAGTGTGGCTTTATATGATAACATATAGGAGCTTTTCCTTAAGGAGCAATTCAACATTTTTTTTATATTTAAGGGCTATTTCACTTTTTTCTCCCAAATTGACAATACATGAGCATTAAAAGGGTTCCCATAAAAATCACTATTTATATGCCTTCCCACTTTTTGAGACACAAGAGACCTGCTTATAATGTCAATGAATATATCACAGGGTTGGCCAATCATATGAATGAAATATTTGGTCGCTGAAGGGTAACTTTAAAGACAAATGCTGCTCCAGGTGATCAGTTGATCTCTGTGTTGGTTTCTACCTAGAAAAAAACTGCGTAGAATTTGTAATACAGGCCCTTTAAAGAGGACCTTACACGGGATTTTTTTTAATTTAACCTTCTCCAAGTGGTGCTGCTCCACTAATTCTGGAAAAAAATGTCTTCTTCTTTTTGATCCCTCCATTCCAAAGTTATTGTTATATACTTATCAATGCAAACACATGGACAGAGAGAAATAAAGCCTAAACCAGTAAAGCCGCACACTAGCATTAAAAATAGCAACCACAACTCGGACCTGGCTCCCTGAAAGGCCATCGAGCTGTTTCTCGTTCCTCCTGAGGGGCTAGATGGGAGGTCGGTAGTCATAACTAACAAGGATAAGGAAAGTTTGAAAGGGTAGACAAAAAGCAAAGCTATGCAAACATAAAGTACATGCACAAGTGGAAAAAGGAGGAACAAATACAAGCAAGGAGAAACCTCCTACCAACCTAATAGAGTAAAGAAGAAGTGTGTAGGAGAGACAAATGAAAGAAAAACCAAGGAAATACAACACTGGTTTCAGCCTACCAGGCAAAATCACTTTTCAACAGGGATGAGACTTTTAGCAGATAATAACCTAGCAAATATAGCTAGTAAAGAAGGCTGATGCAAGATAGGTATAAACAGCCACACCCATGATGTGATAGGACAGAGACAAAAAATGGAAAGTTAAAACAGCTGACTATCAGCAAAGGAAAGGAGAGATGCAAACATAAAAGAACCATCAACAGTTGGAAAGAGACAAACCAGGCTGTGGTTCAGTATGGTAGGAAACTGACCACAGAGCATGAAACCACCAAAATGAAACCTATGCATGACAGTTATGCCATCGTAAAAAAAAAGAAATGTTAAACTTTCTCTGTGGGCATGTGCTTTTTCTCTAGTGCTAACCAATATCTGTCCAATCACATCCTGGGCGGGATTATTTATTCTTTCCTTTTCCAGCCATTTGCTGCAGGTTATATTCATTACCAAGTGGAGCAGCTCTTAAGGGACGTATCTGTTGACAATAATCAGTTTGTATTTGCACATTGTTTCCTCTTTGGTCTAACCTGCACCTATCTTCAGTTTATTGTTAGATTGCAGGAGGTTATCCATGTTTGCACTTATCATTTCTTCTGCTTCCACTTATGCATGTATTTTGGTTTCCAGTCTCTCTCTGCACACTCTCCCTATCATGGTTGTAATGCTTAAGAGGCATGTGAAAAAACATGACGGCCTTTCAGGAAGCCAGGTCTAGGTTTTGACTCTCTAGTTGTGCCGCCAGGGATATTCCAGTCTGTGCAGGTACTATTAGGACTGTGCAGCTAGGGATACTTCGTCTGTACAGGAGCAAGTAGAGTATGTGTAGCAATTGAGAGATAGACTTTTGTCCCCACATAGTGGAGTTGGCATACGTTTGTATAAAACAGGTATTTACCAAATATTAATCTGATTGACATTTCTCTTTTGTTCATTCACTTTATATTTTGTTAATGGATAGAAAAGAAATATATTAATCCAATAAGGTAGATAAAAAAGCCAGTGGCACTCACCAAAATTGATCTTCAATTCTTTTTAATTCCACATTACATGTGCGGAGTACAAAGAGAGGGGGGAGGGAGGTGCTGCAACGAGGACGACGGTAACCGTTTCGCGGTTGATCTGCCGCTTCTAGAAGCGGCAGATCAACCGCGAAACGGTTACCGTCGTCCTCGTTGCAGCACCTCCCTCCCCCCTCTCTTTGTACTCCGCACATGTAATGTGGAATTAAAAAGAATTGAAGATCAATTTTGGTGAGTGCCACTGGCTTTTTTATCTACCTTATTGGATTGAGTATTCTCACTTATAGTGAGCACCCCAAAGTGCTGGATTCCTTCAGTCAGTCATAATGTATGGAGCTGCACAAACCTCTATGCACGGATAGTGCCCAGTTTTCCTCTCTGCATACAGAAAGAAATATATTAACATTCTTAATTTTCAAAACATTCTTACTCTATAGCATTTTTTCCACACCTGCCTAAATCTTTTGCACGAGACTGTATATATATTTATTGACATGCATGTATTGAATGTGACACATAAAGCATAATACAAGAGCGTATACATGCACAATATAGAAATAAATGCATGTGGTTATAATAGTATATTGATTATTGGGGAGACGGGATGGAATTTGCTCATCATTGGGTAATTGATGAGAGGTTACCAGTATATATGAGATATATTATATATTCATAACATCTGAACACGGTCAATGTATTGATGATCCCATGACAAGGTTATGAAAGCTCTGAAATCCCCGGCCATCAACTATTATTGCAGGAGGAATTTGTGATGCAGAAGAGATTTTGTAATACATGCAGCAATAAATGGCTGACCTGGTGATCAATGAACTGGTGGGAGCCATTGGAGTGGCAGTCAGTTTTTGTTATAAGGAAGCTCCTGAGTAGACTCATTGGTGATAATATACAGTATAAGTACACATGAATGTATAATGTTCAGTATAAGTTAAAGTTCCCTACAGCAGACGATATTTCCCCACATTGGTCCTATATGTGAATCTGCCCGGAGAACAATCTCAGGCTCTTTCAATGCTAATATACTGTCAAGTCTCCCAGAAACAGGAGAAACATCACAATATACTGGAAGAGTTGACCAAATACTCTGGAAACCTTGTTCTAAAGAAAAACTTGATGACGATTACTTCTGTTATGGGTACATGGAAAAGGAGTGGAAGGGTAGGGGTGGAGGCATGGAAAGGTGTGGTCAGAAAAAATTGGTCCAAGCTAAGAAGTGAATACATTCGAGGAAAATCAAATCTTACAAAAATCTGTATCTAAGGAACTCGGTCAGTGTAAAAAAAAAAAAAAAAAACTAAAAATTTATATATATATATATATATATATATAAATATATATACATCTTTTCCCAGATCTCACATTTTTTGCATATTTTCTGCCTTTACTTCTGGTCCTCATCTAAGTGCCTCCAGTCTTTTTCTTCATGCCTTTGGTCATCTTCTATGTGTTTCTGGTCCTATTCTACATGCCTCCTTTCCTGTTTTAGTTGCCTTGAGTCCTCTTCTAGGTGCCTCTGGTCTTTTACTTGATGTGTCCAGTCATCTTTTATGTGCTTCCGGTCCTCTTGCAGTTGCCTTAACTCAACTTCTAGGTGCCCCAGTCATCGTTTAGGTGCCTCTGGTCATCTTCTAGGCACCTTCATTCATCTTGTAGGTGTTTCTAGGTCTCTGTGGTCCTGTCCTAAGTGTCTGCTGTCAATTTTTAAGCCAGATACTCAGGGCACTAAGTGGTGCTGAAAGTCAGGTCCTGGAGAACTTCCCGTTAAGGCGGATCCACTACCGGTGGTGCGCAGCCAAAGCACAAATCAAGATAACCAGGTATAAGAAGAAGCGGCACTCACCGAGGTAGTATAGATGGTCCTTTATTCCACAATTCTAGAAACGGACAGGGTGCAGGGAGGAGGCCACGGGGGGCCAACGGACGACGACGCCATTTCGGGACAGCTGTCGCTTCTACGGCTCCGGATCAGACCTAAGTGTCTGCTGTCCTCTTCCAGGTGCCTTTGGTCCTGTTCTAGGTGCCTCAAAAATCTTCTTCTACGTGCCTCTGTTCCTCTTCTATGTGCCTCTAGTTCTCTTTTGGGTTCCTCAGGCCCTCCTCTATGTGCCACTGTTGCTTTTCTATTTTACTCATGTACTCTTCTAGATTTCTAGATTAGTTCATCTTCTAGGTGAATTATGTCACCTTGTAGGTGTTTCTGATTGTCTTCTAGGTATATGCACTCCTGTTCGAGATTCCTCCAATCTTCTACTTGAATCTAGTTCTCTTTTAGGTTCCTCAGGTCCACCTCCATGTGCCTCTGTTCCTCTTCTATTTTTTTCTGTTCTCTTATAAATACTTTGGTCATCTTCTAGGTGCCTTTGTTTTTTCTTGTAGGTGTTTCTGATCATTTTCTTGGTGCATTTGGCTCTATTCTAGGTACCTCCTGTTCTCTTCTAGATGCTTCAGGTTCCGTTCTAAGTGCCTTCAATCAACTTCTGGTTTTCTGAGATCCTCTAGGTGTTTGCAATACTTGTTCATCTTCACAGGGGTCTTTTGTGTGCACTGACCAAGCTACAAAATGTCATCTCATAGAGTAGCAGAGACATCAAAGTCCACTGTGGACACAGAAGAGGATTGGAGGAGCTGTGAGGAAAAGGTTCAGGATGAGGTGAGTATATACATATACATCTTAGTTGCTCCCGACACTGCACTTTTCTGAACAGAGAGTTCAGATGTTGCTCCTGGATGTGTTGTAGCTATGTTTCCGTCTTAGTGGTCACTGCTCCAAGTTCTCCCATCACCCCTGAAATCATTGCTGCCTTCACCTTCCACATCTCCTCTGGTTCTTCTTTCTGGTATTTCTCCAGCTTCTCATATTCCTTCTTTTTGTCACATCACTGCTGTCTTCTGATCCTTGTCTACTATCACGATATTTGGTTCATTAGCCAACACCTCCTTATCCATCTGGATCCTGCAGTCCCACAGGATTTTAGCTCTTTCATTCTCCACCACTTTTTCTGGGGCCTCCCACTACATATATATATATTAGTATTTTTTTAATTTTATCTTTATGTTTATTATAGTCTGGGGTCTGGAGGGCATAATAAAGACACAAAAGAAAGTTTTCAACACAAATAGAATTTCCCAATTGAATTTTAGTGACCTGACAAATTTCATTTTAGGCAGATTCGCTCTTCTCTCCTCCTATGTATCTTGTTTATTACACATGCTGCATTCTGCATGCGCGAAAATTTTGCGGAGGATACACCTAAGTATGTCGATAATGAAGAATAAGGCACACCCATTATATGAGCTGTTCATGAGACAGTGGAGCACCTGTAATGACCGGAGGTCCTATTAAGATCCAGTGAGTCACAGACTGAGACAGAGGCAGAAATAAACAACAGTATTTTTACTGATATGGGGATCAAGGTATGGTTCAGTAAGGAATGTAAAAGTCTCAAAATCCCCTTAAAATATTACCAATGACAGTTTAACACACTCAGCGTTAGCCGACATCAATGCACCGATCTCAGAGTTCCCAGGGTATGTAAATCACACTCAGAACCAGGAGCAAATTTACCTACACGTTAGAGCTATCAAGGATTTAACTTAACTAAAGGCTATGTACATCAACTGTGGGCGGTCTGATGGGACCTCTGAGATGGCACACTGAGTATAACTTATCACAGCTAATAACAATACATTACACTATATCAATGCTGGCTATACACTTAGCACAGGGATACCCGGGTATCTCAAAACTATGGTACCATCAACCTCAAATGTAGCTTTACACCGGTGTATATTCCACGTGGGCTGCAGCAAGTCCAGAAAAAGAAAAGAAAAACCTTTGGCGCCAAAAAAAAACGTATTGTAAAAAAACAGCAAAATTTGGCAGCTTACCAGCCAATGCCAGATTCACATGTCCAGTACTTTAGTTCTGTAAGCTTGGGGTGCAATCTGTGGAGCACTCTTTTCCAGGGCTTGACAGGACCTTGTTAGGATCCTCCCAATGTGGATGGCACCGGACGCCGGCTCTCCTTTCGCAGTCACTCACGGCCTTCTTGGACGCCAATCACTCGCTCCATCAGGGGGAACATCTCCTCAGCCTCCTTGTCAGGATCCTCCCAATGTGGATGGCACCGGACGCCGGCTCTCCTTTCGCAGTCACTCGCGGCCTTCCTGGACGCCAATCACTCTCTCTATCAGGGGAACATCTCCTCAGCCTCCTTGTCAGGATCCTCCCAATGTGGATGGCACCGGACACCGGCTCTCCTTTCGCAGTCACTCACGGCCTTCCAGGACGCCAATCACTCGCTCCATCAGGGGAACATCTCCTCAGCCTCCTTGTCAGAATCCTCCCAATGTGGATGGCACCGGACGCCGGCTCTCCTTTCGCAGTCACTCACGGCCTTCCTGGATGCCAATCACTCGCTCCATCAGGGGGAACATCTCCTCAGCCTCCTCGGATGCTGGACACTTTCTCAGTTCAAGATAAAGTCTTTAGTCCACACAACAGGGCTTGCAAACAACTTTAAAGGCCCATATAGCTTGCACTGGCTCTGCTGTAATTCTTACACTAGTAATGGCCACCGCAGTCAGCGATCAACAACAACAGGAGCAACTGACAGAGCCGTCACCAAGGCAACCAGAGATTGTGCTTTCACTTTCCTAGACACAGAGCAGTCACCATGGCAACCAGAGACTTTTTCACTTTCCTGGGCGACTACAAAATGGCAGTCTGCTTGGTTTTAGCAGCTTATTAGTTTACTCTCTTACACACCTTCCATAACCGGCTAATCGTACTAAGGTGTAAGAAGGAAAGATACAGGAAACGGTTCTTGCCAACTGCTATGGGAATGTACAACAATTACCTAAGTGTGAAATCATCAAAGCCAATGTTGTTTTGTTAGCTTACCAATTGTGTATGACCTAAAATATTTTTTCTGTCTCGTTTTGCTAATTAAGTAATTCATGTTCTTCTTTATGGTCTGCTCCTGTAATACTGTCATTTCCCTCGGTATCAATAAAGTGTATTGTATCATATCGTGTTCATCACCAATCCAGATTTTGCAAGGTATTCGGGAACTAAGAGTAGACCACGTGTGGTCTTACGTTGCTCCACCGGATGGCACTTATCCTTTCCCACGGAAAATGGGCACCGATACGGGCATCCATGTGCATCCGTTATTAGACTCTGATTTGAGCAGATGGGATATAACATGAAGCTTAAAAAATGCTTATTCCTTGGCTTATTTTATAGACCTGTTGTGATATAAATTGAAGAATTGCACAATTGGCAGGGAGCCCTGTGCCAAGGGAAACTCTTCAGGGGCCTGCGAATTTATGTGAGTATGCCTGGACACCAGTAATGAACTGATAATAAAAAACAACTTGTTTCTAGAGTGCTTTCTGCTTTCAATTTAGCAGCTTAGGAAGCCTTTAGCTTCATGTTGATTAACGATTTTTAACACTATTTGTTGACCTACAAATGTAAATTTCAGTTTCGGATGAAGGTTTATGATTCTCTGTTCCTTCTATGCCACGGTTGGCTCCGTTCTCTGGCATTTAATAGGTCTATAAAATAGACGAGCCGAGATATTTGCTTGAACACACCTGCAGTAATGGCTCCCGGGTCGTCATTTTCTCTCCACTGTTTCCTAAAAGACCATATTTTGACACCTGCGTGTTGCCCCTTCCAAAAATACAAGCATGCCTCTCCCTCTGTCCCATCCCCACCACCCAGGGAGAAGAATAATAACACAGATTTTTTTTGGAAGCACGGGTTCCAATGAGTTTGTTTTGTTCGATCCTTCGACAAGCCTCATGGGGGTCTTACAATTTGGACTTTCCCTTTAAATGGCATCCAAAAATCTTCTTGGCTCTTGGCAGGAAAGGATTAGGATGTGCTTGATCCATGCAAAGCACTTAGAAGGATGTCCATATGTCTCTGGAAAGCAATAAACTTGCCTGGTCCTATCATCAGACAACATGCAGCGCTATCACTGCGGCCAATGATTCTGGGAAAAGGCATGCAAATGCACACTGATAGAAACCATTTATTCTAGGCTGCATCATACATTAGGAGAAGATTGCTCGGTATTTCTTGTTGGTATCGGTTGAATGAAGGCTACTCATCAAGGATTCTGGGCTGGAATATCACAGAATATAAGAGTATACAGACATTACAGCCGGGATCACACAATATAAGAGTATACAGACATTACAGCCAGGGATCACAGAATATAAGAGTATGCAGACATTACAGCCTGGATCACAGAATATAAGAATATACAGACATTACAGCTGAGGATCACAGAATATAAGAGTATACAGACATTACAGCTGGAGATCACAGAAAATAATAGTATACAGACATTACAGCCGGGGATCACAGACTATAAGAGTATACAGACATTACAGGCAGGGATCACAGAATATGAGTACACAGACATTACAGCTGGGAATCACAGAATGTAAGAGTATACAGACATTACAACTGGGATCACAGAATATAAGAGTATACAGACATTACAGCGGGGATCACAGAATATAAGAGTGTACAGACATTACAGCCAGGGATCACAGAATATAAGAGTATACAGACATTACAGCCGGGATCACAAAATATAAGAGTATACAGACATTACAGCCGGGGTTCACAGAATGTAAGAGCATACAGACATTACAGGCAGTGATCACAGAATATAAGAGTATACAGACATTACAGCCGGGATCACAGAATATAAAAGTATACAGACATTACAGGCAGGGATCACAGAATATAAGAGTATACAGACATTACAGCCGGGGATCACAGAATATAAGAGTATACAGACATTACAGCCGGGAATCACAGAATATAAGAGTATACAGACATTACAGACAGGGATCACAGAATATAAGAGTATACAGACATTACAGCTGGGGATCACAGAATATAAGAGTATACAGACATTACAGCTGGAGATCACAGAAAATAAGAGTATACAGACATTACAGCCGGGATCACAGACTATAAGAGTATACAGACATTACAGGCAGGGATCACAGAATATGAGTACACAGACATTACAGCTGGGGATCACAGAATATAAGAGTATACAGACATTACAGCCTGGGATCCCAGCTGATTATTTCCCTGATGTAAAACAAGCTTTTAAGCAAGCAATGAAATGACATTCAGAGACTTCAGAAAATTTCTGTAATTGCCGAACTTTTTTTTTGAGGTAACGCCCTTCTTCATTAACACAAATGGACGCTGGTGCTGAATCTAAGAGAGTATCCACATTGGAATGGCTTCTGAAAACAATTGTTTCTTGGAGAATTCTGAGGTTTCGGTCGTCTACAGGGTATTTGCCTACCCTTGGAGTCCCAGAGGTTTTCCACTATTTTTATTCCAGGAACCTCTTGGATGGGGACGCAAACTTGAGTGCTGTAAAATGGCTGTAAAATAATGGTGGTAAGAGCTAGGGGGCTGCAAATGGAGGCAGAATAGGGGAATAGCAAGACAGTTATACTTACTGTGGTTCCCGGAATATAAGATACCTGTCCTGCTGATTAAGCTTCATGAATATTAACATAGTGGAGTGGTGACATCACTGTGTCACTGAGGGCTTCTGCGCGGCAGTCAGTGTAACCCAGAAGGTGCTGTGCGTGGTCACGTATTTGATCACTGCAGCTTCTGGCATGTAGCAGAGTCTCATTCATTGAGGGCCCTCATGTGGATTACTTCAGACCTGCATGGGTGTTTTGGGGATTAATAAAGGGGTGAAAGAGAGTAAAGGGGTGCAGGGGTGGTTTGGGGATTAATAAAGGGGATAAAGAGGGCATGTTTTTTTTTATCCAAATAAAGGTTTATTTTCTGTGCTTGTGTTTAGTTCTTTTGATTTACAGGTGATGGGAGAGTCTCATAGCCTCTACCCATTACTAACCTTTGCCTTGGTGACAGCTATGAATTTTGACAAATCACAGCTGTCATTAACCCCTTATATTACCCCGATAGCTACTGCACAAGGGCAATCGAGATAAACTGGATACGGCGTCAGATTTGGAACAACTTATGGATGTGCAAATTTCTGCAGTAGCTGCTGGCAATAACCACGTGCCTTCCCAGGCTGACAATACCAACCTCTGACCTTGTGCCTTACCATGGCTGAGCACAAAAAATGTGAGGGACTCCATGCCCTTTTCTTAATTATGGGATCCCCTCTATTTTTTGATAATCAGCCACAGTAAACCTCACCGCTAGGGATTGCAGCCCCTAGCTGTTGTTTTACCCACGCTTACTATCAAAAATAGCGTGGGAGTCCATGTAATTTTTTTTTGCAGCAGTGCGCCGGCTAATCACAGGTATGCCAATACTAGACCTGGCTGTGATGGGGCCGGATGTGCCCACAACGGAAAAGCTTGCTGATTGGCTGCTCTGTGGCCTGCAACAAGCTTTATTCAGGTGACAAAGCCAAACAAGTAGCAGACATACAGTGAAACATCGCTGTCACGGGTGGCACGGATGACAGGGTGGAGGCCACGCGCAGACGATCCCAGCGGTGGCCCACCAGCCATAATGGGGGAGGATGGTCCGTCTCTTTCAGGGGCATTTACCTTCTGTGTAGATGGAGAGAGGGTGTGATGGGATCTCGCTGTTATGGGGGGACGGCTGTGGAGGTCTTGTGCTCGGTCTGGTTTTATCCACCAATATGGTGGGTCACTAGGACCCAGCAGATTCCTTCCACCTTTATAAGGAGGTTCATTACCCTTCCTCGGTGCAGGTGATAGTTCCTTGTGCACTCCTTATCCTTGCTCCAGCAGACGCTGAGGTTGTGGAGGTTGCTGAGTTCTGCTGTCAGATAAGTGTTTCCTTTTCCCTAATGTCTGTCTTCCCTGGTGTTTGTCTTTAGTTGATAGTGGAGGGGTCTAGTGAACCTCTCCATCTGATCCTTAGATAAGATAGTGCTAGGACCAGAGAGGGACGAGGTTCGTGGTCGGCGACAGTTGAGGAGACTGTATAGGGACGTTAGGGCAGACAGGGTCAGCTCCAGGAAGTCTAGGGGTTACCGTCTCCTTCTTGTGCCCTTAGCGTTAGGGACTCCTTATTCCCCCCCCCCGTCGTTATCCTACGCTGGGTGTCTTCCCTACTCCCAGCGTGACATTATCACCTGCCAGTAACTGTAACTGAAGGACAGGGGAGGAACCGATTTTTTTTTCCTTTTCCTTATGGATCCTGTGTCTGCTTTGGCCCAGCAGCTGCAGACCTTGTCTTTAGAGGTTGCGGACCTTCGGTCGGCTCTACTGGGACCACAACCACAAAATGGTGTCTTGGGGAATCAAGCAGTGGGTCCGGCCAGACCGGAACCTAAGGTTGCCCTCCCTGACAGGTTTTCAGGAGGCAGAGATAAATTCACTGTGTTCAAAGAGGCCTGTAAATTATACTTCAGGCTTAGGCCGTATTCTACTGGTGACGAGCAGCAGCGGGTAGGAATTATTATATCATTGCTGCAGGGGGATCCCCAATCCTGGGCTTTCTCTCTGCCACAGGACTCTACTTGTCTCCAGTCTGTGGATGGATTTTTTGACGCCTTAGGCCTCATATATGATGACCCTGACCGTGTCTCTTTGGCTGAATCCAAATTGCGCCATCTCCACCAGGGGACTCGGTCAGCGGAATCATATTGTTCTGAGTTCCGCAGGTGGGCTATGGACACGAAGTGGAACGATCCGGCTCTCAGGAGTCATTTTTGCCAGGGTCTTTCGGAAAGACTGAAGGATGCCCTGGCAGTGTATGAGACCCCTCCGTCCCTGGAGGCAGCTATGTCGTTGGCTATTCGCATGGATAGACGCCTCCAGGAGCGGAGGGGTAGACCTCCGGCAACTGGGAGCCCTTCTCGTGGTGGTTCCTCGTTGCCGGGTGGTCACTCGGAGGGCGAGTCATTTCTCCCGAGGGGGGAGGAACCTATGCAACTTGGAGGAGCGGCGGCCTCGAGGCTCTCCTCCGGTGCCTCCCGGGCAGGGGGAAGGGGGTCTGTTTTTTTTTGTGGGAAAGGAGACCATTTTATTGGGGCCTGTCCCTACGCTCCGAAACGGACTGGGGTGCCGGGACCTCATGTGTCTATGGGGGGTGTGGGGGTAGTCGAGCGGGAGGTGTGTGTATCCTCCGTTTGTACTTCCCATTTTCTCCTGAGTGCAGAGGTGGCGCTAGAGAGCAAAACGGAAGGCATTTCTGTGTTTGTGGACAGTGGTGCGGGGGGTCAGCATGGTGGATGCTCGTTTCGTACACGCTCATGGGCTTAACCGCTGTTTATTGTCTCGCCCCATCCGTATCTATGCCATCGACTCAGCACCGCTTGCTCAGGGTAGTCTCACACATATCGTACATAACATTAAGTTAACGGTTGGATCCCAACATCAGGAGACGTTATCTTGCTATGTCTTAGACGGTCTCCCCGCTCCCATTGTCCTGGGCTTGCCATGGTTGATTAAACATAATCCCGTAGTGGATTGGCAGTCCAGGGACATTGTGGAATGGAGTGATTATTGTTCGGAGAATTGTTTGGCTACATCCTTTTCGGTGGTATCTGCTGAATCTCTGCCCCCATTCCTATCGGAGTATGAGGATGTGTTCTCAGAGAAGGGGTGCCGAGACTTGCCCCCTCATCGGGCATATGATTGCCCTATCAACCTCGTTCCCGGAGCTAAACTGCCCAAAGCTAGGATGTTTACTATATCTGGTCCCGAAAGACAAGCAATGAAGGATTTCATTGCTGAAAGTCTAGAGACGGGTCACATTAGGCCCTCCACGTCGCCGGTTGCGGCTGGTTTCTTTTTTGTGAAAAAGAAGGATGGGGGCCTCCGTCCTTGTTTGGATTTTCGGGAATTGAATCGGATTACTGTCCGTGATCCATACCCCCTCCCTCTGATCCCTGATTTGTTTAGTCAGGTTGTGGGTGCTAAATGGTTCTCCAAGTTGGATTTGAGGGGGGCCTACAACCTGATTAGGGTCAGAGAGGGGGATGAATGGAAAACTGCATTCAATACCCCGGACGGCCATTTTGAAAGTCTCGTGATGCCGTTCGGGCTCACTAACGCCCCTGCGGTTTTCCAACATTTTGTCAATGATATTTTCCATCATTTGGTGGGTAGATTTGTAGTTGTTTACTTGGACGATATCTTGATCTATTCTCCCGATATGGAGACGCATCAGTCCCATGTCAAACAGGTGTTGCAGGTCTTACGGGACAACAAACTATACGCCAAACTCGAGAAATGTGTTTTCGCCGTTCAGGAGGTTCGTTTTTTGGGGTACCTCCTGTCGCCGTTGGGTTTCCGGATGGATCCGGAAAAGGTCCGGGCGGTGCTGGACTGGGAGCGGCCGGACAATCTACGGGCATTGCAACGTTTTTTGGGGTTTACCAATTTTTACCGTAAATTTATTAAGAACTATTCGGTACTGGTGACGCCTCTAACGGACATGACTAGGAAGGGGACGGATTTTTCTGAGTGGTCTGATTCTGCTCGCCAGGCTTTCTCCTCCCTGAAGCGTTGTTTTGCTTCCGCGCCTGTTCTTTGTCAGCCCGATCTTTCTCGGCCCTTCGTTGTGGAGGTGGATGCGTCTGAGGTGGGGGTGGGGGCTGTGTTGTCGCAGGGGCCTTCGCCTGGGAGATGGGTGCCCTGTGCGTTCTTCTCCAAGAAGTTGTCGTCGGCCGAGAGGAACTATGATGTGGGTAATAGGGAGCTCTTGGCTATTAAGTTGGCTTTTGAGGAATGGCGGCACTGGCTGGAGGGGGCTGTCCATCCCGTCACGGTTATTACCGACCATAAGAACCTGTCTTACCTTGAGTCCGCCAGGCGTCTCAATCCCCGGCAGGCCAGGTGGTCTTTGTTTTTCACGAGATTTAATTTTACCGTCA
Organism: Allobates femoralis; assembly: GCA_033576535.1. NCBI lineage: Eukaryota > Metazoa > Chordata > Amphibia > Anura > Aromobatidae > Allobates > Allobates femoralis. Next base: position 97,922,234 of record JARQOC010000010.1, on the reverse strand, counting down.
CCTACCGTCCGGGGGTTCAGAATGTGAAGGCGGATGCATTATCGCGTAGTTTTCCGGGTGGTAGTACTCATGAGAGTCCCGTCCCCATCTTGCAGGAGGGGGTGGTTGTTTCTGCCCTTTGCCCTGATCTAGAGGGGGAGGTGTTGAAGGTTCAGGGGGGCGCCCCGGCCTCCTGTCCTTCTGGGAGGCTTTTTGTGCCGTTCTCTTTGCGTCTCAGGGTGCTGTCGGAACATCACGACTCTGTACTGGCGGGGCATCCGGGCGGTAGGGCCACTTTCGATCTCTTGTCTCGTCGCTTTTGGTGGCCGGGGTTGAGGAAGGACGTAGCGGAATTCGTATCCGCCTGTGGTGTGTGTGCACGTGCTAAGGTTCCGCATACCCGTCCGTCTGGGTCTCTCGTGCCATTGTCTATTCCTGAGAGGCCATGGACACATTTGTCAATGGATTTTATCACCGATCTTCCGGCGTCGGCGGGTAAGACGGTGGTACTGGTAGTAGTAGATAGATTCAGTAAGATGGTTCGCTTTGTGGCACTGCCTGCACTTCCTAATGCTCGGACTCTGGCACAGGTGTTTGTAAGTGAAATCGTGAAGCTTCATGGGGTTCCCTCTGATGTGGTTTCTGATCGCGGTACTCAGTTCGTCTCCAAATTTTGGAAGGCTTTTTGTACACGTTTGGGGATTACGTTGTCCTTTTCTTCTGCTTTTCATCCGCAGTCTAATGGTCAAACCGAACGTGTGAATCAGAATTTGGAGACTTACCTGAGGTGTTTTGTCTCTGACCATCAGGAGACTTGGGCAAGCTATTTGCCCTTGGCCGAATTTGCCCTTAATAATCGCCTTCAGGAGTCCACTGGCAAGTCGCCGTTTTTCGGTGCATATGGGTTTCATCCTCAGTTTGGTACTTTTAGTGGTACGAGTCCTTCCGGAGTTCCGGAAGAGGACCGTTTTACCTCGTCCCTCTCCTCGGTTTGGCAGAGTGTGCAGCGTAGCTTGAAGCTCTTAGGTGACAGGTACAAACGTATGGCTGACAGGAAGCGTGCGCCAGGTCCGGACCTATGTGTGAATGACTACGTGTGGTTATCTACCAAGAATGTGAAGTTGAAGGTGCCCTCTTGGAAGTTGGGGCCCAGGTTTATCGGCCCCTATAGGATAACCGCCGTTATCAATCCCGTGGCGTTTCGTCTCGCGTTGCCTCCTGCTCTTAAGATTCACGATGTGTTTCACAGGTCGCTCCTCAAGCCGTATGTGCCATCATCCAACCCGTCTCCTTTGCCTCCTGAGCCCATCTGTGTGGCGGGGAATCTGGAATTCGAGATCTCGAGGGTGGTTGATTCTCGCATGTTGCGCCGTTCTCTTCAGTATTTAGTGCACTGGAGGGGGTACGGTCCTGAGGAGCGGATGTGGGTGCCGGCGTCGGAGGTGTCCGCCGCGAGGCTGGTCCGCGCTTTTCACCGTTCCCATCCGGATAAGCCTGGTCCTGAGTGTCCGGGGGCCACTCGTAGGAGGGGGGGTACTGTCACGGGTGGCACGGATGACAGGGTGGAGGCCACGCGCAGACGATCCCAGCGGGTGGCCCACCAGCCATAATGGGGGAGGATGGTCCGTCTCTTTCAGGGGCATTTACCTTCTGTGTAGATGGAGAGAGGGTGTGATGGGATCTCGCTGTTATGGGGGGACGGCTGTGGAGGTCTTGTGCTCGGTCTGGTTTTATCCACCAATATGGTGGGTCACTAGGACCCAGCAGATTCCTTCCACCTTTATAAGGAGGTTCATTACCCTTCCTCGGTGCAGGTGATAGTTCCTTGTGCACTCATTATCCTTGCTCCAGCAGACGCTGAGGTTGTGGAGGTTGCTGAGTTCTGCTGTCAGATAAGTGTTTCCTTTTCCCTAATGTCTGTCTTCCCTGGTGTTTGTCTTTAGTTGATAGTGGAGGGGTCTAGTGAACCTCTCCATCTGATCCTTAGATAAGATAGTGCTAGGACCAGAGAGGGACGAGGTTCGTGGTCGGCGACAGTTGAGGAGACTGTATAGGGACGTTAGGGCAGACAGGGTCAGCTCCAGGAAGGGGGTCTAGGGGTTACCGTCTCCTTCTTGTGCCCTTAGCGTTAGGGACTCCTTATTCCCCCCCCCCGTCGTTATCCTACGCTGGGTGTCTTCCCTACTCCCAGCGTGACAATCGCATGCGGGATTCAGCAGCTAACACAAAGAATTTGGTATGAACCACGAACCCTCAATTCGGTTCCTATTACTAACCCATCACTTAGGTCGGCTAAAGTATAAAGTACCCTGTTTCCTCAAAAATAAAATGGTGTCTTATATTAATTTTTGCTCCCAAAGATTCGCTACATCTTATTTTCAGGAGCTGTCTTTTGCAGCTCACATTATTACCATAATCCCCTTGCATTCACCCAATACCATACCGTAGCCCTATCATCCCCTTGCAGCTCCATCATCCCCTTGCAGCCCCCAATAAAGTATCCCCTTCATGCCCTTGCAGCCCCTATCATCCCAATTACAGAACACACTCAAACCCTATTTCTAACTGGTCCTCCATGGTCAATGATTTATGGTATTACAGGTGCCACTCTAACAAAGCTGCCATATATGTAAGCTAATCAAAGACCAGCAGCCACCGGACGATCAGAGGCCAGCAGCCGCTGACCAATCAGAGGCCAGCTGACATTTGCTGCAGGCCTCTGACTGGCCGGCGGCTATTGACCTCTGGTTGGCCGGTGGCTTAACATACATTTATGGCAACTGAAGCAGGAAGATAAGAGTTGCGCCAGAATAAATACAGCGGCGGGCATCGGACAACGGCGGCGGGCTATGAGAGGAGTCACAGCTGCAAGCCATGCTCCTTTGGCATGATTCTCTACAAAAAATTGGTATGTCTTACTTTTGGGGAGTGCCTTATATTCAGCCGTGTAGCAAACCCCCTCTAGTACATCTTATTTTTGGGGGGGTGTATTATTTTCGAGGAAACACAGTATCAAGGTCCCATTGACCAACTTGGACAGCTATAAAGTTTACTGACAATCTTTTGCAAACTTACAAGAATTTGTCTTTCAGAAGTAACAGAGAATTTGGATTCCAGGCGACCTACACAACAAATAAAGGTAATGTGATGGTGACATTTGCAAGTGTAAAACTAGAAAAGTAGAAGAATTAGGGAAAAAAAGCCCCCAGGAACACTTGATGATCAATACCTACAAAGGTACAAAATCATTGATCCTCCATCTCCAACGTCGGGGAAGTAAAATACATTTAAGGTTCGCCGCATGACTCCGAGTATTCCTAAGTGTTTTGTTTTCTCTGGTATTGAATGAACTATTACGCTTCCTCTTTGTAAACAGTAAGTAATACATCCTGCTGCATAACAGACGATCCGATAAAACTGTATCAATACCGGGCGTTCATGGAGCAGACGGCAGGAATGATGCAACAAAAAAGCACAAAAAAATATAGAAAAGGTGTAGGAGAGCTAAAGTCATGTCGTTTTAGAGGCCGGCAGGTAACTCTGAACTGGGCTGAGAGTAACATTACAGTGAACATGTATGAGATTGTGAACATATGTGACGTGTACATGGCGGCTGTTCAGTGAGGACACGTCAGACACTTTCCTATCAACAGCTGCTACTTGTCAAGTCGATGGCTGCAAATGTGAACGTTAATCGCTCCGCACCACGTTTCTGGTGGTAAATCATTGCAAATTATGGTGAATGCAATAATTAGCAACTGATTTATCCTCTTACCACTTTAACCCCTTACCGATCCATGATGTAGGAGGACGTCATGGGCCGGTTACTGGGGTTTGATGTGAGCTCCGGCAAGGCGTTCACATCAAACACCTGACATCTCAGCTGATCTCATCAGCTGAGATGTCTAGGCTACCAGCACCGATTGGATCCGGCATCAATAAGATTGCGGGATCTCCGGTGCTCGTGACAGCCCGAGGTCCTAGTTTGACCCCGGAAGCTGTCACGGAGCACTTCCTGTGAGTAGTTGGCAAGCGCTGCCAACCACTCACAGTTCACAATTGCGACAGGTCCCGATGTGCAGCAGCTCATCTGGACCTATCACAAGCAATCAGTCACTGCAGCGCTGTGGAGCCCTATGGAGCCCTAAGTCAAGAATTAATTGTGAAATAAAGTTTTTAAAAATATGAGAAAAAAACCCTAAAAGTTCAAATGACCCCCCTTTTACCCCATTCAAAATAAAAGTACATATATATAAAAAATACATATATTTGGTATCACCACGTTCAGAAACACCTGATCTATCAATATATAAAATCAATTAATGAAAGTCGTAAACTGCATAATAGAAAAAAAAGTTCAAATGCCAAAATTACGTTTTTTTTGGTCGCCGCAACAGTGGTATAATGCAATAACGGGTGATCAAAACAACGCATCCACCCAAAAATGGTATCATTAGAAACGTCAGCTCAGGACGCACAAAATAATCCATCACACAGGTCCAGATCCCAAAAAATGAGGATGCTATGGGTCGCGGAACATGGAGCAAAAAGTGCAATTCTTTTTTTTTTCAAACTTCTGAATTTTTTTTCACCACTTAGATACCAGTAAAAGTATACATGTTTGGTATCTACGAATCATACTGTCATGTCAGTTTTACCATACAGTGATCATGACGAATAAAAAACAAACAAAAAACAAACGTGTAATTGTCCTTTTTTTTGCCATTTTACTGCTTTTGTTTTTTTCTCCCATTTTCCTGTACTTTATATGGTAAAATAAATGATTGCATCTGAAATTACAACTCGTCCTGCAAAAAACAAGCACTCATATGTCAATATTGATGGAAAAATAAAAAGTTATGGCTCTTGGAAGCAGGGGAGCCAAAAAAAAAAAAATGAAAAATTCCCGGGTGGTGCAGGGGTTAAAAAAGGGTTTGTTAAAATTATTTTAATTTTCTAGTTTAAAAAATCTTTATTCCCAGGTGCAGTTTATTGTAAAAAAACAAACAGAAAAAATCCCCTTTGCTTAACTCATCCTCCCCTCGCCCAGCACATAGTCTCCACCTATGCTCCTGGTGCCGACGTTACATTAACAGCGCTGCAGCCAATCAGTGAGCTCAGCAGCTCTAAACAACTCATGTCGACCATTGCAGAGCCACTGAGCTCACTGATTGGCTGCAAAAAATGTAATCCCTTTCCCTGATTTACCAATTATGTTACACTTCTAGATCATTCTGGTGTCTATATATGGCTTTCTCTCTTTTTTTATACTTCATTAATTGGCTGCAGCACTGTTGATGTAACGTCAGCACTGCAGACAATAACAGACACCAGGAGCAGCAGCAGCAACTTAGTAATGGACTAGGGAGGGTGGGCAGAGAACAATTACATTTTTTAAACAAATTGCACCCTGGGGATAGGGATTTTCTGAAGACAAAAAGCCCCTTTAACTAGGACTTTCATAGCTTTATTACGTCTGACAAATCAACATCTTTGAATGGCTTGAAAAAGACCTTGCAAGGTCGAAACGTTCATTTCTCTGCATCTTTTTGTATGTGCACATCGAGACCAATAAGGTTTCTGTGAAGGAGGATTGTCAGTACCTTACACTTTTTTTTGGATTTGCTTCAATTCTGCAACTGTGTGGAGGGTTGTACTAAGCTGCATGAGCTGAGCAATGGTGCATGGAATCAGGGCCGGCCCTACCGCTGTGCGAGTTGTGCGGTCGCACAGGGCGCCGCCTGCCATGCATCAAAGGGGGCGCCAGAGAGACGGATATTTATGGTCTCTCTGCGGCTCCCTCCCTACCGGTATTCCCGAGTGTGACTCGGGGTTAACTTTAGCTGACAGAAGCGGTAACCCCGAGTCACACTCGGGTTTACCCGCAGGCAGGACCGGGACGACAACTAGGCGCGCCATCTAGTGCAGGGCGCATTTTTGCCCGCCCCCTGGGAGGCTCCGTGCTGGCCGCCGGCGGCCGCGGCGCGTCAGCCAGAGAGGGAGGAGGGCGGGAGTCCGACTTCCTGTCCCTCGGCTCTGCCCGCCCCTCCTCTCCTCCTCCGTACAGCCAGCGCCCAGCAGACGCACGGGCACGGTGACGGCGGTGGCGCGGTGACCGGTGAGTGTGTAAAGGCGCGCCCCTCCCCCCCAGTCCGCATACTAGGCCCTGTATTCACCACCACTGGGCCCTGCTGTATACACCACCTCCACCACTGGACCCTGTATACATTAGCACTGGGCCCTGTATACACTAGCAGTGGGCCCTGTATACACACACTACCACTGGGGCCTGTATACACCACCACTGGGGCCTGTATATACCACTGGGGCTGCTGTATATACTGCTGGGGCCTATATATACCACTGGGGCTGCTGTATATAGTGCTGGGGCCTGTATATACCACTGAGGCTGCTGTATATATTGCTGGGGCCTGTATATACCACTGGGGCTGCTGTATATATTGCTGGGGCCTGTATATACCACTGGGGCTGCTGTATATATTGCTGGGGCCTGTATATACGACTGGGGCTGCTGTATATAGTGCTGGGGCCTGTATATACCACTGAGGCTGCTGTATTACCCCTGGGGCTGCTGTATAACCCCTGGGGCTGCTGTATTACCCCTGGGGCTGCTGTATTACCCCTGGGGCTGCTGTATTACCCCAGGGGCTGCTGTATTACCCCTGGGGCTGCTGTATTACCCCTGGGGCTGCTGAATAACCCCTGGGGCTGCTGTATTACCCCTGGAGCTGCTGAATAACCCCTGGGGCTGCTGTATAACCCCTGGGGCTGCTGTATTACCCCTGGGGCTGCTGTATTACCCCTGGGGTCTGTATATACCACTGGGGAGGCTGCTGTATACCACATTGCTGGGGGCTGTATACCTGTGCTGGGGTCCACCCTCGGCTTATACACGAGTCAATAGGTTTTCCCAGGTTTTGGGGGCAAAAGTAGGGGGGTCGGCTTATACACAGGTCGGCTTATACACGAGTATATACGGGTAGTAATCCTACAATGTCTGCTGGACATGGTATGAGGAGGTTTATGGCTCAGTCAGTACACACTCCATACTTCATGGTAAGGGGAGGGTTTATGGCTCAGTACACACTCCATACTTCTTGTTATTAACCAGTTAATGCCCTCTTGTCCACCGCACTGCAGTTTCAAAAGAGGAAGACAGCGAGACAGGCAGCGACACGGCGTCAGAGAGTCCCTGACCTCCAAATAGAAGATCCTCAGATCCTGGTATTGTGACATAATATTAAGAATAATACTTTTTGCATTTATATTACACTATGAACTCCACAGCACTTTACATACATCATGAACACTGTCCCCATTGGGGCTCACAATGTAAACAACCTATCAGTAAAGTAAAAGTAAAGACGCCTCATGTAGATAGCGTTTCAGGATCTTTTTTGCAGGTGATTTTCTTTTTATAAATACTTATATTGCAGCATGCTTTGTGTGAGGCATTTTTAGGCGTTTTACATTATATGGATAAAAAAAACCACACTAGACAAGTGATAAAGCCAAGCATCGTCCTAGCAATGTGTGCCCCAGGTCTCCATGGTTTCACATGACGTTATTTCACATGAGACCTGCAGCCAATCAGCAGCTGTTTCATTATCCCTTCCTTCAAAACTGTGATCCAGAATAAATGAGAGCTGCTGCTGTTCCCTGATTTCCTCGGGATGTCAGTTTTATATGAGGAAAGAGTGAAGGTGCCACTGATTGGCTGCATGTCTCATGTCACGTGGTCTGGGGGCGCCAAAGGGAAATTTTGCACAGGGCGCAATGTAGCCTGAGGCCGGCCCTGCATGGAATACGTTGATACGTTGGCAAACTAAAATAACCATTCAATTAAAAAGAAACTTTTAGCATGCTTTAAAAAAATGTAGTATACAGGCAATATTGACCCTGTACTGCTCCTGTTGCAATGCTGGCCGGGTCAGCCAATGGTCTACATAATTTCTCCATATGACTGCTTGTTATGATTCCTCCATACAGTGTGCCACTAATTTAATAAGAGTTACTGCTGTGTTTGGTATCTGGTATGACGAGCTGTCAGTAGTTGATTGACAGAGTAGGCTTCCTTTCTGGTTCTGAGACTTGCTGGGTTGCTCAGGTGTTCATTCTTCCCAATGATTACTCTGCTACTTTACTGAGCAGCCTCTCCCAGAATCCTGCCAGTAGTACATTCTAAAGAAGTGCTGTGTGGCCTGTATTCCTTTGTCTGTTCTTATGTCTGTTGTCTGACCCTGGACAGTTGCTTGTGAGTCGGTCGACAGGATAGGGGGTACTCGGATACCAGGACAGGTGGTTACTCTAGTGGGGATCACGGCTGGTCGGTTCCCGATTCCGTGCCCTGGATCCTCAATGGTGGGTGGGGGTGATGATAATGGGGGAATTGTAACGATGCCACCTATGGTACCTGGTAATAGGGTTACCAACACTGTGGACAGCCGCTGACGTGATGGAAATGCAGCTTTGGTAGTACAGGTCCCCACAGGCAGAGCTTTACCTCAGGGCAGCAGGGTATAAGATGGGAGTCGTAGTCCTCACCTCTGTGATGCTGTAGAGGTCCTCCGGGTGACAGATGAAAGGAGATCAGACACCAAATCAGCTCAAACAGTTCTTTACTTCCACCAGGTGACATTGGTACATGGTACAGTCTGGGTTAACCGGAGGCCGTAGCCCCGGATTTTGGAGGCTTTTCCAGAGTCTATCAGAGGTGTCCCTAAAATGGATCCCTGCGTCCGTCTTCTCTGCTTTCTTGCACCGTCTGACTGACTAGTCTTCTAACTGTCACTCCTCGTCTCCCGCTCATCTAGGCTCTACCCCCTGGGACCTACTGAATATACGCTCCCCTGTACTAAGGTGGCTTATTGCATGGGTGCTGGGCGCATACTCTGCAGGGCTATGGAGGCACTACACCTTCTGTTTGGAATGCAGTACCTCCCTGTGGCGCCTTGCCATAGGGGCGCCACACTTGATTTTCCCTTTGTCTGTTCCCTGTACTTGTTGTGATCTCCTGCTATTTTGACCCCGGTCCATGACCTAAATTTGCCTCTGTTGAATCCCTATATCATCTTCATGCTGTCCTGGAAACGTAGCATGACTATGTCTCTGTCTATTCCCTCAACACTATGAGCTCTCCTGGAAACCTGACCCTGGAACGTTGCATAACTACGTCTTTTTCTACAACATTGAATACTATTAGTTCTCTTTATATCTGATGAAGGCTTGTTATATGTTAAGCCGAAACGCGTAATAAAAGAAGAAATTATTTTGGAATAATTTGCCATTCCTGTGATTCCTCTGGTAGCGCTTGAATTCAAACCAGAAAAAAAATTTTTTTTCCTGCACATTAGTTCTCTTGACAACCTGACCCTGCACCATTGGATGACTAGTTTCTGTCTACTCCCTGAATACTATGAGCTCTGCTGGAACCTGACCATGGACTGTTTCATGAGTACGTCTCAGTCTACTCCCTAAATACTATGAACTCTCCTGGAACCTGACCCTAGACTGTTGCATGAGGACATCTTTGTCTACTCCCTGAATAGTATGAGCTCTCCTGGAATCTGAGCCTGGATCGTTGCATGACTATGTCTCTGTCTACTCCCTGAATACTATGAGCTCTCCTGGAGCTTGATCCCAGATTGCATGACTTCCTTGCTGTCTATACATCTGTAAATAGTGACTGTGTCAAACCCTAGCTATTAGTAGTGGCTTGCATCACTCTGCTGAAGTCAATTACATGTCCATCTGTCTGGGACAAGATGTGTAAAGTTGATCTCTGTACATCCTCTTCTGGCTGGATGGACATGTGAAAACCAATCACTGGCAACTATGGAGCAGAGAGAACAACAAAGGATCTAGACAGATTTGGACCAGGGCGTTGGAAAGGACAATTAGCTCTAGGCTAGGTCCACATGTATCCTGTAACATTGAGATTGAAGAATCATCTTGTGACGCAATACCTACACAGCTTTGATACAGAGTCATGAATGTTTCCCAATACTTTGGATTTTTTGTTGTTAGTTGCAACTTCAAATTGACTTGCCTATGAATAACCCCCTTTCCTTTTTTATTTCCAATGAAATGTCTAAAATAACTTCTGTGGCGAACTGTAGACAAGTGCACAGATGAATCTTTGTGGTTTCTCAGTCATGAGACAGTTTGAATAGGAGAAAATTGCATTTTCAAGGTTTCTTGGGGATAGAAACAGAAAAAAACATGCAAATTAGTTCTCTCTTAGAGGAAAGAATACTGTACCACGTCACCTGTATGCATTGGAGGCAGCTACGGAATAAGTCAATGTCTGACCCTTTGAGAAGCTTTTCAGCATGGCCTTATCCATAGCCAACACTTGGTGAAGCATTGGCATTATAGGGCAGCTATAGCCAAATGGTGGCACTAGGGTGATAGTTCTCTTTTCTCTGCCAGAAATGTACAATTAGGATGACGAAGGCTTTCAGGTTAGCCTTAGCTGGGTGTCTAGGCTGATCTGTTTTTATCTCTCAGGGTACCTTTACACGCGGCTACATTTCTAGGGTGGCTACAGGTAACTTACTGGTTGCAGTGAAATCATGGAGACAAGGTTCTATCTTGTTGCTGTGTACAAATGGAATAATCTCTCCATGATTTCACTGCAACCAGTAAGTTACCTGTAGCCACCCAAGAAATGTAGCCGCGTGTAAAGGTACCCTCAGAGTGTTAGCACCCATTATTGCCTAAGTGACATTTATGGTGGACATACTATTTACAGCCCTAAATAACCCAATTGTTCATTCATGGAGAGCCCTACTTTCCTCATGACCATCAAATCCAACAGTCCATGAATTCCTGAAAAAGCACGTTTTCAGGTCCATCTTCAGACAACCCTATAATATGGGGAGTAATATTGACCATGAAGTATTATGACCACTACTATTGAGTGGTGATGAAAGGAACATGTAACGAAATGTACAGAATTAGAATGTTACAAGAACATTTGACCCATGTGATGAAGAGATATGACAAGTATACGTTTCCCGACAGATATCCCATGCCAAATTACATCTAACCAATAATGACTGTAAGCCAAAAAGTAGGATCAGATAACACCCAAAACATATGACCACACACCTATATAGTTGGTGATAATGTATAATCAATGTCTGTTCCATTTTGACTAGAGATGTTACTCAAGTGGTAGATATAGTAAAAGCATCAGGCTTCCATGGATTAGTCTTGATCATTATATCACAGCCCTTGTCTTGGGTATATGTCCTTCAGCTTCTCCAAGGCTCAAGGCAACTTGTTTTCGATCAGAACCTGCTCCTTTTTCAGGCAAATAGCTTTAATTGACCAATATTCTCTTGAATTAATGGTATGAATCTATTGCCAAAAATCTTTTCTATAGTATCCCAAAAAATATCAATGCCATTCAGTAAAATATTTCACCTTTTTCTATCCAGGAAACGTTTTGTGGTGGAAATGTTCTTTTACATATCCAACCCTAACTACTTAAATTATTCGTTCATCTATGACCCAACGAACCAAAGTGTGCTTACATGATGAACCCTACTATTCCCATGACCAACAAAGATGGTTGTAACGTCTTTCAGACATCTTTGCCAAAAACAAGCATATTTTTGGGTCAATTTCCAGATAACTCCATTCTATAGATAGCTTAGTGTAAAGTATTGACCTTGTGTTGAGTGATGATAACGGGAACGTAGTATGAGGTAGGAAATGTATGTAATTAGGAGATTCCCTGAACCTACAACCCATGTGATGATGAGATATGAAAAGTCAATGATCGTATAAGATACAACAAATAATGACTGTAAGGCGCAAAGAGGGATTGTCAGATAGAATCCAAGACAAATGAGTCAGCAAGTATGGAACTGATGATAATGTACAGTATAATCAATGTCATTGTATGTCCTACTTCTTAGGCTTCATTGTTTGGTCCAGTTTATTCAACTAAAACTGTAAATCAAGGATTCGATATGGACAAAGCTTCAGACCACCATGGATTGACCACCAGATCATCTTGGTCATGAATAATTATTATAATAGTCTTTATATTCCTGTCCTATGAGTTCTCCCAGGCTCACGTGTTTCAGAGCAGAACTTGCTCTTTCCTTAGGCAAATAGATTTTATTGACCAGTATTCTCTTGATTAAAGGCCATCATGCACATTAGGCTAATTTGGCTAAACCCAATGATATACACTGTGTGCAGAATTAGTAGGTAAATGAGTATTTTGATGACATGATACCTTTTATACATGTTGACCTACTCCAAGCTGTATAGGCTTGAGAGCCAACTACCAATTAAGTAAATCAGGTGATGTGCATCTCTACAATGAGGAGGGGTGTGGTGTAATGGCATCAACACCCTATATCAGGTGTGCTTAATTATTAGGCAAATGCCTTTCTTTAGGCAAAATGGGTCAGAAGAGAGATTTGATGGGCTCTGAAAAGTCCAACCTTGTGAGATGTCTTGCAGAGGGATGCAGCAGTCTGGAGATTGCCAAACTTTTGAAGTGTGATCCCCGAACAATCAAACGTTTCATGGCAAATAGCCAACAGGGTCGCAAGAAGCGTGTTGGGCAAAAAAGGCGCAAAATAACTGCCCATGAATTGAGGAAAATCAAGCGTGAAGCTGCCAAGATGCCATTTGCCACCAGTTTTGCCATATTTCACAACTGCAATGTTACTGGAGTATCAAAAAGCACAAGGTGTGCTGTACTCAGGGACATGACCAAGGTAAGGAAGGCTGAAAAACGACCACCTTTGAACAAGAAACATAAGATAAAATGTCAAGACTGGGCCAAGAAATATCTTAAGACTGATTTTTCAAAGGTTTTATGGACTGATGAAATGAGAGTGACTCTTGATGGGCCAGATGGATGGGCCAGAGGCTGGATCAGTAAAGGGCAGAGAGCTCCACTCCGACTCAGACGCCAGCAAGGTGGAGGTGGGGTACTGGTATGTGCTGCTATCATTAAAGATGAACTTGTGGGACCTTTACGTGTTGAGGATGGAGTGAAGCTCAACTCCCGGACCGCCTGCCAGTTTCTGGAAGACAATGTCTTCATGCAGTGAAAAAAAGAAAAACATGATTTTAATGCAGGACAATGCTCCAACACATGCATCCAACTACTCCACAGCATGGCTGGCCAGTAAAGGTTTGTTTTTGCATGTCAGAAATGTTTTTTTCTAAATTTTGTGCAGTTATATTAGTTTACCTGGTGAAAATAAACAAGTGAGATGGGAATATATTTGGTTTTTATTAAGTTGCCTAATAATTCTGCACAGTAATAGTTACCTGCACAAACAGATATCTTCCTAAGATAGACAAATCTAAAAAAAAACACTTCAACTTCCAAAAATATAAAGTTTTGATATTTATGAGACTTTTGGGTTGATTGAGAACATAGTTGTTGATCAATAATAAAAATAATCCTCTACAATATGACTCACCCAGGCCAGGGGACTCAGATCTCAGGCACAGGCTGGAAGTCACGGGTGGCGGTGCCTGAGTCTGTGGCCCTGGTGGTCAATGCAAAATGTGAAAAATAAAATAATAAAAATAATGTTTGTTCGTGACGCCACCTGTAGTTTCCGGTGATGGCAGCAGCAAGATGGAGTTGCTCCCTACAGGAGGAGCGGGGTCCCCGGGGTGTTGGAAGTAGGAATGGATGGTGAAGTATGGCAGCATTGTCACTGTGGAGCAAGGCAGGTAAATCACAGTTCAAGGAAGAAATCACTGACACGTTGCTCACTCTGAACGGGTATTTTACTCCGGTATTCTGCAGGGTTACAGGGAAATGCAGTTCTCTTTGCACAGTAGTGGACCGGGTGGTTCTTGCAATGAGCATTGTCCCTCTGAAGCTCCACTGGTGTTCACGCTCACTGTCCCTTGCTCTGCTGCCCTGCACGAATCCCGCTTGTTGGAACAGGCCCGTCGTGATAAATGGTATCCCCTTATCTCTCCAAGGAGAACCCAACTCAGTCCAGTGCTTTTGGTGGGGACCGTGCTTGGCGTAGGGCGGTTGGCTCGTGCTCCTATAAAGTCATCGACCATTCCGGGTTTGTGGTTCAGGGATGTAGCCAGCTGGACCACTTCGGAGCCAGTACTCCGGGTTTGGACTGGGCTAGGATATTCGGTTACTCGTTCTGTTCTTGGCCCCTTTCTCTTCTGGGTCACCAGGTTGAGGTGCCCTCACAGTTAGCTTTTCTCTGCTGTTCTGTAGCCCTCCAGCTCTGCTTCATCTGCAGCTTCTCCTTTCACTTCACTGCACTCTGCACTTCTTGACTCGTTCTATATTACCTAGCCTCTCCTCCCACCGGGACCGGTTACCCTAGTAAAGGGCATCTAATTAGTCCTCTGCTGGAGCTTCAGACTTATTCTACCCATTACCAAAACAAAGAATACGGCACCTTCAGTCAGGGGTGCAGTATCCTTTTTGACGCACTCTTAGTGGGGCGCCACAAATACAACTTGCCTAATAATTCTGCACACAGTCTAGGTGTGCTCTGCCAACGTTCTCTCAACTTTCCACTAACAGATGAGGTCGGGAGAGAAGGATCCAGTTTAATGGTTGTTGACTAACCAATACTTTTGTTCTTTGAGAGTGGTGGAAGATTTTGTTGGCAGTTCTCTGTTACAGAACATAGAAGCTCTATACTGAGAGCTCCAGTCTACAGCGGAGTCGCAGGACACAGCTGTCAACAGCTATCTAATGTTTATGAGGGCCCTAAAGGGTTTGTACCACAAACAATTGTACATTTTAATTAATGCATCTTAGAATAAAAATAAATTCCACAATTCGATGTGTTAAATAAAATGTTACTGTCACGAGATATTCTTATATATGTGCCCCTGTGTAATGGATGTGTCCGACCATGCAGGAACAGGTGGGATATACCACAGCTCCTGGGCAGGAAAGGAAATAAGAAAGTATACAGACATTACAGCCGGGGATCACAGAATATGAGAGTATACAGACATTACAGCCGGGGATCACAGAATATAAGAGTATACAGATATTACAGCTGGGGATCACAGAATATAAGATTATACAGACATTACAGCCAGGGATCACAGAATATAAGAGTATACAGACATTACAGACGGGGATCACAGAATATAAGAGAATACAGACATTACAGCCAGGGATCACAGAATATAAGAGTATACAGACATTAGAGCCAGGGATCACAGAATATAAGAGTATACAGACATTACAGTCGGGGATCACAGAATATAAGAGTATACAGACATTACAGCCGGGGATCACAGAATATAAGAGAATACAGACATTACAGCCGGAGATCACAGAATATAAGAGTATACAGACATTACAGCCGGGGATCACAGAATATGAGAGTATACAGACATTACAGCCGGGGATCACAGAATATAAGAGTATACAGATATTACAGCTGGGGATCACAGAATATAAGAGTATACAGACATTACAGCCAGGGATCACTGAATATAAGAGTATACAGACATTACAGACGGGGATCACAGAATATAAGAGAATACAGACATTACAGCCAGGGATCACAGAATATAAGAGTATACAGACATTAGAGCCAGGGATCACAGAATATAAGAGTATACAGACATTACAGTCGGGGATCACAGAATATAAGAGTATACAGACATTACAGCCGGGGATCACAGAATATAAGAGTATACAGACATTACAGCCGGAGATCACAGAATATAAGAGTATACAGACATTACAGTCGGGGATCACAGAATATAAGAGTATACAGACATTACAGCCGGGGATCACAGAATATAAGAGTATACAGACATTACAGCCGGAGATCACAGAATATAAGAGTATACAGATATTACAGCCAGGGAAAACAGAATATAAGAGTATACAGACATTACAGCCGGGGATCACAGAATATAAGAGTATACAGACATTACAGCTGGAGATCACAGAATATAAGAGTATACAGACATTACAGCCAAGGACCACAGAATATAAGAGTATACAGACATTGCAGACGGGGATCACAGAATATAAGAGAATACAGACATTACAGCCAGGGATCACAGAATATAAGAGTATACAGACATTACAGCCAGGGATCACAGAATATAAGAGTATACAGACATTACAGCCGAGGATCACAGAATATAAGAGTATACAGACATTACAGCTGGGGATCACAGAATATACGAGTATACAGACATTACAGCCGGGGATCACAGAATATAAGAGTATACAGACATTACAGTCAGGGATCACAGAATATAAGAGTATACAGACATTACAGTCAGGGATCACAGAATAAAACAGACATTACAGCTGGGGATCATAGAATATAAGAGTTTACAGAGTATATAGGGACAGACACATCAATTACACTGGGGCACACATATAAGAATATCTCAGGACAGGAACTTTGTTATTTAACACAGTCAATTTTGAAACTTATTATTAGTCTAAGATCTATTCATTAAAATGTACAATTGTTCATGGCAAAACCCCTTAATTATGAATTATCGACCTGCGACGCCCTCTAGGGCCAGGGTACTCGGTAACTGAGCCGGTCAGTTCGGTGGGAGGTCCCAGTGGCGATGACTCAGCTCCATGGCCCTGGGTGTGCAGTAAAAGGAGATTATTTACAGGGGATAATTCCTAAAGCTACCTGTGGTACTCGGCCAGGGGTGGTCAGTGCTGCAAGATATGACCGCTAGGGCAGATGGTAGTGCAGCCGGGATGGTAAGGCTCCCCACAAAGGGGAGCGTGGCTCCAGGAATAGCGTGAACAGGTTAACAGTCTATAGTGGTGGTGATGATTGTTGGGGTGCAGGACTGAGGGCGCAGGCAATAATTGGAGGACACAAAAGGGCGCAGTTTCCATTACCTTTACTTGATAGATTGTATTGCAGTCCGGGGCACTGGTTACAGGTGTTAGAAGGGATCCAGTCGGCATGGAAGCATTCAGCGATCCACCCTCACCTCACCTTCCTGCTGTGCTCCCTCTTTAGGTCCCTGCATCTTGTAGGTACTCTGTAGCCCTTCTCCTGCTTGATGGTACTGACCCGTATGGCAGACAGTATGAGCCTTTCATGGGTACCATGATCTGGTGGCTACTCAGGCTCTCAGCATGCTGCTGTCCTGGGTATTCATTCAGTGTGGCCAGGAGACTTGAAACCTCCTGACCTCCAGATTCGGCTGTCGGGGTGTACAGCACCCGCACAACCAAGGACTCTGGCGTTCTTTTCCTAGTGTTCCGCACCGGGGTGAGCCCAGTCACGACTCCACTCACCAAAGCACTTCTCACTTCCTCGTTCTTCCCTCTTCTTTCCAGAACCAGGGCAGTTCCCCTGAAGTCGGGTTCTAGAGCTCCCACTTCAGGCCTGGTGTCAGGAGTCAGGAAAAGTGTTGCATGCTGGGTGTTACCTAGCGGGGGGACCTCCTCCTGCTTCCAGGCATTACATCACCCCCTGTGAGGGAAGCAATGCTACTGTGGGAACCGGACCACTGGGGTGCCCAGACCACCACTTCCTTCACACAGACCTGGTGCTTGGGATCAGTGAGGGTCCCAGCCATCAGACCCCAGAGATCAGGAAGTTATTCCCTTTCCTATGGACAGAAGATAACTTCCAAACTTTACAATATCCCTTTAAATGCAATGAAAAACTCCAGAATAACACAATATGTGCAATAATTCCGGTTCATATTGTTAGCAATTTCGAAAAGGGAATAAATGTAATTTGTGCAGATCCTGAAACCTTTGCACCTCCAGCGCGGCCCATCTGGCCGTAAAATATACAAAGTCATAGAATTTGGATATTTCTAAATGATAATCATGTGCTTCTTGCAGCGGCGTTAGATCTGAGCTGAATATGAGCCAGCGCGCCTTTGCTGAACATGTTGTTTTTCCGCTCGGAGGGGTCGATATGAATATTTATATATCTGCTTGATCAGATCTTTATTAAGAGGTGCAGCGCTACTTGGAGTCACATTTCTCCCCCCTCTTCTGTTCAACAACTGCTGATTTTCTTTTTCGTCTTCGTAATAGAGTTTTCTTCTCTCCTGAGCGTGTTTACCAGCACCCTCAATCAAAATACTAAATACTCCGACGCTTCATAATGCTAATTCAATTAGCACCGATTAATTTCCGAATTGGGCATATGGAAGCAGGTCGCCCGGGGAATGGGAAGTAATGATGTGCTTGAGCCGGATCAGATGTCTACAGCACCAGGCAACATCCGAAAAGAAGATTGAAGGAACTGCAGTTTCCATAAGGATGATTAGCGTCTTCTTCAATCGTGAGCAGATCCTGCTGTAATACTATAGAGTATATGGACAATGTGCTGAAATCTTTAAACAGCACCCATCACCCTCCCTCCCCCATAAATGAATTGTAAATGTGAAAATTAGAAACTTAGTAATATATCTTTCTTGTCAATGAGATATTCTTCTTTCACCTCCTGGCGGTTGGTGCTCATAAAGTTCTATGAAGGTTGACTGTGTCATCCTTTAGCTCCTCCCACCTCCATAGAAGTTTAAAATCACCGGCTGTCGCCTATCTCAGTAATGGGAAGTCAATGAAAACTGATTTTACTAATGAATTCAGAGTGAAAGATCTGTCCAGGAGGAGAATGGGCATACTTGCAGTATTGAGGGCCAGAAGGTTAATGGGTGTGACCAGCTGAAGTTGGTGGGCATGACCAGCTTAGGTGGTGGGCATGGCCCAGCATTTGCTTTTGTAGAGTAATCATGAAATTTTAAGCCTACATGGTCATGGAGTTCATTATAATAGAAAAGGGGATAAGACCCCAGGCTGAGGTGGGCAGAGTGGAGGGTGGACGAAGCACCACCTTGCATAATTAAAGCAGTATACTTGCGGCTTAGTTGGTGGGGATTATGCATGTCTTGGTGGACGTTGCCCAGAACACTGACATGTCTAAATAATATTCAATTATGCAGCCATGTAGCAAGCTTTAAGACCCCTGCTTCTATTATAAAGAACTCCATAACCACTTGGGTTTCAAAATTATTGTTTATTCCACTATGCTGCTAAAGGAGATGTCAGGCCACGCCCATCACATAAGATAGTCACAAGCCTCCATCTTTAACCTTCATCTTCAACCATTATCCACCACAATAAATAAGTCCACCATGAGCGAATAGTTACTTTTATGTACAATGTGATTTGCAAGAATAATTAATATGGTTTCCAAATGTTATTATGAAATATAAATTCCATCATACTTTATTGTTTTTATAGGACTCCATTCGGCGACTGACTGTCACGCTGTTATATTTTTTTCATTAGAAGCCAAAAATACTGGAAAAAACTACTATTGGCTTAAAGGCGAATCTATCGTCAGAGTGAAGGTGTCCAGGTTTTGCTCTAATTTTATTCTGGCTGCTCCACTGACTTGTGTGTTTTTTGTTTTTTCCAAATTCATCATACGGTGACGGAGATATTGGCCTTTTTAGTTTGATGTTAATAGTCATTAAGAGTGGGCGTGGTTCACTGAGTTATAAGGGGCGTGTCTTTAGGCATTTTAGTATAATTACCCTGTGAACCACGTCCCGCTAAATAAAAAAGCCCATATCTCTAGAACCGTACGTCGGATTTGAAAAAGACTAAAAACAGAAAACTCAGGGGGCAACAGCAATAAAATAAGTGTACAAGATTTATGCTATTGAATTGGTCACAGGCTTTATTTAATCAGAGTTTCCTAAGACTCCAGCGTAACAACAGGGCCTTGTATCCTTATATTTAGTTTGAGATACATAAGGGGTAATTAATACGGTCACACAAACAGCTTGAACATTTTTACATCAGCCTGAGGGGAAAAAATGAGAGCGGTGTCTGTTGAGGCAAGAAACAACAACAATAAAAGATTGATTTTGGAGAGGATGAGATGCACAATGCCGTATGATAATTCACCCGGCGTACTCTATAATTCTGAACTTGGCAGCCGCCTGCAGAAAATGATGGCATCAGCTTATCATAAAGAGGAAATTGATCACAGATCTGCTCACACAACGGTCAATTATGGAGAGGGCGGTGGAATCTCATGATAGCATACAGGGACAATGTCAGGCTTAGAGACGTGTAGCTCATTCATCACCGATGACGTGTGCTGTACTGGGTATTACTCCTCTCCAATATGGGGTGTCCGTATTAGAAAACTAACGTTATCCACTGTCTTAGTGTTACTTTTTCTTGATTTTTGTAACATTTCTTGCAATTTTTTATGCTAAAACCAGTATTTTATCAGGGCATGTTAGCAGGAGATGAGCAAGTAATTTCCTCAAAAATTTGCCAATATCCAAATGATTTTATTGAATTTGTGTAAGCGTTAAAAAAAATCTTATACTCATCTCTCTCGCTCTTGCCAGTTCTCCGATTGCCTCCAATTTTCACTTTTTTGGGCCTCCGGAGCTGTCACTCTTCATTAGACCCCTTGACCCGTGGGATAGATGCATGTGCAGCCTAGCAGAACAATGGCCCAAAAGAGGACACATATAGACACATATAGCATAAACGTGTCCCAACAGAGTATCATGAAATAGTAACTTTTAATGTTGGTCCAATGTGAAGCGAAGATGCTAATCAAACAAAAGTGGCTCTCAGGGCTCCTTTCTAGCTGACCTGGCCAATAAGCCAGATCCTGATAATTGATTCCACCCAACTCGATTCCTGACATTCATCTCCGGATATGTCAAGCCAAGAGGAGAGTTAAGAAAGGAGACATCGAAATTATACTGCTACCTATAGCTACATCAATAATTGACATAAGAGGCATTCCACATTTCTAATGACTTAGGGTGTAGAAAAAGGCGGACCATCAAATGCATCCGAGCTTTATATAAAAATGATCAAGGCCCAATGGGCTTTGCTTCTATATCCCATATTGTCTATCCTGGATCCTATTATGTTTTTTTGCTTGACATGTCTAGAAAGCTAATTTGGATTCCTAGAGGGATTGGTGTTACTTGTAAATCCTCAAACAACTTACACTTTCCTTTCTTCTCTTTTCCTTAGCTTTCTGGGACCAGGGACCTCGGTTTTCCTCAGATTATTATTATTATTTATTTATATAGCGCCATTAGGTTCCATGGCGCTTTACATGAGGATAAAGGAGACAAGAACAAGTACACTAAATCTAGGCAATCAGGACGTACAGTTACAGGAGGGGCAGGGACCCTGTCCACGAGGGCTCACAGTCTATGAGATCAGTCCCTTATTATGTATTTTGTGCATATGTCATAAATGCAAGTGGCCAAAATTTACCAGTCTTTCCACCTTTGGGTTCCGGCTTACAGTTCACCAAGAAAAGTCATTATTATTGATGAGCGAGCACTACCATGCTTGGGTGCTTGGTACTCGTAATGAACATTTAGATGCTTGGACTAGTGTGACTCAATTACTGAGTATAATGGAAGTCAATGAAGAAAACAAGCATTATTCTGGGAATTCTCACAGAAAAATGCTCAAGTTCCCCATTGACTTCCATTATACTCAGTAATTGAGTCACACTCATCTGAGCATCCGACTGTTCATTATGAGTACCAAGCACCCAAGCATGGTAGTGCTCGCTTATCAATAGTCATTAATGGGAAACATTGAATTATTTACATGTTATCTATCTTTTACTGATCCTGAATTGTAGCCTCTGTCATGCTGGTGGATGTGGACCCACTGTGCCATGGGGGCAGGCTCACCCTGAAGGGGCATAGCTGAGCGACTACCTAGCTATTCACAGTTACAAAGCATGATCTATGCCTTCATTCCAGCTCCATTTTCAATCTATTACACCTGCACCCTTTTCCACCTGTTTGACCAGCAGTAATCATCAAGAAAAAGCAAAAAGGAAAATTATTTCGGGACAAAGGAGCTAAAATTAAAACTTGATTTTATTAAATGTCCATAATAAAAACATCCTATGTAGGGGCTTCACAGTTCTGAAGTGTTTCAAGCTCCTACAAAAACACATTTTTTAGATTCTCGAAAAGCATCAGAACTGTGAAGCCCCTACATGGGATGTTTTTAATTATGGTCATTTATTAAAATCAAGTTTTAATTTTAGCACCTTTGGCCTGGAACAATTTTCCTTTATGCTTTTTCTTACCTGCTTATTCACTAGAGCCACGGATTATGAGGGTAGGCTTGTGCTGGAAGGTAGCCACCAGGTACCTCCCCAGGAAAACACTTGGCACCATAGCAGCTGACTCCAGAGGCCAGGAGCGAAGGCACAGACTCAAGAGCTGGCAGGGCAGTTGGAACAGGCAGGAAGTCTGGTTCAGGCAAATTGACATGTACTTTCAGGCAGGTTGACACTTCTAGGTATGGCAAGTACTGGTAGGAATGACAGGTACAGTAGATACTAGCAGGTAGAGCAGATACTGGTACTGGAAGGTAAAGGAACACATGTCAGGTACCAGAACACAGGTAAAGGTTAGCAGGTACAGGTAATGGACACAGAATGCAGGGAACAGGACCTGATAAATAACAGGCATATCTCTAACAAAATGATCACATTGCTCAGGCACCCCCATTAGGGGGAGGGTGCCTTAAGTACCTATGGTCCTACAGCCATTGTCCAGAGACATATACAGAGTGCTTCTGCCCTAAGTGTGTTCTTGGAGCACCTGTGTGCATGCCATGGGAGCAGGAAATAGGTCCGAGGATTGGGACAGATGCAGGGCGGTCAAAGGGGTGAAAGATGAAACAACAATGAAAGATGAAGCAGTGCTGTAGCAGAGATGAATAATTTAGTAAAGTTGGAACAACAAGGACTGATGTAGCAGAACAAACAATGATGACTGATGAAGCAGAGCTGGAACAGTAATGAATGATTTAGCAGTGCTGGAACAGAGATGAATAATTTAGTATAGCTGGAACAGCAATGAATGACGTAGCTGAGCTTGACCATTGATGTAGTAGAGTTTGACTTAGGCCCCTTTCACGATAGCGTTTCTGTCTGGATCCAACCGATCCGGACAGAAAACCGCATCTGCCGCCTAACGGCGGCACTTGCTGTACACTTGCAGCAAGCCCCATGCATTCTCTATGGGGCCTGCGGCAGGTGAGGCAAGTGCGGTATTGCCCCGATCCGGTACTTGCGGCAGTTGCGGTCGTGAAAAAAACCACGGTCAGCTGAATTTTTTTTTCATGGCCGCAAGTGCTGGATCGCGGTAATACGGCACTTGCCGCTCTTGCCACAAGCCCCATAGAGAACGAATGGGGCTTGACGCAAGTCACCAGCAAGTGCAGCCGTTAGGCGGCAAATGCGGCAGATGCGGTTTTCTGTCTGGATCTGCTGGATCCGGACAGGAACACTAGTGTGAAAGTTGCCTTACAGAGATATGTAGCAGTTCTTGAGCAGAAAGACTAATTTAGGAGAGCTGGAACAGTTTACTAGAGTTGTAGAAGTGCTGCCTAAGTGGCTTTAAACCACAAGGGCTGTTGATGGGACTGATGGAGGGCCGATCTGAGGGGAGAGCAGACTGGGTTGTTGGCCAAGGCCCCACCCTCTGAGGGGCCCCCACTAATGATTAAGATTTCCCTATTGGAAACGTAATTTTTTGATCAATGCTTTCTTAGAAAATGTAGTTATATTCTAATGCATCATGCACTTAACACAGAACTTTGTAACCAGATAGATACAATTACAAACATCTTGCCTTCATCTTCTCGTCATCCATCTTGAGCTTGTGAACATGTTTCCTTTTTGACATAAATATGTTTTCCCCACTTCAATGTAGTTAAAGACTATGACAGCATTTTTAAATGTAATTTACGTTTGTCTTGTGAAAGAAAAAGAGAAAAGAGATCTGCTTGATAAGACATTAGATATCGTCTGCGGGGATGGAGGGCGATGATAGACGACACCCGGCAACTGATTAAACGTTTGTTTTGTTTCTCGTAAATTCACACCTGCGAGTGCTTTAATGGAACGGAAGAAGAAGTTGATGAATAAATTCCAAAGAAAATATATGGTGATCTGTCAACATCTTCTGTGGCGTAAATAAATGAGAAGCGTGATAAAGAGTTGTCAGGAGCCGTATTATTTATGCGGATAAATTGAGGCATTGGGTTAGATTCATGTGATGGATTTAAAGATACGCAGAATATTCCTATAGTTTATCAATGGGAGTGAGTAGGGCGTGCCATAAACCTAAAGCATAAGAAGAGTACATCCTAACCTTTAACGCATAGCTGGGTATATCCTAACCTAAATAGTTACCAGAGTATGTATACTAACCCTAAACCCTCAGTAGGGAATATCCTCAGCCTAAATCCTCAGCAGGGTGTAACCTAAACCTTAATTCTTAGCAGGGTATATCCTAAACCTAAATCCTTAGTAAGGTATATATCCTAATCTTAAATCTTTAGCAGGGCATATCCTAACCCTAAATCCTTAGCAGGGTTTATCCTAACCCTAAATCCTTAGCAGGGTTTATCCTAACCCTAAATACTTAGTAGGGTATTTCCGAACCCTAAATCTTTAGTAGGGTATATCCTTAGCATAAATCCTTAGCAGGGTATATCGTATCCCTAAATTCTTAGCAGGCTATATCCTAAGACTCAAGCCATAGCAGGGTATATACTAACCCTAAATCCTTAGTAGTTTATATCCTAAGCCTAAATTCGTAGGGTATATCCTAACCTTAAATTCTTAGTAGGATATATCCAAAACCTAAATCTTTAGCAGGGAATATCCTAAACCTAAATCCTTACAAGAGAATATCTTAAGCCTAAATCATTGGCAGGATATATTCTAACCCTAGATTCTAAATTGTTTCAGCTCCATACACTAAAAACTTGGCTTAGCGGTGGTGATCTCTACCGATCTTGTGTTGAGGACCCAAAAGAAGGATCCCATTAATATCTCATTTCTGAACAGCCATAAATATTGATAATACAACTCTTTAGATAAGTACAAACATGGATCTGGAATAGTTTTTCAATTGGGGATCGGGCTATTCAGATCTGGACCCATGACCCACTTATAGGAGCGTTTGGGGAGTAATGTGTAATTAGTCATTGCAAATCTGATGACCACTCGTACATATGGTTCCTCTAAAGCCTTCTTATTATGTAAAGTCAGTTTCAATGTCTTTTTTTTAAAGCATGATGGTTTCATTGGAAAACCAGGGAGATAAAAAAAAATGTAACAGCTTCTCGTTAGGACATCTGGCAACTTGACAGAAAACCTTGTAACCTTAAGGAGTGGGGAGCACGGTATGTGACACTTGATATGACGCTGATGGGACAATTGAGCGTGTGAGCATGGCGCTGTCCTCACCTCTCTCTCCCTGGGTCACTTATCTTTCATACGACAAAAATATCTGTATGAAAAATCAATGTCTGGATAACAGGCGTAACACACTCACTCCATGTTAACTAAACTAACCAGAAGTGTGAAATATGGTGAGCGATCCATAATACCAATCATAGCCCCGGAGGTAGTTTTCTCATTAATATCCACATTCTCATTTGTTTCAGCAGATGTTCCTGGGTCATAGGTGAAAAAAAATCTTGAATTTTCTTTATAAGAGCAGAATAAATAGCAAAAAGGATTATATAGAGGATCTTTATAGAATAATTTAATTTTGTTAATGAGATGAGGGTATCACCACCAACAAGACCTTATTTCACTTCTCCATTACATCCACAAACCATTGAATTCAGATTTGTGTAGTATCGCACCGATGGAAGGACAAAAATTTGGGCAAGTGGCATGAATCGATGAACCTTAAGAAGTCACCAGTTGATGCTGGTGGAGGTGGAGAAATGGGGTGGGGAATATTTTCTTTGGACACCCATGCTCTTCTAGTAGATGGACATAAGTACATTTCTGCTTACCTAAGCATTATGGTTAACCAAATTCATCTCTTTATGGTAGCTATTTACCATAAGGCAGAAGAAACAAGAGATCTCATGGTCATGGAATGGTTCCTTGCTTCCTTGTCCTTCACAGTTCCCAGGTTTTAAACTTATATAGCACCTCTGGAAAGAGGTAGAACGGACTGTCCAAAGCAATCCACCTAGTGTATGGCAACTTACCGAAGCTAACCCATCCGCATGGGCCAAAATTTCTGCAGAAAGTACGTGAATGTGGAGTGAATATGCCCAGATTCAAGTTCAATTGATTGCTCAAATTTGACAGGGATATTCTAAGCTATTTGATGATCATTGAATGTTCCTTTTGTAGTCCCCAGAGCACTATAACATACGGTAGCTTTTAAAAATATATATATATATTGTACAGTATATAATACCTTTGTGACGAAATGGACTCCTTCAGTGTAGAACATATGATGATTTCTTATGTAACCCAGACAGTATGGTATTTTGTTGCAACTTGTAATATGCCTCTCATGGGTTAAGTTCTTAAAATGTAGCCAGACAGTATTTTGTATTTTGTATACCCATTCTTCCTAAAGTCTTGAAGATGTTTGATGATATTGACATATGTAATGCAATTATCTCTCCTCTAGAAGGTCAGAGGGACGTAATCCTGTTAGAATACCATTGTAATTACGATGTGGATTGTTGACTCTATGTAAATGTATCCTGCTAGGTGAACCATCTGTATGTGGCACTCCCTTGACAGGACGTAATCCTACTAACATTCTATTGTATGGCTATGTCAATGAGTATGTGGGTCTACCTTGACAGGACTGCAATACTACTAGAAATATGTTATAAGAGGATTGAAAGCGAGCCAATAAGAATACAGTCTTATTCCACCAATCGTGAAGTCCCCAATATCCTGCAATGAGGGCTGAAGGTATATAAAGAGACCTGTTCATTAACCAGGGAGAGTTAGATTCTGTCTAGTGCCCTCAGTCTAGGGATATCGATCCCGGCTAGAGTTGCACTGGACTTGATAAAGGCAGCTAAACTAGGATCTTCGGGTCTGATTGGCAAGCCATAACCCCAGGCCTAGGCATTTCGGTGCAGACCAAGGGGATTAGAACCTGGATTATAACACCACAAGGACTTCAGCATCGAATTATCAGATTCGGCTGTGATGACAAAGGCTGCATAAGGAAGCAACCCAGGTTGGGACGATCTAGTCACCTAGCTACAGATTTTGCTGTGCTATATTCTAATCCCTGGTGAGCCAGCGGAATGGTGAGACTCTGTTGCCTGTTACATTTTGTGTTTTGCTGGTTATGTGTTATATGCTGATAACTGTTGGGGATCCAATAAAGTCTTATTATTGTGGTTCCCTCACCCTGTGTTGTCTGAATAGTGTTCCGCCCATGGTTAAGGAGCTTGGTCGTTCAGTTTGGGGATGAGCCCTGGTCCACGTGGTCTTTCTAAAGGCTGCTGGGCCAGCGGACGAGAGCACCCACTGACCCCCGGGTCTCCACAACCTTGACGCTCACTTGTTCCACTGCAGCAGCTTCCAAGCTTCTGGTCCTCTGTGCCTCTTCTTTCTCATGCCTCTGTGGCGCCCCTCTGGCTAGGCGCCACAGAGAGGTATTGCACTTTATAAATAAATGTGTTATCTCTGTAAGTTGCTGGTTCAGGGTTTAACCTGTGGAGTCTCAAATTATACACACAGGACTAGAGCACCTAGTAGTGGGGGACTGGTTATTTAGTAGGTCCCAAAAGGGGGTGGAGCCTAAGTTAGAGCTGTAGAAGCAGGAAGTTAGTGAGAGAAGTTAACTCAGACAGTGCTGGGAAGGCAGCCAGAGCAGACTTCCCTGACAGCACCGCTGACAGGAGGGATCCCCATTTCTAAGAAGGGGCCCAGAACAGAAGGCAACGGACCAGGACTAGTTGGAGCTGGCTGGTCACATTGGGGGAAGCACCGACAACACGGAAAGCCGAGACGGTCAGCAGTTTACCTCTGGCCACAAACCGACGAGGTACGGGCCCATAGTAACCGGGTTGCTGTTAGCGCCACAAGGGCATCTCACCCCTCAGGACTGAAACCGGTTCAGGACACTAGAGGAAACGGGCCGAATTCAGGTGGCGGGAGAAATAGTGCATTCCTGCTGCTCCCGCCCGTACTGGTAAGGAACTAGCCGTACCTACTAGCTAAAGACTGTAGGACTGGTGACAGAGCTCTGCGAGGTTGGGAAAGACAGAGAAGAGTAAAGTAGACCCCGAAAGACTAAGAAAGATCATCTGGAGACTCCATAAGGGGACCCTGAGCCGGCAACAGACACCCGGTAAACCAGACTGTACCGTGTTTCATCTTTACATCTGTCGGTACCCAGTAAAGTAGAGTTAGAGTTGAATTGGTTTCTATTGTTCTTTTCGCCGGTGCCCGGAGGGCTCAGCACCATCAGCAGCACCGTACTGAAGGGGTAAGAACTACAACAACTACTCCCCTCATCCCCACCATCATCCTCCATCACCGCTGCCCTGAGGTAAAAGCTCCACCTGTGGGGAGCTGTACCACACTCTGCTGCACCCACTATCACCTCAGCGGCCGACTTGCACCGCGAACTACAAGTAGGGTCAAGTTTCCTTGTAAATATTCCCTCCCCACCATCTAACAAATGACAGCCAGGGCACGGAACTGGGAACCCGACCACCCGTGATTCCCCCCAGTTAAAACCATCAGACTCAGGCCCGGTATCCGAGTACCCCTTGCCCTGGGCTTATCTCAATCGCTCAACATTCTCTTTACCGTCTTCGCTCAGTGCCATGACTAGAGATATACTTGGTGCTAGAAACCCAAATAAAGAGTGAAGTTGGCTGAAGAGAACATTGTGAGATATAGGCAGGTGAAAAGAAGAGGCAGAGGACTAGGAGTTGAGCTGTGGTGGCAATGGGACAGTTGCAGTTCAAAGTATTGATTTTTTTTACTCTTTTATAACAAAATTTAGCATTTTGCTGACTTTGCACAAAGTGTGTTGGAAAATAATTTTCATTCAGGAGAATAAAAGATTTTTTGGATGAAATGCAATTAGAATTCAATTTACTTCAAACAAATTCTCTCATCTCTAATTTCGACACCTTTTTGCATTTACACCATTGTTGAGGTTCGGAACATGAAAGAAGACCAACAACAGCTACTAGATGTGTGTCTGTAATAAAGTGGTGTCTCCATGGTAACAGACTACATGCAAACCTTTGGTGTAGTCAGATATTGCAATCATGTTACTCTTTCCATTTGCTCTCTGATGTCTGTTCATAGAAGAAAACTTACCGTATATACTCGTGTATAAGCCGAGTTTTTCAGCACAAAAATTGTGCTGAAAAGTGCCCCCCTCGGCTTATACACGAGTCAGTGACGGCTCCCCCCCCTGTGGTAGTAGACAGCAGCCCACCCCCCCCCCTGTGCTATATACAGGGCCCCCGTTGCTGCCGCCGTACACCTGTAAAAGAAGAGCTTTCATACTTACCCTCCTGTGACCGCGCGCGCATCCCCCGCTCTCCTTCCTGCTTCTACCCGGCATCCATCCACGTGACCGCGCGCCTATAATGACGTCATTTGTGCGCGGTCATATGGATGGATGCCGAGTACAAGCAGGAGGGAGAGCGGCGCGCGGTCACAAGAGGGTAAGTATGAAAGCTCTTCTTTCACAGGTGTGCGGCGGCAGCAACGGGGGCCCTGTATATAGCACAGGGGGGGGGCTGCTGTATACTACCACAGGGGGGCCTGTATATACCACAGGGGGGAGGGCTGCTGTATACTACCACAGGGGGCCTGTATATACCACAGGGGGGAGGGCTGCTGTATACTACCACAGGGGGCCTGTATATACCACAGAGGGGAGGGCTGCTGTATACTACCACAGCGGGGCCTGTATATACCACAGGGGGGAGGGCTGCTGCATACTACCACAAGGGGCCTGTATATACCACAGGGGGGAGACTGCTGTATACTACCACGGGGGGAGACTGCTGTATACTACCACTGGGAGACTGCTGTATACTACCACTGCGTAGGCTGCGGTATACTATCACTGGGGAGACTGCTGTATACTACCACTGGGGAGACTGCTGTATACTACCACTGCGGAGGCTGCTGTATACTACCAATGGGGAGGCCTGTATACCACTGGGGGGGCCTGTATACCTGTGCTGGGGTCCACCCTCGGCTTATACACGAGTCAATAGGTTTTCCCAGGTTTTGGGGGCAAAAGTAGGGGGGTCGGCTTATACACGGGTCGGCTTATACACGAGTATATACGGTACTTGAAGTGTTTATTTACAGAGACACATAGGTGAACATAGGAGCTGCGCATACAGAATAAAGCTTTTGACGACAAATGAATTTTCACGTCGTAACACCAATAGAGGAAGCGTTTTACCAGTCACAATTTGTCCAACAGAGTCTGTAAAATCCATATTTTGTGAGGAACGACATTCTAATAGATTTCCAACTTGTCTTCGGAACGTCTCCTGTAAACATCTAATTAATTGTTGATTCTTTTCGAATTTTCTGTTTTTCTTCTCTGAGATGTTTGCCATTTATTTCCTTTCCTTTATTGACTTAGCTAATTGCTGAACAGTGTGTGAATATGTAATGAACTGGTGTTAGAGTAAGAATGAGGCTTCAATACTAGTAATAGTGTTGCTGATTTCTAAAACTTGAGATTTCTATAAAGTATTAAAATATAAATAGAATAGAAGTAAGTAGCATCTCAAAGTTCAAGGACCCTACAAATCATAAAAGTCTTCCAAGATGTATTGGCAGGCTTCAATTGGCCCACGGGAGAACCGGAGAATCTCCTGGTAGCCCTCTTTGCCGTATTACATCAATTACCCTCCACCATAATCAGTAGTTGGCACAATACACTTGTTCCACTATGGAAAGATAAAGGAACATCTCATCATTCATTTTACAAACTACCCAGTATATTATTATATAGAGGCACAGGTACATTTGTGAATGTGATATTTGCATGAAGTTGATCAGTGGCCCTCCGAGTCAAAGTTACTGGTTGGCCCCCACTGTCCCAATCTGACACCCTATATTGGAAACAGACTGAACACATGATCCTCAAGTTCAGCCTCACTTATCATAAAATCTGGACAATTAATGTGAACTTGGCAATGTCAGGGGTCCCTACTTTGGAGTACTTCACTTAAAAAGGACATGTAAAGGTGTAGATGACCAAAAATGGCTGAAACCCCTGAACAATGTACTACTTTTAGCTGTGGTTATGCATTTAATGAAGCATATAATCTGGTCTTCTGATGGATATACAATATTTTATTTATTTACCAGCCTTCAGCTTGACCTCAAGTCAAGACTTGATGGATGGTCGCTCTGTAGGAAGATCGATATTGTGCAGCCTAGAGGGTCTTCTCCAAGCCTAAATAAGTCTACTAGATCTTCACCAAGGCTAGATTGGTCCACCAGGTTCTTCTCCAAGTCTAAATAGATCCATCCAGGTCTTCTCCAAGGCTAGATAAGTCCACAAGGGATTTCTCTGATGTTGTCTTGGTTGTAAGAAGCCATTGTGTTGCTGGTCCTCCTCTTTGCCTTTTTCCTTCTATTCTTTCGACCATGAACACTTTCTTCATATGATCTGTAGACAATTCGTAGCTTGGTGATCTTTGCTTCCAGAGACATGTCTGCCTTGATTTGTTCCAGTATTGATTAGTTTGCTTTTCTGGCGATCCATGATATTGATAACATCCTTCTACAGCTCCACATTGTGAAGGTGTTGATTCTTCGGTCTTGTTCCTTTATTGCCAAGGTTTCACATCCGTATGTTACTGCAGAAAAGTCCAGACTATGTAGGAACTGTGTCTTCATCACCAGTGAAATGTTCCTTGATTTTAAGACTGATTGGAATGAAAAAAACAAAAACATTTACTTTTATTTGAAACCACAACATGTTTTTGAGACAGATTTTCCCTTTCTTAAGTGGTCACTACTGAAATGTCCCTTGATATGAAGACCTTGTCCAGTGACTTTATTGTTGATTTTCCCATAGCTATTCTCCTATTGACTCTGGTGTTGTGTTGCACCTTGAGTGATCATTGATCTGAGTACATTGAAGTCCTTTACCACTTCCAGTTCATCGCTGTACATCTCACGTATTCCGGTCGTACCTGGCAGTAGTCAATATCTTTGTGTTCCTTGTGTTGAGTAGGAGTCCCACGTTTGAGCTTTCTATCCTTACACTGTGTTGTATCGTCTGCATATCTTAGATTTTTGAAGATTCTTCCACCAATTTTGATTCCTTCTTCTTTGTTAGCAAATCCAGCCTTCTTGAAAATAGTTTTTGCAGGAATATGCAATAGTCTGTAATTACAGTGGCTGTAAGGAAAAGAGAAATGGTAGGAGCAGAAAAGTAACTGGATTGTAGAAGTAAAAGACTGGATTCAAGACATGGCCCGAAAACCTCAACTGCCCTGGAAAATTAAAGTCAGACAGAAAGGAAAGTTCAACTGTAGCAGGAATGGGGCTGAGAGCCCAGGAAGGTAAGTGTGGCACCCCAGAGTCCGGATACCACAATGTCATTATATTCCCCAAGGGATAGTGTCATACCTGAGAGCAACAGAGGGTATTCACACCAGGCAAACCCAAAGCACACAACACCTTTCTGCCTCCAGGCCTGAAGGGGGAGATTTGAGCCTGGTTTCAGGGTAGCTCCCCTATAAATTCTGGTCTGGGGCAGAGTTAGTCAGTTCAGTTCCTAGGAAGACTGAGGAAGACATCCTGTGGACTGGAGCAGTGCTAAGCTCTTCCCAGGTAAGCGAAAGCCTAGCTTGAGTGACCCGTATGCAAGGGTCTGAGGAAAGGGAGGAGAGCCTGGGGAGAGGAGCAGTGTCGAGCTCACCCCAGAGGAGTAAGAGCCAAGAAACGGACACTGGAGTCCGAGGCTGTGCAGGGCCTAATGTCCCGACAGCCAATACCGGAAGTTGGGGGATTCCAAGTCCCCCATCCACAACAAAGTGCCCGGAGGAAAAACAGCGTGAAGAGCCCAGGAGCAGCCGCCATAGAAGTGGGGCTGGAGAAAGATTCGAGCTGCCTGTCATAAGGCACACTGCAGGATAGAGAGGGCCACAGCTCAGCCTTAGTATCAACAGGATCTTGCTAAGAAAGCATGCAGCAGGGAGGCGTAAGAACTTCCCTGCTGAGGTTGCCGGATTCCAGTAACATCATCTGTCCTTGTGCCAGTATCACCAGTTGACCCATCATACCTGATCCAAGGTGGGCTTAATAGGTCAAACTACAGAGAGGGAAATCCAACATATAACATCAACCAAGCGTGACAACATTTCTTATAAATTCATATAAATATACTAAAGAACATTAACCCTGGTAGAGGAACATTGGACAATATATTTTCAGCTCTGTTCCTGGATTAGCAGCAGCCGCAGTGTCTGAGTATGAACAACTGGTTAACACAAATTATATATAACTGAGCAAGTGCCCCCAAGGAGAATCATTCATTCTTACACTCGGACCTGTTTCATGGAATGGGAATTGTAGTTCCAACACAATTATGTAGAAAACACACAAATTCCTATAAATTCTGATTGCCCTTATAAAAATTTCATGCCATGGTCCAGCCTGAGGAGATGTGGAAAGCAATACTGCTGTTACAGAGATCATTAACCAGATATATGACACACTGCATACGAGAGTCGTGGTGTGTCCACTTATTGGGATCAATTATTCAGCCTCGATCAAGGACCATATTGTGACGACTGGTTCAAAGAATCTCAATAATGGCCGGTATTTTGGAATGTTTCTGCCATGTCGAGGTTAGTTCTTACTATAAGTCAGCCAAAGAAAGACAACTGGTGAATCTAGAAAGAAATTGGCATCCAATGGTCATTAATTTGATGAAGAGCAAAGGCTAGCCATGTGGATTGATACAATAGAAGATCAACTTGACCCTGGTTACTACCAGTAATTAATAAAATGGGCACATGAGACTCATAACTGGACCATGGAACATATACCGGGCTGAACTGATGATTTAAGTTTTCATTTGTGCCACATAGATAGACATGTGTGGGTGCATCACCTACCTATGGAGGAGACGGCACTAGGATGCACCTTGGATCAAAGACAAGTTGGTTTGATGGGCAATGTTCTTCTGGGAAACTTTGGGTTGAATGTGGATGTGACACATACAACCTACCATAAACTCTGTACAGATCAAATACCCCACCTTCATGGCAGCAGTATTTCTACATGGCAAGCAAATGCCCCTTCCACATGTCACGTATTGACTACTTTGCAGTCCATGTGTGTTGCTGCTGTGATATACATCTGATTTTATTTCCTTTTGCACATCCAGAGTTAATACCAGAATACTGCTGCGTGCGACTCTGCAGGTGGAGGTGGGGAGGTGTGTCTTAGCATTTACATCTCCACTCCCTCAAACTTAAAGTAGTTCTACTTCCCTCAACCAAATGTCGCAGATAGAGTTCAGTTTCTACTCAGACCCCTTGCAGTGAGGACATGCTGTGCTGCTGTTCCCTTCCATAGGAATTGCTGGGTTTTTCCCAGTCCATGGGTGGAGGTAGGGGATCTTAGATAGGGCTGGTCAGGAGCAAAGGGCAAGGGTGGTGTCCTGAACATCCTCACCTTCAGAAGTAATGCCAGGAACAGGGTGAGCCGGGGACCCCAAGTCAAGGTCAGGCTAGTTTCCCAGTTCACCTTTACCCATCTATCATCCTGCCTCCTGATTCCCTATTCACTATACCACCCCGTGACACCACACTGCAAACATTCTTTGAGTAACATGACTAAGAATTTGAAGGTGGTCGCCACTTTTGGAGGCAATTGTTTTCTTATTTAAATGCATGTATTTTGGATTTTTTTGCAACTGAATTTCAAAAAAATGTTGCACCGTGTGCCTTCTACAGCCTCTGTGTTGCACTGTCTATTGCCGGCTGTAGAAGGAGTAACCTCACAATCTGTCAGCAAGCTTATTGTAACAGTACAATGGGAGCTGTTCTAACTCTTTGATCTGTCTTTTTCTGGGTTCCTGTTTCTCTGGCAATTTGTGGCCACAAACCACATCAAAGTTGTAAGTGCAGGAAAAAAGAACAGGCTGTAAGGGTTCACTTACATTTGTGTGTGGAATATTGCTCCATTGTTGCTCCTGAAAACCTCTTTGAGTGATATGTGAGTGTTATTTCATATGTCATGCGAGTGCTATGCTGGTGCAATATTTTCCCTCCCCTGGTGTTTATGTGTGATCTGTGTGCCATTCGTGTGCTGTGCATTTTTAATGCCTTGTTTTACATACTACATTGCTCTATGTGCATTGTTTTTTTCAACTAGGAGAAAGCAAGCATATAAAGTTATAGATAAATAGAGAGAAAATAGATAGATAGATAGATAGATAGATAGATAGATAGATAGATACATAGAGATGTTAAGCAACTACCTAATTGAAAAAAAAAAAACGGTGTGGGGTTTCCCCTATTTTTTGTTAGCTAAGGCATAGCAGACAGCTGCAGCATGCAGCCACCAGCTGGCAGCTTTATCTTGGCTGGTAATACAAAACAGAGGTCACCTTGTACTGTATTTTTTTACTTACTTATTTGTAAATAAATAATTTTTTTAAATAAGCACAGTGTCCTCCCCAAATTGGATAACCAGCCATGGTGAAGCTGACAGCTGGGGTCTGGTATTCTCACGGTGGGAAGGGCCATGGTTCTTGGTCCCTTCCCAGCCTAAAAATGACAGGCCTTCGCCGCCCTAGAAGTGGCGCCTCCATTAGATGTGCCAATTCGGGTGCTTCGCTCTGGTTCTCCCCATGGCCCTGGTGCTGTTTAATGTCAGCTGACATCAAGCCTTGAGGTTAGTAATTTCGAGGTGTCTGTCAGATACTGTACATTACTAACCCAGTCAATAATCCAAAAAGAAACACACTAAAAAATATTTAATTTGAAAAAACAGTCCCTAACACATTCCCTGTTTCACCAGTTTATTGAAAAAAGCTCCCCAAAACAAACAAGTGGCAGTAGTCCGGTGCTGTCTCTCTGGGCTATCACGGTAGTTGTGACCCGGTCCCGTAGCCCGGGATCAGTCCAAAAAGGGGTTATATATAAGGGATTTAGTTGTGACGCCACCTGGGATATGTGGTCATTAGAACCACTGCTGCCGTATTCCTGCTGGGGATGGTGACTTGGGCAGCGTGGATGGTAAGCCCTCGGGTAGGGCTGAGGGTCCCCAGGGCAGGTGTAGTAGTGTTGGAAGGGTCTTGGGAGGAATTGTACTGGGTGTAGTGTACTTACTTCAAGCTGCAGGTCTCCACGGTGCTGGTTGTCCTGGTATGCAGCGCTAGAAAGGAACAGTCTTAGGCAGGGATGAGCTTACTGGGAATTTTAACAGCAGTTTACACAGTTTACAGCTCTTTAGTCACTTCAACACTTTTGCACTGCCCCGGGTTACTCAGACTGTGCAGATCAGGTGGCTCCTCCGCGTTGCTCCCTCTAAGTCCGTTCAGGCCCTGTTAGTCTCTCTTTTAGTTCCTCACCCACGGGTTCAGTCTGATCGTTGTGGGCTTTTGGGTGAATTTTTCCCTCTCAGTCAGGGTCACCAGTCCTAATATGACGACTGTGTTCTTAGACCGTGGTGGAAAGTTAGTGTCGAGCCCCAGGCCCTGAGGTACTCGGGTATCAGGCTCAGAGGGGTTCACGGGGATGTCACGGGTGGCGGTGCCTGAGCCTGTGACCTGGGTGACACTTCAATAGAGGGGTTATGTACAGTGGATAAGAGTTATTGTCACGTGACGCCACCTGTAGTACCTGGTGATGGGTCACCAGCGCTGCCACAGTCCTCTGGAGGGCGATGGTATCGTGGCAGGAATGGCAAAGCTCCCACAAGGTGGAGCTGGGCCTCCGGGGCAGTGATGCTGTAAGCAAAGAGGTCGATGATAATTGGCACAAAGACACGGAGGCAAAGTCACTCTCCCAGGTACTTTACTGTAAACAGTCATCAGCATAATAGTCCACAGTTCAGCAACAGTTGTTAAAGAAACAGGTAGCTCTACAGGTGGCTGCAAGAGGATGCCAGGTGGTATGGTGGTACCCGTGGTATGCGTTAGTTGATGAACTCGTGTCCTTTCTTCCCCGCCTAGGATGAGTCTATACCCAATTACTCCTTGAAGGTAGTTTTTGTGGCTCCCTCGAAGTAAAGAAGCAGGCAGACTGCTCCGTCTGGCAGGGTGCTGCAGCCGGTGAACAGACTGCAGCAGCCGGTTGACGACTTCAGAGGTGGACGCTGGCCGTTTCCTCGGGTCCGGCGTTCCCATGGTGGACTGGGGAATTCCCTGGAGTATGGTCGCTCCACGCCGGGGTTCCCCCTTTCTCGGGCCCAGACTCACGCGCCAGGCACCCTCTCTCTGGATCCCCTCAGGATCCACTTTCTTCTTCCCTCAGGATCAGCCTGGAGCTGTCCTATTAGACCTCCCCACTCGCTCCACACTCCTCCTCGACTCCTCTTCAACTCCGACTGACTCTTTGACTCCCTCTAGAGGTGACTATATCTCCCTCCCAAGAGTAACCTCCCACCACTACTTTAGTGTGGGAGTGCAGGAATGGGTCCCACCCACCAGCATAACATCCACTTGCAGTTGGGGAAA
Source organism: Allobates femoralis (assembly GCA_033576535.1). Classification (NCBI taxonomy): domain Eukaryota; kingdom Metazoa; phylum Chordata; class Amphibia; order Anura; family Aromobatidae; genus Allobates; species Allobates femoralis. The sequence goes on along the minus strand of JARQOC010000010.1, from coordinate 97,884,710 downwards.
ATTACACCACTTATACGAGTGCAATACCCAGTGTGATGCCTGACCATGTGGGGCGGCTCATTAGGCTGCTGGTCATAAAGCACCTGCCCCACACCAGTGTGTCTTGTGAGTAGGGTCCTAGAGTGCCCCTGGTCACCTCTACAGAGCCGGCTCTCTGGCTGTAGAGGCCTAGCCTCCAGTGTCCCAGGTATGGCTGTGGGATCACCAGGCTCCTTCGTCCTCACTGTCCCTCAGCTTGAGGGTGCCTCCGGTCAAGTAAGGTGTGTGCAGCTGCCGGGCTCTTGTCCTCCCTCCCTCCTTCAGCTGTGGGGTGTCTCTGCTTGTGGCTGTAGTCTCTCGCCTCCTGCTATAGAGCGAGCTTTCTCTCCTACGGTCTGTGCCACTCAGGATACTGCATTCTCCAGGGAACCACTCCTCCTGGGAAAGTCCTGCCTTCAACTTGGTGTTCCCAGGTTTTATTCCAGTTCCTCCACCCACTTTGTCAGTGCTACTCTACAAGAAGGGCTGACCCCAGGGCAGCTTGATGTACCTGAGTGAGTTAGTAGTTGTGTTTCTTGTACTTTTGATGTGTTAAGAAAGTTCACAGACAGAGCGGGTTGCAGTCTTCAGTTCTTTTACTCACACTCTTTGTGCAACAGCCCGCTGAGCACTGGGTTCTCAGAGGCAGGGATCCAGCTACTCCTGGGTAGGAGGATGACACATAACCGGCACTCTTTCTCTGTCCTTTCTCAGCCTCTTTACACTGCGCTTGCCTCACCCATCCTGCCTTGCGCCTCGCCACACAGAGCTCTGAGCCAGTGACTGTGGGCTTTTCATAGGGGTTAACCTGCAGTATCCCCCCCTTAGCCCAATGGTTGCCACCTTTTCAGTAGATGTGCGCAGTTGTCAGCCGTGTCATCTTGGAAGTGCTACACGGCCTCCGGGTTGCTAGCTGAGACTTGGTCTGAACTCTCCACTAGTCTTGTGGTTCCTGGTGCCCCTGTTTGTCGGCCTAGTCCCTCCACTGTTTTGTGCTTGACAATGAATTCGAGCCCTAGGGTTGGCTTGCTCACTTCCCATGTCTCTAGGACCCTCTCTTCCTCCTGGAGCCACTTGGTTTTTGTCTTTGCTCCTTAGTCGGGCCTTAGGACGAGCTCCCACTTGCTCCAGTCCTCTGGACACTTAAGTTCTTTCTTTCTGTTCTTGCTCTAGCTTCCCTCCAACTCTACCCCTGTTGTTCAACGGTCTCTCCTCAGCTGTTCTACTGCTTCTCATCAGCTGGTCAACTCTCTTCTCAACTGTACAACTGTCCCTACTGCATTCTAGATCTTTCCCACTTTATTTATACCCCTTGTCACGTGTCCCACGTCATCTACGTGTGTTCTTCCTGAACTCACTCCTCCCAAGTGCTCCCTCTAACTACTTCCTTCACCACCCAACCCCACTACAATGGTTCCTAGTGTGATCTGGGTGTCCCGACACCGGTCTGTGCCCCTCTTACCCGTGAGTGGGATAATACACCCTAACGGTGGTGCAGCATCTCTGTGGCGACTGGACCAGCAAGCATGCCACATAACAATAGTGCGAGCGCAATGCGATATTTTCTGGCATTGCACTTTCACATTTTATACACAGGTTTGAGTGAACCCTCAAATATGTTCAGCATACAGATGGCACACGGATTGCACATGGATGGAGCACAGATGGCACACGGATTGCACATGGATGGAGCACAGATGGCACATGGATGACACATGGATGGCACATGGATGAAACATGGATGGCACATGGATGGCACATGGATTACACACAGGTAGCACATGGATGGCACACAGATGACACATGGATGGCACATGGATGGCACACGGATGGCACAAGGATGGCACAAGGATGGCACACAGATGGCACATGGATTACACACAGGTAGCACATGGATGGCATAAGGATGGGACACGGATGACACATGGATGCCATCTGTGTGCTGTAGATGTTTTTCACAGAGCTATAGACTTCTATTGGTTCTTGGCATCTGTGCTGCCACAAAAAAAAAGTGGACATGTAAAGAACGTGTGGTACCCATAAAAAAAAATGGATGCCGCACATATTGAAAACACGGACATGTGAATGGGGCCTTAATGTGATGATTTGTCTTAAAAAAAAAATAGATCTCCATCCATCGATCACCTGTGAAAACCATATGTCAGGGTCCAGGACTTTAAGGATCTGCTCCTTCCTAGCAGTGTCATGTTCTTCCCCCTCGAAGGGTCCGACATTTTTGGTAGTAGATGAAGAAGTTACACAACGTTAGGCTGCAGGTGGTTTCAATGTTGTGGCTCTCCGGCATAGACATATATATTACAATGTTGTTGTTTTGTTTTTTTTAGAAGTTTTCGGCATTTTGGGAGACTTGACGAGCAGACAAGCTGTAATCCCAAAAAGCCAGCAGCAGCTTTACACCCAGATAATGATACCTCTCCTGTGCAAATCATGTTTACTTTGACTTTTATAAAGAGGTAATTTGCAGGAGAGGGATAATCCCGGCTATACTTTATAATTTGAATGTCATTTAAAATATGTGATGGCGCAGAGCTGATTACTCACCGGCTCCTCTTACAAATTAATCAGTATTTAATCCACGGCCCATAATAAGATGAGATGAAAATAGCTGAAGTATTCCAGCATTCTTCGCTTCCTTCTTCAATGATTTGTTAATGTTGTGACTCTGGTTGTTGCAGTATATGTGCGGGTTTATAGATGTACCGTATATACTCGTGTATAAGCCGACCCGTGTATAAGCCGACCCCCCTACTTTTGCCCCCAAAAACTGGGAAAACTTATTGACTCGCGTATAAGCCGAGGGTGGACTCCAGCACAGGTATACAACCCCCAGCAGTGAGGCATACAGCAGCCTCCCCAGTGGTAGTATACAGCAGCAGCCCCAGTGGTAGTATACAGCAGCCCCAGAGGTATATACAGCCCCAGAGGTATATACAGCCCCAGAGGTATATGCAGCCCCATATGCAGCCCCAGAGGTATATGCAGCCCTATATGCAGCCCCAGAGGTATATGCAGCCCTATATGCAGCCCCAGAGGTATATGCAGCCCCAGAGGTATATGCAGCCCTATATGCAGCCCCAGAGGTATATGCAGCCCCATATTGCAGCCCCATATGCAGCCCCATATGTATATACAGCAGCCGCAGCCCCAGGGCTGTATACAGCCGCAGCCCCAGGGCTGTATACAGCCGCAGCCCCAGGGCTGTATACAGCCGCAGCCCCAGGGCTGTATACAGCCGCAGCCCCGGAGGTATACAGGCCCCCCATCAAGTTCCAGGGCCCCCCCCCCTTGCGCGCCAACCTGTAAAGGAGAATCATACTTACCGGTGTCCAGTCGCGCCGTCCGCAGCTGCCGACATGACGATTCCCGGCTCCATTCAGCGTCTTCCCGCGACATCCTGTGGTCGCGGGCAATGACGTCATTGCCCGCGACTACAGGAAATGCGGAAGACGCTGAATGGAGCCGGGAATCGTCATGTCGGCAGCTGCGGACGGCGCGACTGGACACCGGTAAGTATGATTCTCCTTTACAGGCTGGCGCGCAAGGGGGGGGGGCCCTGGAACTTGATGGGGGGCCTGTATACCTCCGGGGCTGCGGCTGTATTTTTTTTATTTTTTATATACCCGCGTATAAGCCGAGGGGGGACTTTTCAGCCCAAATTTTGGGCTGAAAAACTCGGCTTATACGCGAGTATATACGGTAATTAATGTTTGAGACTTAACAACACGTTGTGGAGATGAGGAGCCATCAAAGGACATTACAAAGAGCACAAATTCACATTGGCCCAACTTATAACATGTATTAAGTAATTTCTAATATCCACAAATTATATATCACTGTAGTAGAATATCTGACCACTAGATGGCACATGACTATATCATAATATCTGACCACTAGATGGCGCATGACAATATTATAATATCTGACCACTAGATGGCACATGACTATATCATAATATCTGACCACTAGATGGCACATGACTATCATAATATCTGACCACTAGATGGCACATGACTATCATAATATCTGACCACTAGATGGCACATGACTATATTATAATATCTGACCACTAGATGGCACATGACTATATCATAATATCTGACCACTAGATGGCGCATGACAATATTATAATATCTGACCACTAGATGGCACATGACTATATCATAATATCTGACCACTAGATGGCACATGACTATATCATAATATCTGACCACTAGATGGCACATGACTATATCATAATATCTGACCACTAGATGGCACATGACTATCATAATATCTGACCACTAGATGGCACATGACTATCATAATATCTGACCACTAGATGGCACATGACTATATTATAATATCTGACCACTAGATGGCACATGATTATATCATAATATCTGACCACTAGATGGCACATGACTATCATAATATCTGACCACTAGATGGCACATGACTATCATAATATCTGATCACTAGATGGCGCATGGCTATATTATAATATCTACCACTAGATGGCACATGACTATATCATAATATCTGATCACTAGATGGCACATGGCTATATTATATCTGACCACTAGATGGCACATGATCATATTATAATATCTGCCACTAGATGGCACATGACTATATTATAATATCTGCCACTAGATGGCACATGACTATATTATAATATCTGACCACTAGATGGCACATGACTATCATAATATCTGACTACTAGATGGCACATGACTATATCATAATATCTGACCACTAGATGGCACATGACTATATCAAAATATCTGACCACTAGATGGCACATGACTATATCAAAATATCTGACCACTAGATGGCGCATGGCTATATTATAATATCTGCCACTAGATGGCACATGACTATATCATAATATCTGACCACTAGATGGCACATGGCTATATTATATCTGACTACTAGATGGCACATGATCATATTATAATATCTGCCACTAGATGGCACACGACTATATTATAATATCTGCCACTAGACGGCACACGACTATATCATAATATCTGACCACTAAATGGCACATGATTATATTATAATATCTGACCACTAGACAGCACATGACTATATTATAATATCTGACCACTAGATGGCACATGACTATATTATAATATCTGACCACTAAATGGCACATGATTATATCATAATATCTGACCACTAGATGGCACATGACTATATTATAATATCTGACCATTAGACGGCACATGACTATATTATAATATCTGACCACTAAATGGCACATGATTATATCATAATATCTGACCACTAGATGGCACATGACTATATTATAATATCTGACCACTAGACGGCACATGACTATATTATAATATCTGACCACTAGATGGCACATGACTATATCATAATATCTGACCACTAGATGGCACATGACTATATCATAATATCTGACCACTAGACGGCACATGACTATATTATAATATCTGACCACTAGATGGCACATGACTATATCATAATATCTGACCACTAGATGGCACATGACTGTCACTGTGACTTCTGTCTGAGGCTATCTTGGAGAGTCTTTGTGATGTTGGTCTACCAGGCCTTGCTCCCACCTAGCCAGAATCCACACTGATATGGGGCAATACCCTGAAACAGCTGTCTGTGGATGGATACCTGGCTCTGGTAACTCCCTCGTCATATCCTTAAGCTCGTAACTGAGTGGGATATTGACTAAAAGGGCCACTTAATATAGTGGTTATGGTGGTCTCCGCAAGAGTTAGGTCCTTCCCTGGAGGGATATCTGGCTAGTCACGTGTTTGACACTCTTAACCGAGGCTCCACGGACTCCATTTGCATCTTGGAGAGACTTGGCACAAGCCGCTCTGTTTGGCAGAACTCCGAGAAATCCTAATACCCTTTAACCCTGAGGTCCCCAACTCCAGGCCTCAGGGGCTGCCAACAGTGCATGTTTTCAGGATTGCATTAGTATTGCACAGGTGATATTTGAGTCACCTGCACTGGTGATGATGATTCCAACCCCTGTGCAATACTAAAGGCCATGTCAGACACTTCAATTTGATGAACGATGTTAGCAATCACACGCACGCGCGATCGCTAACAATATCGCTCACTTCGCTGGTGAGATGTCACACAGACAGACTCACCAGTGATGTGGGCCAGCGAGATCGCTGGTAACCATGGTACACATCGGGTTACTAGGTGCCACGCGGCGCTTAGTAACCCAATGTGTACCATGGTTACCATCTCCCAGCATAGGCTGTGCCGCTGGGAGGTCGTTCATCGCGGTGTCGCACACCACAATGCTGCAGATCGCTCAACGGATTATCGCTTGATTTGAGGTCCTGCTCACAAATCTTCCAACAAACAATCAAGCGATTTTCCATTGACAGATCACTCGGTTACACTCAACGACGCACAAACAATATCGCTTAAGCAATCAAAATTCCGGATCGCTTAAGCAATATAGTTCACAAGATTGAAGCGTCTGACGTGGCCTTAAGGCAATCCTGAAAACCTGCACTGTTGGTGGCCCCTTAGGCCTGGATTTGGGGACCTCTGCTTTAACCCCTATACAGAGATCTGGATTTACAATGGAATCCAGGAGATTGCTGCCTATGGAAGGGCTGCAGTTTACAAACAGGAAAGTCACCGAGCAGGGTCAATCCAGGAGGTCATGAAAAGGACAAAATCAGGATCCATTAGAGTAGTCAAGGAGCTGGGTCATAATCAAGATTGCACCAAAGACATCAAGCAGGAGAAGTGTCCAAAACCAGACGGAGGAAAAACATAAAAAAAACCAATGCAGAGCATGAGAACAACCAGAGAGCACAAGCTATATCCAGCAGCTTCCAACAGAAGACTGACAGTATTAGTAGGGTGTGGTGCTTTCCAATAGGCTGAAACTTAGGAGTTAATGACTTCAGCTGGACAGCACACATTCACTCTGTCAGACTGTGAAGTACTGCATGTCCCAGCCACTCTAACCTTAGTGTATGAGCGGAGCCGGTGGTCACCAGAATCTCTGGCTTTGACCTCTCCTCTATCACGAGCACCACCTACAGAGTGAATACAACTACGGTGCATGGTGACAGAAGCAGATGTCTCAGGAGCAGGCTCTGATGGAGATGTGACACAATATCTGACCAATGGAACATCTCTGCATGGAGTAAAATAAATGACCACAAGATGTCACATCACTTAATATTATAAAATATCTGAGCACTAGATATCATATCATAATATCAAAATATCAGACACCTATATGGTGCATCACTAAAAGGGGATGTCACACAAACACAATTCATCTTAATAGATTTCATAATACCGTAATAATAATTTCTACAATTGGATGTAATATGAAATGTTGCTGTGCTGAGATATTCTTATATATGTGTCCCTGCTATGTTCTGTGCAATGGATGTGTCTGACCATACAGAGACATGGTCTGATCATGTGCTGAGATAATCTTGTATATGTGTCCCTGCTATGTACTGTGTAATGGATGTGTCTGACCATACAGGAACAAGGTCTGATCATACCACATTTCCTGTGCTGAGATAATCTTACAGTATTGTCCAAAAGTATTGACACCCCTGCACTTCTGTCAGATAATACTCAGTTTTTTCCTGAAAATGATTGCAATCACACATTCTTTGGCATTATTATCTTCATTTAATTTGTTTTCAATGAAAAAACACAAAAGAGAATGAAGCAAAAAGCAAAACATTGATCATTTCACACAAAACTCCAAAAATGGGCCAGACAAAAGTATTGGCACCCTCAGCCTAATACTTGGTTGCACAACCTTTAGCCAAAATAACTGCGATCAACCGCTTCCGGTAACCATCAATGAGTTTCTTACAATGCTCTGCTGGAATTTTAGATCATTCTTCTTTGGCAAACTGCTCCAGGTCCCTGATATTTGAAGGGTGCCTTCTCCAAACTGCCATTTTTAGTTCTCTCCACAGGTGTTCTATGGAATTCAGGTCTGGACTCATTGCTGGACACCTTAGAAGTCTCCAGTGCTTTCTCTCAAACCATTTACTAGTGCTTTTTGAAGTGTGTTTTGGGTCATTGTCCTGCTGGAAGACCCATGACCTCTGAGGGAGACCCAGCTTTCTCACACTGGGGCCTACATTATGCTGCAAAATTTGTTGGTAGTCTTCAGACGTCATAATGCCATGCACACGGTCAAGCAGTCCAGTGCCAGAGGCAGCAAAGCAACCCCAAAATATCAGGGAACCTCCGCCATGTTTGACTGTAGGGACCGTGTTCTTTTCTTTGAATGCCTCTTTTTTCTCCTGTAAACTCTATGTTGATGCCTTTGCCCAAAAGAGAGAACATTGTTCCAAACGTTTTAGGCTTTCTCAGGTAAGTTTTGGCAAACTCCAGCCTGGCTTTTTTATGTCTCGGGGTAAGAAGTGGGGTCTTCCTGGGTATCCTACCATACAGTCCCTTTTCCTTCAGACGCTGATGGATAGTACGGGTTGACACTGTTGTACCCTTGGACTGCAGGGCAGCTTGAACTTGTTTGGATGTTAGTCGAGGTTCTCTATCCACCATCCGCACAATCTTGCGTTGAAATCTCTTGTGAATTTTTCTTTTCCGTCCACATCTAGGGAGGTTAGCCACAGTGCCATGGGCTTTAAACTTCTTGATGACACTGTGCACGGTAGACACAGGAATATTCAGGTCCTTGGAGATGGACTTGTAGCCTTGAGATTGCTCATGCTTCCTCACAATTTGGTTTCTCAAGTCCTCAGACAGTTCTTTGGTCTTCTTTCTTTTCTCCATGCTCAATGTGGTACCCCACACTGCCCCTGCTCCCCCCCTCACCACCCAATGCCCCCACTCACCCTGCACTGACCCTGCTCCCCCCTCTCACCACCCAATGCCCCCACTCACCCCACACTGCCACTGCTCACCCCACACTGCCGCTGCTTACCCCCCCAACATGCCCCACTCACCACACACTGCCCCTGCTCACCACTCTCACCCCCCACTCACCCCACACTGCCCCTGCTCCCCCTCTCACCCCCCAATGCCCCCACTCACCCCACACCCACTTAGCCCCAGTCAGCACCCACTCACACTCCACTCAGTACCCACTCACACTCACCCTGCTCAGCACACACTCACCCCTCTCAACACCCACTAACCCCCGCTCAGCACCTATTCAACCTGGTCAGGCCGCACTCACCATTGCTCAGCTTCAATTCACCCTTGCTCAGCATAAACTCATAATCTTAAGCCTGCACCCAGCCCCATTCAGCACACCTACTCACCCCCGCTCAGCACCCACTCACCCTGTCTCAGCACCCAGTCACCCCTGCTCAGTACCCAGTCACCCATCTTAGCACCCACTCACCCCCGCTCATCACCCACTCACCTGTCTCAGCACCCACTCACCCCATCTCAGCACCCACTCACCCCATGCTCAGCATCCACTCACCCCTGCTCAACACTCAGTCACCCCTGCTCAGCACCCACTCACCCTGCTCAGCACCCACTCACCCCCATCAGAACTCAGACACCACTGCTCAGCACCCACTCACCCCCACTCAGCACCCACTCACCCCTGCTCAGCACCTACTCACCCATTCTCAGCACATACTCAGCCCCACTCAGCACCCACTCACCCCCGCTCAACACCCACTCACCCGTGCTCAGCACACACTCACCCCTCTCAGGCCACACTCACTATTGTTCAACACACGCTCACCCCCGCTCAGCACCCACTCACCCCTGCTCAGCACCCACTCACATCTGCTCAAAACCCATTCACCCACAGCGACTTCCTTCAGCACCACAAAACCCACCCCAATCGTAACATCACTGCCCTCCCGATGCAATAGCATCGGGCCTCCATCTAGTCTTATATATGTATCCCTTCCATGTACTGTGTAAGGATGTGTTTGACCGTACAAGGACATGGTCTGATCATACCACATCACCTGTTTTCACGATGGGCTCTCTTACTTTGGAGACTTGTGACTGGTTCGGGACCTCGGTGTCTTTTCTGTATTGCGGTTTCATATTAAATTGTTTCATTCCTTTGGCAGTGTTGAAGTTAATGTCAATTTCTGTTCTTAGCAAGCTCCCTAGTTCTCCTTCTGGGTGTGGCTATTTTGTGATTGCTCCCATCTCCTGCATATAGTCACATGTTCCAGCATTCCTTTTTGGTGATTGAACTCATTCCTAGCCTGGCTACCTGAAGTGTAGGTAGTACGCTGGAGAACTGATCTTTGCCAAGCCGTCTGCTGTCTTGGATTGTGGCAGCTGGCGTGACGTTGCCTTATTGCTTCCCTGTCTGTCTTCCCTTCCCCTCTTGTCTTGTTTATTGCAATGTTTGGGACTACTGCTCCCACCAGCCAATTCCCTATTTAGGGTTTACATCATGGCCAGCGAGGGTATAGGTATCCTGTTCAGCGACAGGGTGAAAGAACCCGTGAGGGATGGTAGGGAGTTCAGGGCACAGTTGCAGGTGAGCTCAAGAGGTATCCATTCCCTGTTCCAAACGAGCAGGGCACCTCACTATATTTACTCCCCTTCCCCCCATTGTTACCCCAGTTTGGTGTTGCAGGTAGTGCACTGGACATCGTTGGTTCATGCGACACTGTCACGCACCGTGTCCGGTTGCTCCCAAGTCCATGGTGTGACACCTGGATGGGGAGGAAGGAAAAGAGTATACAGACATTATATCTTGGGATCACAGATGATTACTTTTTTAGCTAAATATTTTTTAAAAACAGGCATGGAAATGTTTTATATCACAGAAAGAATCAGCTGTGATCTCCCGCTGTAAAGGCCCCGTCACACCAGGCGACGGGGCTGGGGATGTCGGCGGTGAATGGCGGGTGCGCGCACGTTTTTGGCGCCCCACCAGCGTCGCCATCCCCCGTTTACACGGGGCGACACCCCCAGCCCCACGCTGGCGACCTGTCAGGCGGCATCGCCGCCGGGGTGTCTGGAAACCCCAGCGGTGATTCAGGACAATGGGAGCCTATGGCTCCCATCGCCTGACAGGTCGCCGGTGCCCGGCTACATGGGGCGATGTGTGCACATCGCCCCATGATGGTCGCCTGGTTTCAGAGCAGTGCTCTGAAACCAGGCGACCGCCCGACACCGGCGACATCGCCCCTTTACATGAGGTGACGTAGGGGCGATGACGCCGGTGATAGGCTACGTCCCCACATCACCTCTGTAATGGGCGGCGATATCGCCCCGTGTAACAGGGGCTTAATGTCTGCATACTCTTATATTCTGTGATCCCTGTCTGTAATGTCTGTATACTCTTATATTCTGTGATCCTCAGCTGTAATGTCTGTATAGTCTTATATTCTGTGATCCCTGGTTATAATGTCTGCATACTCTAATATTCTGTGATCCCCGGCTGTAATGTCTGTATACTCTTACATTCTGTGATCCCCGGTTGTAATGTCTGTATACTCTTATATTCTGTGATCCCCAGCTGTAATGTCTGTATACTCTTATATTCTGTGATCCCCAGTTGTTAATGTCTGTATACTCTAATATTCTGTGATCCCCAGCTGTAATGTCTGTATACTCTTATATTCTGTGATTCCCGGTTGTAATGTCTGTATACTCTTATATTCTGTGATTCCCGGCTGTAATGTCTGTATACTCTTATATTCTGTGATCCCCGGCTGTAATGTCTGTATACTCTTATATTCTGTGATTCCCGGCTGTAATGTCTGTATACTCTTATATTCTGTGATCCCCGGCTGTAATGTCTGTATACTCTTATATTATGAGATCCTCGGCTGTAATGTCTGTATACTCTTATATTCTGTGATCCCTGGCTGTAATGTCTGCATACTCTTATATTCTGTGATCCCTGGCTGTAATGTCTGTATACTCTTATATTCTGTGATCCTCAGCTGTAATGTCTGTATACTCTTATATTCTGTGATCCCTGGTTATAATGTCTGTATACTCTAATATTCTGTGATCCCCGGCTGTAATGTCTGTATACTCTTACATTCTGTGATCCCCGGTTGTAATGTCTGTATACTCTTATATTCTGTGATCCCCAGCTGTAATGTCTGTATACTCTAATATTCTGTGATCCCCAGCTGTAATGTCTGTATACTCTAATATTCTGTGATCCCCAGCTGTAATGTCTGTATACTCTTATATTCTGTGATCCCCGGCTGTAATGTCTGTATACTCTTATATTATGAGATCCCCGGCTGTAATGTCTGTATACTCTTATATTCTGTGATCCCTGGCTGTAATATGTCTGCATACTCTTATATTCTGTGATCCCTGTCTGTAATGTCTGTATACTCTTATATTCTGTGATCCTCAGCTGTAATGTTTGTATACTCTTATATTCTGTGATCCCCAGCTGTAATGTCTGTATACTCTAATATTCTGTGATCCCCAGCTGTAATGTCTGTATACTCTTATATTCTGTGATCCCCGGCTGTAATGTCTGTATACTCTTATATTATGAGATCCCCGGCTGTAATGTCTGTATACTCTTATATTATGAGATCCCCAGCTGTAATGTCTGTATACTCTTATATTCTGTGATCCCCGGCTGTAATGTCTGTATTCTCTTATATTATGAGATCCCCAGCTGTAATGTCTGTATACTCTTATATTCTGTGATCCCTGGCTGTAATGTCTGCATACTCTTATATTCTGTGATCCCTGTCTGTAATGTCTGTATACTCTTATATTCTGTGATCCTCAGCTGTAATGTTTGTATACTCTTATAATCTGTGATCCCTGGCTGTAATGTCTGTATACTCCTATATTCTGTAGTCTCATGCTATAATGTCTCTATACTCTCTCTTATTTCCTCCCCGGCCTCCATTTGGGGAGTGTCCCACACAGTCTTACATTGTCCAATCAGTGCTCATTCGCGCCCCTTTGAAAAGAGGAGTGGCAGCTCCCAGTTGTGAGAATTAGGGAAAAATACAGTGTTGCAACGTACAGGTTTTTTTTTTTAAAGATGCTCCAATTTTTTTGCTATAAATGACATATCAGGGGAGCCGATGGGTCGTCTTTAAAAAAATCCACACCATATTCTTACTGCAGATGAACAATCAAGCTGTGAAATTACAGCAGATTCAGGCATCTCTTCTGCCATATGTAGCGCGCGTAATTTTCCAGAATGGTGTCATCGGTGCGGAGGTCTCCGTTAATCACAGTCACACAAACACTTGGCAGCGTTTTATGATATATCAGAGGCAGTCCCTAATTGGCTGCTTTACGTTGTTTAGATGGAGTTCTCGGAATATATTAGGTCAGTTTTCTGCTGTTTACATGAAGGAAAAACACCAAAGAGCCAGGAACAGCTGTCAGGACCACCTGCCGGGGCTGGAAAATGATGGAGCACGAGAGGATAATCTTCCTGCAATTGCAAGATTTCTGCATGGGGTATTCCAAATGTATGATCAGTTTACAAGTCAGGGAAATCATGATATTCGCAAAACTGGGACAATAAAGCTTCTAGTAGTAATCACAGAGAAAGACAAAGAACGTCCCAGGGTATCAATCCATGTTCTGTGTCATAAAATACTTGGTAATAATGACTTACATTTAAAGGTACGTTCCTCTAGTGATATTTGTAAAATGCATATGGATTAATAAATCACTATTTTGCTATTTTCTGAATAATTCCCTTTAGTTTCAAGGGCATTCTAGTAAGTTATTGACTTTAGCATTATTTATTATGTATCGACCTACATCTCGATCTCGAGTCATGGCAACTTGATGGATGAACGCCCTGCAGGACGATCGATCTTTCATGAGTCTACATAGGTTCACCAGGGGCTTCTCCAAGCCTAGATAGGCCCACCAGAGTCTTCTCCAAGCCTAGATAGGCCCACCAGGGGCTTCTCCAAGCCTAGATAGGCCCACCAGAGTCTTCTCCAAGCCTAGATAGGCCCACCAGGGGCTTCTCCAAGCCTAGATAGGCCCACCAGAGTCTTCTCCAAGCCTAGATAGGTCCACCAGGGTTTTCCTCAAGCATAAATAGTTCCACCAGAGTCTTCTGCAAGCCTAAATAGGCCCACCAGAGATTTCCCCAAGGCTCTATATGTCCACCAGGGTCTTCTACAAGCTTACATACAAATCCACCAGGGTTTTCTCCAAGTCTAGATAGGTCTGTGGCGCCCCTCCGGGTAAACCGCTACCAGAGATACTGCACTTCTGCAGTTAGGAAGTGTAGTGCCCCTGTTCTCCAGGTGTCAGGATGGTATGGTTGAGCCCAGATGCAACACACAGCACGATCAAACACTTAGGCCCTGGGGCCATGGGAGGACCCTGAGGGCAGGTTTAGGTCACAAAAGAGAGACAGAGAGGAGTCAGTAGTAGAAGACCGGCGAAGTCACATAAACTGACGGAGGAATGGTAGACGGGAGAGTAGAGGCGGTGTGGTGCCGACTCCCGAAGGCTGAAGTCTTACCACCACGCTCGTCCACAGGAGGGAGAGAACAGCCTGGTAGAGACAGACAAGAACCCTTGGGGTGTGGAAAAGACAGCCATCACCCGTATGCCTGAATCTGACGAGACAGAGGGGTTGGTGGACACAGGGACGGCCCTGCAGACAGTGTAGAAGCTTCAAGCCCAAGCCGAAACCGGATGGGAGCTGTGGCGGAACACCTGACCCATCTTGAGGAAGGTGGCTGAACTAGGGAGCAGTGCTTGAGAGGGATTCTAATGGTGTCCGGGACACACAGAAGCACCCGTGGCTACCGGTACCTGAGCTCTGTGCAGTGGAGGGCGTTGAGAGCCTGGGGAGCAGAGCGACGAACCGCTCGCCTCAGATGGAAGTTACACCTTATAACGCCAAGAGACGTAGACCCACCAGAGACTGGGACACCTAAAAAGGAGAGTAAGGGCACCAACCGTGGTTAGACTGTACCGACCTGCCTCTGGAGAAAGAGCAAAGTACCATAGACTGGCAGAGAGCATACCCAGAGGCAATGTTTAACTCCTAAGTAAAAGTAACGGAACTGCAGCTGTGGTCTGTAAGATGTTTATTAGTGGCAGCTACTGGCTGCGGAGGCCACCTGAAACATCAAGGGTACTGTAGACCGAGCGACCAACTACCAAGGTACGAGCTGGGGGAAATCACTCCACTGCCCTGGGGAATGCGCTCCGCCTGCAGGGAGTGGGACTATCTAAGTTGTTGGTCATCATCCCCAGAGGTTCTGCAGCAGTGGCGGTCACCCTGGCCGTACACCACAGGTGGCATCACGAATACCCCCTTATCCCCTCAGACATTCGCTAACATCACCCCCTTTATTAAATGACACCGTCTCAGCCCCCATCTGTCCCCGTGAAAAAAAATGAAGAGAGGTGAAGCAGAACAATGAGTAACTGCCCAGTTCCCGAGTCTTCGCCGACCCTGGAGTGAGTGTATCAGACCCACCAGGATCTTCTCTACCATTATCTTGATTATATCAAGGTATCCGGTTGCTGGTCTTCCTCTTCGACTTGTTGCTATTATTCTTCTGACCATGATGTCCTTCTCTAGTGATTTCTCTCGTCATATGATGTGTACACAAGTCGTAGCTTGGTGATCCTTTCTTCCAGTGACATGTCTGGCTTGATTTGTTCTAGAATTGATGTGTTTGTTCTTCTTGCCATCCATGGTATTGATAACATCCTTCTCCAGCTCCACATTTTGAAGGAGTTGATTATTCTGATATTTTCTTTCTTTCTTGTCCATGTTTCACTTCCATATGTTACTACAGAATAGACCAGACTTTGTATGAGCCGTGTCTTCATCACCAGTGAAATGTTCCTTGATGTGAAGACCTTGTCCAGTGACTTCATTGCGGATTTTCCCATAGCTATTCTCCTATTGACTTCTGGTGTTTTTGCTGCATCTTGAGTGATCATTGATTGGAGTAGGGTGAAGTTCTTTACCACTTCTAGTTTGTCGCCGTCCATCTCATGTATCCTGGTCATACCTGGCAATAATCAATATCTTTGTATTCTTTGTAGTGAGTAGCAATCCCATGTTGGACCTTCACATCTTGACACTCCATAATAAGTCCTTCATACCATCTATGCTTATTACTACTAGTGTTGTATCATCTATGTATCTTACCATTATTAAAAGACCCAATGGCTAGAGAGCAAATGTGGTCATATCAGAGTACAAGCTAAAATGCCTTTTATATGAATACTCCCTTATGAGGACATTCATGACGTGTTTTTTTAATTCAGTGCCTGAATCTGCAGAAAATCCTCGTCAAATCCGAGACTGGCTTTTTCCACACTTCCATTCACATGCTGGAATATTTTCACAGTAAGAAAAAATGAGTTCCAGCTTCAGAATAATCCTTATTTTCTAATTTTATTCCTATATTCTTTAAAATCAGTAAAAATAAAGTTCCAAAGGTAGCCTCACCGTGTGTAGGGAAAATAAGAACTAAAGCATGTCCAAAACAGATATCACCTTACACTGCTGACCATGGGTAAACATGTAACGCTCATAGGGGAGTGGGTCTGGGAGTGGGCCCACTGGGCCTCAGCCCACACAAAATGTAGAGGGGCTTGACTATGGTTTCTCACCCCATTTTCTTCAGAGCCAATCAAGAAGACTGGTGCAGTGACAGCTGGCCCCAGGGGTATGGAAACACGGACAGACAGAGCGGCCAATGTTGTCAGGTGGTGAGCTTAAGCGGGTATCAGCAGGTGAGGGTATGAGGCAGCACAGTAAGGCACAACAGGTGCAGGTGGGTGCACGCTGGCATAAGGTACGGCAGATGCTGGCAGGTACAGGCAAGTGCAGACTGGTAAGGCACGGCAGGTGCAGGCAGGTGCAGACTGGTAAGGCACAGCAGCTGCAGGCCGGTATAAGGTACGGCAGAAGCATGCGGGTGCAGGCAGGTCCAGACTGGTGAGGCATGGCAGGTGCAGCCTGGTATAATTTACGACAGAAGCAGTCGGGTGTGTAGCACCTTAGAGTCTGGTTGCCATGGTGACATTGCCTCCCTCAGAGGGGTGATGTTATGCATGGAAGCAGGAGGAGGTCCCCATGCCAGGTAATACACAGCATGCAACACATTTCCTACTCCAGGCTAGAAGGGGGAGCTCTATAACCCGACTTGAGGGGAGCTGCTCTCTCTGGTCAGGAGGGGGAGGCAGTTAAGTCTGTTAGGCATTTAGTCTGAGGAGAGGGAAAAGAGAGGAGTAAAGATAAGGGCTCTGGAGAATTGGAGCTGCGTCAGAGCTCATCCCAGAGCGGAGCGCTGACAAAGAAGATGCCAGAGCCCTTGGCTGTGCGGTCACTGTATGCCCCGTCAGCAGAATCTGGAGGGTAAGGGGTTGTAAGCCTCTTGGCCAGACTGAACACCCAGAGGCACCACAGCAAAGCAAGAGCCTGGGGATTCCAGTGGAAAGGCAGTGCCCATGATAGGCTCACATTGTCTGCCACACAGGTTAGACCCAACATTCAGGAGAGGGCAACTTAGCTATAGGCAGCAGGGGCCCAAAAAAGCAGTGCAGTAGGAACTATCATCTGTAAATTGTACCCCAGATTGCATTATCATCTGCCAAGAAGTAAAAGGTAAAGAAAACTGCACTTTTCTGTGTCCCTTGCTTATTCTCTGCACCCCAACGGTTACCACCACCTCAACAATCTGTTCTGCCTGCCCTGGGGCCCCACTCCACCTGTGGGCAGCTGTAGAATCTTTGCTGCGTCACCAACTGCCCCAGTGGTCCTGAACCGCAGTGTCGGCCATCCAATTACCAAATAGCACTGGTGGCATCACGACTTAATCCCATAAAATTATCCCCCAATCCTTATGATGTGGCCAGAGTCACGGAGCCAGGACACGCCACCGTGACATCGCCAAAGAACTATCCGGCCCGGTTCCGAGTACCCCACGGCCCTGGCGGCACGTGTCAGGTGCAGACTGGTAAGGCACAGCAGCTGCAGGCTAGTATACGATATTGTGGCGCCCCACCGGTCAGGACTCCACGAGGGGTACTGCACCCAAGCCAGGGTGTGGTTATCCAGTAGTCGGGAGATGGGTGATGGTAGGTGTAATAATCCTCAACACACGCACACTTAGGACCCAGGGGACCATGGGAGAACCAGGAAAGGGCCCACAGGGACAACAGGGATAGATAAGTGTGGGTGGGAGGAAAAGAGAACAGAACAGTTGCAATTATCGGGGGTTTGGAGTGAAACAGAGAACAGTGCAGAGAACTGTAGAGCACAGAGAATGGAGAAGTCAAGTGAGGAGGAGAGAACAGCTAAACTACAGAGAAGGGGACTTGAGCTGTGCTGCGGTTGTCCTGGGAAACCGAGAGGAAGGAAACCTCAGGGCACCGGCGGAGCAGAAGTGGCCCATGTGCCCAAATCCAAGACTGCTAATACCCAAGGCTGCCAGATCAGGGCTCTGCGTGCAGAAGCTTTTTCAAGCAAAGGCACTGAGGAACAGAGACCAGGGAGAGAGAGAGGCCAGGACAGGCACACCTACGAGGATGTTATACCTACTACTCCGATCTCTTAAAGACTACACAGGCCGGAGCTTATCTGTGAGACTTTGTAACATTGTATGACCTGTTGAGAAGTACTGTGAGTAAATCCAGGTACAGAGTGGCAGAACTGTGTGAGACTGTGTTATTTGCGCGACAACCAGCTATGAAGGTGACTGAACAAAGTAACGAGGCCTAACATTAATCCCTGACTGCCAGAGACTACCATTTACTCTATCCGCTGCCCTGGGGACCCGCTTCACTCGTGGGGAGCCACTCCATACTAGCTTCCCGTCCATCGTCGCCGGAGGTTATGCAGCAGTGGTGGCTATGTGGCACCCCATGGTTTAATGTGCCACAATAACATCACACGGGTTCCCTCCCCACAACACACTGACCTACACTAGCACCTTTGGGCCAGGAGGGGAGCACAACCTGCTCTCTTAAATACTCCAGGTCCACAGGAAGTAGCTCAGTGCAGCACGGAGCAGTGCTGTGAAGAGCAGAGTTCAGTTCAGTACAGGCAGTACTGTGAAGAGGAGAGACACTGTAGTGTCAAGGAGCTGCGAGAGGCTTCGCTACAGTCTGCTCACTGATTCCAGGCCTAGCTAGGGTCTGATGGAAGGAGAACTACAGGCAGAAAAACACATCTGGGAGCTTGAGTGCCATCGCCACTCGCCCCAGAAGAGCGCACAGAACGAACACCGGATCCAGCACTGTGTCTGGCACCCACAGCACAGTGAATCCAGGAGTAGTGGGGTCTCTAGACAACCACAGTACCAGAGCAAAGCAACACGGCGGGGTCAGCACAGCGCAGAGGACTCAAGTTGCCTAGCCAAGTGGTACCAGCAGAACACAGAGAGAGAAGTGAGACAGTCCCGGCAGTTCAGCTACATGCAGCAGTCAGGAGACACACACAGCGCAGCACGAGGAAGCTGATGACCCGGACAGGGTGGGAGGAAAACCTGACCCCTACAGACTCCGCGGACAATCTGCACTAACATCGCAGTAAAGCTTTGGAAACTACAAAATGTGAGTGTGTGTTCCTTAACCCGTCTCCACTATTCACCACCATCATAGACTTTACCAACACTGCCCCGGGGAATACAGTTCTGCCCACTGGAACTATTCCACCTCAGCTGCTACTACATCATCCCCGGAGGTTCTGCAGCAGCAGCGGCCCCATTAGTGGCTGCACAGAGTGGGTGGCGTCACGATAGACTATACTCCCCTGTAAATACACCCTTTTATTTGCCAGGGCCCGGGACACGGTCCGGACCAGGATCCCGTGACATTCCCCTGAAGCAGATACGGTCCGGCACCGAGTACCCTTGTCCCAGTGGGCTCGACAGCTACCCATAGCTGCAAACCACAAGTGGTGTCACAAACACTTTATCCCTTAAACCACCCTATCCCTACACACTCCCTAAGAATGCTTCAGCACTTAACCCAGGGTAACGGAAGCTGGGTCTCGACCCCCGTGATTCCCCAGAAGAAGAAACGTTAAAGCCCGGTTCCGAGTATCCCATGGTTCTGGGGTCCAAAAATATGGCAGAAGTAGAAGCAGGCAGGTGCAGACTGGTTAAGCACAGCAACTTCAGGCCAGTATAAGATACGGCAGAAGCAGGCGGGTGCAGGCAGATGCAGACTGGTTAGGCACTGCAGCTGCAGGCCGGTATAAGATACGACAGAAGCAGGTGGGTGCAGGCAGGTTCAGACTGGTAAGGCACAGCAGCTGCAAGTCGGTATAAGGTATGGCAGAAGCAGGCAGTTGAGAACTGGTAAGGCACAGCAGCTGCAGACTGGTATAAGGTATGACAGAAGCAGGCAGGTGCAGACTGGTAAGGCATGGCAGGTGAAGTCCGTTATAAGGTACTGCAGAAGCAGGCTGGTGCAGCCAGATGGAGACTGGTAAGGCACAGCATCTGCAGGCTGGTATGATGTACAACAGAAGCAGGTGGGAGCAGGCAGGTGCAGGCCGGTACAGACTGGTAAGGCACAGAAGTTGCAGGCTGGTATAAGGTATGGCAGAAGCAGGCGGGTGCAGGCAGGTGCAGAGTGGTAAGACACGGCAGGTGCAGGCCGGTATTAGGTATAGCAGAAGCAGGTGGGTGCAGGCAGATGCAGACTGGTAAGGCACAGCAATTGTAGGCATGCGCTAGCATGAGACACAGTTTAGTAGATTGGGGATACAAGCACAGGCACAGAGACAATATGCTGGGACAAGGACCTCACAACTAACAGTACTTCTCTAGCTGAAGACCACGTTGCTCAGTCGCATCCATCAGGGGAAGGTGCCTTAAATACATTGTGCTTTGTGGCCATAGGCTGAGAAGCATTTCTGGGTTGGGGTGTAGAAGAGAAAGAGTGCTGGGCACGAGGCCTAAGCGCACTCCCAGGACACCTATGCAGAGTGTGCAGGCCCTGGGAGCATGAAGTCACTGGCGAGGTCCAAGCAGACACCGTGATCCCGCCGGCGGGGCAAGCATGATGTGGATGTCGGTTTCCCTGGCATAGAGATGCCGACTCCGCAGTGATGGGGCTACAAAACATAAGAACAGGAAAAATGATGTGCATCCGTAAAAAGTAAAACAAAATCTTCAAAGTTTATTGCAGCATAATAGAATCCATGATGGTTGAGATAATCACCCAACACGCTAAACGTTGAAGATGTTATTTTACGTTCTACGGATGCACTTACTTTTTCCTAAGCTGTAAATTCAGCCTGAGACTTTGACAAAGAACACAACTAGTGTTTGAAATGCGTGGCTGGGTTGTCCCCCCATGTTTTTCTATGTGATTTTAAAGAACATTGGAGTAAAATTTGTACATTGTAAGGATTATCCTGGAGTTGGAACACATTTTTTTACTGTGAAATCTCTCCACTGGTGTCACCAGAAAGCGGTTCCATGCACATTATTTATTTAATTGTGCTGATTTTTCTATTCATTTTTTGTGTTATGAAAATTTTCAGCATGGATTCCAAACTGATATAAGTAAGTTAGAAAATCCAAAAATTGCAAGGATAGAAGAAAGCAAATGATGGTAAAGCGGCACTCTAGTTCCTCTGAATCCTCACTCAGGGGCGGTCATATCATTGGTGTAATGGCCCAAAAGTAAGAAAGGCCATCTCTACCTCTAAAGTAGGTGAAGTTGTGCATTATAAGGACCTTTTAGACTGAAGAAGGTCCATACACCTTTCTTGGACAGGAGCCCTATTTTGTCTGTGTCCACCAGTGGGACCTCATAGAAGCAATGATTTAAAGAATTCTTTGCTTTACTGCCATTTCCTTTCTTCTGTCCTTAACTTGCAAAAACATTTCAGATGAATGCCTGATACATAGACCAAAACATTATGTGATTACATGTGTATTGCCTTAACAATAAAACACAAAATTTCTGCATCAAACTAAAGTTTGAGCAAGTTGTCTACATCACTTGATTTTGGGTTGAAACCATACTTGTGCACCCAAATCTTGAAAGGTCCCTATATCTCTTTATCCACGTGGTTGACTCTATAGTCTTCTGATGAACTTTTCTTCCTAACAATAGTGGTTGAGTTTCTCGTTCCCTGTTAGACCTTTTGTGGCGTCCAACAAAGGATGATAAAAACCATATCTAAACTAGGGCACACCAGGTCCTGTTGTGATCATATCTCTGGTTTTCTCCTGAGCCTTGCATCCTAACACATGCATGGTGTTGAATGGGGATGCAAGAAACCATGAAAAGATATACACTTAGAAATATTAGGTCCTATTGTAGTTGACTCTCTAGTCTCACGACTTGACTTCCATCCAAACAAGTGTATAGTGCCAAGTAAAAATAATAGAAGCCATGATAATGTAGACACAAGAACGCACAATGACCTATTGTAGATGACTCTTTTTCTCTTATGAGTCCTCCATCCTTACCAGAACACAGTCTGAAATTAGAGATGATAGCAATTATGGAAATGTCTACACTAGGGCACCCTAGGATCTGCTCTGGATGATTCTTTAGTCTCTTGATCAACCTTCCATTGTAGCAATTGCATTATCCCAAATGAGAGATACGGTAATTTAAACCATGTTAATGAATAAATCAGGACACATTAGGACCTGCCATGATTGGCTCCTTAGTCTACTGAATGGACTTCTATCCTATTTAAGTGTGGTAGAGTCTCTTGTTACATTTTGGGCCTTCTGTGGTGATAAAAAACCCATAGAAATGTATATACTTGTACACAGTAGGATTATTTGTAGTCGACTCTCTAGTTTCCTGATAAAACATACTTCTAAACAAGCGTGTAGTGTCAAATGATAGAAATATGACAAGCACATCCAAGAAATAGACAGGTGTGAACAGGTACATGCTGAAGAACCTGGTACATACAATTAAATTGAATACAGCTGCACACTGAAATGCTAAACGTAAGCAACCATTGAGTATAAGGAATTTGGCACTGCATTTCTGCCATAGAAACTAGATATAAAATGAGGCATTTGGTACACAATTTGACCAAGGCGTACCACGTTGTTGGGACCCTATCCTCAGATACTGCTACTTGGACTAAGAACCTACAATTTCAAGGGCAGGTAGGATCCTGCTATAATGATAATTAAAACACCTTTGACTGATGGGCGGAGTGCTCCATCAGAAGGGAGTATGCTAAAATATCAAAAAACTGACCAAGAAATAGATAGGTGTGAACAGGTGCATGCTAAAGAAACTAGACTTTTTTCAAAGTGTCTCCCAACTATATATAACCCTTGGGATGTTCAATTTATAAATTTGATAGTCCCAATGAAGGAGTATCTACTCCAGAACACATTGAAATAAAATCACTTATCTCAAACTCCCAATCAGTAAGATGATCCCACAGCCTCCCATTTAATATGATGTCCCCACAGACCCCCTAGTTAGTATGATGTTCCAACAGCCTCCCAGTTAGTATAATGTCCTCATAGTCCTCCAGTTAGTATGATATGCCCAACAGACCACCAGTAATTATGATTTCACAACAGCCCATCGGTTAATATGATGTCCCCACAGCCCTCCAATTAGTTTGATGTGCCCCACAGCCCACCAATTAGTATGATGTCCCCAAAGCCCCCTAGTTAGTATGATGTGTCCCAGAGTCCCCCGTTAATATGATGTCCTTAAAGCCCCCCCAGTTAGTATGATGCTACCAAGAGCCCCCCCACTTAGTATGAACTCCTCACAGCACCCTGAGTTAGTATGATGTTCCAACAGATGTGCCCTAGAGCCTTCCTGTTAGTATGATGTCCTTACAGCCCATCAGTTAGTATGATGTGCTCCAGAGCCCCCCTAATTTTTATGATGTGCCCAGAGCCCCCCAGTTAGTATGATGCCCCCACAACCCACCAGTTAATATGATGTCCCCACAGCCCTCCAATTAGTATGATGTGCCCCAGAGCCCACCAATTAGTATGATATCACCAAAGCCTCATAGTTAGTATGATGTGTCCCAGAGTCCCTAGTTAATATGATGTCCCTAAAGCCCCCCAGTTAGTATGATGCACCCAAGAGCTCCCCACTTAGTATGAACTCCTCACAGCACCCTGAGTTAGTATAATGTTCCAACAGATGTGCCCAGAGCCCTCAGTTAGTATGATGTCCTTACAGCCCATCAGTTAGTATGATGTCCCCACAGCCCACCAGTTAATATGATGTCCCCACAGCCCTCCAATTAGTATGATGTGCCCCAGAGCCCCTATTAGTATGATGTCTCTCACGGCCAACTCCTTTCCATTTCTCCACCATGCTGCTCTGGTCTGTGGAGTGTGAGTACTGAGACTCCGCACTACAGGTGCGATATGATGATGTCGTCAGCTGTAGACGCACAGGCGTAGGCTAAATGGTGGATCAGGGAGCATTTGACTCTCTGATCCACCATTTTATTGAATGAAATCCTTGTCCTGATATGCGGATGTCACTAAGATCATGACAAGGGGTGGAAAGAGAGGGCTAGGTGACGAACAATGCTGGGACCCTAGTTTACGGGGCACTGTAGCGGTTATGTGGTGTGCTGCTATAGGCTCAGAGAAGAGGATAAAAACAGTAGAAATGTTCTAATGTGAACTCTGAATACTCTCTGAATGTAACATGATGGCTCTCTAGTCTCCTGATGGGCCTTCCATCCTAACAAGTGCGTATTTTCAAATAAAAGAAGATAGAAACCATAGAAGTGTTCTTACGTGAACTCCGAATACCTCCGAGCCTTCATCCTCGCATCTGTTATTTGCTTACTTCTTTTTACTTTTAGTAATTTCTTTCTTACTCTTTGTGAAGCACGTTCTCATCCGGCAGGGGTCCTCTTACATTTACCAAGGGTAAGTGCCCAGCTGTTTTCTGTTAATGATGAAATGACTGCTGTTTTTTAGTTTGCTTGAATTTTGCAGAATTTTGGCAGGAATGTTTGGCCACATGAGTGAATATAAAGGGGGAAAAAATCAATATGAAAACAGTCAGAAGGCAAAATAGTTAGATTATTATTATACATCCCCCCAAATAAAGAGACCCTCAAACATCAAATGTTTCATTAACACTTGAGGCACCGCGATTTCAGCTCCTGCGTAACAATTCGACAGGTGATATATGTGGACTGGGATATTATAAAGATTGTCTCTGGCCTGGAGGGAGAGAACATATCTCATTATGATCCCGGCATTGGAGAAGGATTATTATGGAGCCGGTGGAGCTGCCAAAAACTGTAAGCAAAGGTCTTGATTACTGGCAATCCGAAAAATATTTTGCATTGACCGAGATTCTGTAAATCTCCATGTGTGGCCAATAGCTGACTTGGCCGGAGATTGTTTTTTCCTATTTAGTTCTGTATGGAGACCAAATTTTAATATCAGCCATTGCATGAGTGTTCAGCGACGAGCTAGACAGTCGAAAACATAGGGATGGATGAAGTTCAAGGAGGCTTAATAGGGTAAATATCTCACCACACTTATGGCTCTTGCAGACATCCAAGCAAATTGGTCCAATCTCAAACTGCAATGCACTAACCGGTCACCTCTCTCCTATTTCGAACAAAAAAAGAGGAAGAACACTGGCAACATGTATGAAGTACACATCAGATCCATAAATATGTAAAAAAATTACTATATTGGGATGATACAACAAACATATTAAAAACCATTAAAAACAGTAACTGTTTTTAATGGTTTTAATGTTTGTTTTATTGTCCAATTTAAGGGATGTGCATCCCAGATCATAACCAGGAACCCAATGTCACATGTTGACTGCATTGCAGTCCATGAGTGTTGCTGCTGTGATTTAAATCTGAGTATTTTTTCCTTTAGTTAATGCTGTAGTCTATGATGTGTGCGGCTCTGCAGGTGGAGGAGTGTGTCATAGTATTCCAGAGGAGGTGGAGGTGGATGGGTGTGTCTTAGCATTAAGATCTCCACTTCCTCAGCCTTGAAGTAGTTCTACTTCCCTCCACCGTGTGTTGCAGATAGAGTTCAGTCTCTACTTGGACCCTGTGCAGTGAGGATGTGTTGTGCTGTTGTCATTCGCTTCCATTGGAGTTGTTGATTTTCCCAGTTCGTGGGTGGAGGTAGGGGCTCTTCGCCCAGGGACGGTCAGGAGCAAAGGGCTAGGGTGGAGACGTGGATATCCTCACCTTTAGAGGTAACTCCAGGAACTGGGTGAGATAGGGACCCCAAGTCAGGGTCAGACTAGGTCCCCAGTTCGCCTTTTCCCATCTTACCATCCTGCCTCCTGATTCACTATCCGCTATTCTACCCCATGACACCCAGAAAGCCTGGGGCCTAGGGTCCCTAGCAGGGATCAAAACACATGTAGATGGCCATACTGGAGAGCAAAGGACCATGCAAAGTATAATACAAGGTATCCAGCTCACCTGTCCCTTTTAATGCACAGAAGAATCCAATGGTAAATCCGAGAAACAGCAAAGAGATCCAGCACGTGAAGGTAGAAAAAAAATCAGATTTTATTCCAACATTATTTTAAAAATGCACTGGTGATCCAGTGTGTCCTAGCGCCAATGTCCCTGATGCTCCTCTTCCTATATACCTTGGATACCATTGCCGTTTTCTCCTTGGTTGCTTGCATGGCTCCTTGCTGCCCTGCATTGCTGCTGATTTGCTGCATGGTACATGGTCATCTGCTCTATCCAAGAAACAGCAAGTAGATCCAGCACATGAAGGTAGAAAAAACTCAGCTTTTATTCCAACATTATTTTAAAAACATAGTATGTGGGGATATGTGGCGATAAGGCAAGGTAAACCTATTATTCTGGTTTATACGTTTTGAGGCGATGCCTCTTATCATACCTTAATAGTAAATGGTGGCTTCCAGATATTTAACATCCTAGGGAGGTTCCACCTTAATACCACATGTGTCTGGAGCCACAAGAGTCGGGGTACTCGCATCTCAGGCGTACTGGTACGGGGATGTCACGGGACGTCGGTACCCGAGTCCGGGCCCTTGATGCAGACAATAAAAAGGGGAAAATAAAATAAAATAATAGTTGTTTGTGATGCCACCTGTAGGTCCGGTGATGGGACCGGCACTGCTGGAACCTCCGGGGTGATGTGCGGCAGCAAGATGTCATAGGACAAAGCATACTGCACCTTCTGTTAGGGGTGCAGTACCCTTTTGTAGCACGCTGACTAGCGGGGCGCTACACATGACATACATAGAAAACATACATTTAAAAATGCAAACAAGGTTATGAATACACTGTGTTCTAAATTATTATGCAAATGTTCTTTTTTACTGATTTTCCTAAATGGTCGGTGCAAATGACGATCAGTGTAATAAAAGTCATCACCCGTTAGAGTATACATCGAATTTTATTGAAGAAACCTCAATGACAACAGTATAATCTTCAAAATTAAAAAAACTCTAAATGCCCTGTTCCAAAGTAGAGTTTCTAAACATTTGATATGTTTGAAAGAACTGAAAATGCTGATTTGTTGAATTTGCAGCATTAGGAGGTCACATTCGCTGAAATAAAAAGCTATTTAACTCCAAAACATCCTAACAGGCCAAGTTACATGGTAACATAGGAACCCTTCTTTGATATCAACTTCACAATTCTTGTATCCATTGAACTTGTGAGTTTCTGGAGAGTTTCTGCTTGTATTTCTTTGCATGATGTCAGAATAGCCTCCCAGAGCTGCTGTTTTGATGTGAACTGCCTCCCACCCTCATAGATCTTTTTGCTTGATTATACTCCTAAGGTTCTCTATAGGGTTGACGTCAGGGGAAGATGGTGGCCACATCATGAGTTTATCTCCTTTTATTCCCATAGCAGCCAATGGCACAGAGGTATTCTTTGTAGCATGAAATGGTGCATTGACATGCATGAGGATGATTTTGCTCCTAAAGGCACGTTTTTGCTTTTGAGCAGCTGCTTTCTTAATCCGATGGACTTGCCTGGTAGAACCCTTCCTCATTCTGCCTTTATCTGCATGACCATGTTTGTGCTCAGAATCAGCCACTAATGTCTTCTCAGTACAATGATCACGCTTAAGTTTTTGTGCAATAGCTAATGTTTTCATCCATTGTCCAAGGCATTGCACTATTTGTTGCTTTTCGGCAGCAGAGAGATCCTTTTTCTTTCCCATGTTACTTGAAAACTGTGCGTAATATTGTGCAACACCCAGTTTTCCTTTTTATTGGGCTCACCTGCCAAACTAATTATCACAGGTATCCGAGATTGATTTCAGTGATCCAAAGAACCCTGAGACACAATACCATCGATGGGTTTCATTGAAAAAAAATAAAAATAAAACCCTATGACACTTTAAATCAATTTGCATAATAATTTGGAACAATGAGTTTACCTTGCCTTATCGCCACATATCCCCATGTACCATGTTTTTAAAATAACATTGGAATGAAAGCTGAGATCTTTCTATCTTCATGTGCTGGATCTCTTTGCTGTCTCTCCAATAGAGCAGATGACCATGTAGCATGCGAGCGGCAATGCAGAGAAGTAAGGAACCATGCAAGCAATCAAGGAGGAAATGGCAGCATTATCCCAGCTGGGTAGGGAGAAAGAGCATCAGGGACATCATCCCTAGGACGCATAGGAGCGCCGGTGCATGTAGGGACTGGAACCCCGACACTACAGTACCTTGGTAGGTTTCTAATGTGTGTGAGTTCAAGGGAGGTAAAATGAAGAGTTGTGGACAAGTTTGTGCACTACAGTACTGTCTCAATGACAGGTCATTCTGAGTACCCACAAGTCTACACTGCGTCATTAAACTACTTCCCCTGCTCCTGTACTAGGCAGGGTGTATATTGGGAAAATTTGCTGTGCATGTTTAGTGACATTCTGGGTTAGAGTCATTGGGGCAGCTTGGTGGTCCCATACAACCCTGACTGGGTGTATGTTACATTGTTTTAGGGGTTACCCCAGTTACTTTGGTGGACAGCCCCATAAAGCACCTCTCCAGTATAAAGATTTAGTTCTCCAAAACCTCATCTCGTTTATGATCTGTGACCCTCTGTATCCTGGTACAAATTCCTTGGTACTCGGCTTACAGAAGAACACTTATACTGTAGTCTGGGGAACTTGCTATCTACCTTATGGGGAGGAGTTTGCCTGCAACCATAAAAAGACAGTCTTCTTATGGTTGCAGGCAAACTCCTCTCCATAAGGTAGATAGCAAGTTCCCCAGACCTCGTCTTAGCCCACTCACAAAGCCAGAACAGAATATCCCACACACTACACTGATGAGGGGCAGTTACCCCGAAACGCAGCGTCTGTAGTTTGGGGTTCTGATGTGGCCCAAATCCCCTAGTCATATTAAAAGGCTTGTCAGAAAGCGACTATGACTTTGAGGAGCTACCTAAAGGTGGCGCTGGAGTTCATCCACTTCCTTACTGAAGTGTAAATTTACTTATACTGTAGACATAGGAGCTTGGTCATTACTGCCTTGGTCTTGCAGAACCTTGGTCCTGAATTTTATTCTAACCAAGACATTTGCTTGAAGTTTATGTTTTTTATATCTTTTTGATTGGTTTCTTCTAGGTTATCCACTACTTAACAAAAGTAAAGTTGGAAGTTAACTTGCTTATTCAGGACTTCTTGAACCCATGGTCCTATTATTTTGGGATGTATGAGTCCTTGGAGAATTGATTTATGGTACAGGGGAATCATCATGCTTGCTCATCTAATGTACGAGCTGATGGTTACCCTAATCCAATGTGCTTGAGTAGATGGAGTACTGTCCCCTTAACTAGCCAGTGTATCTCCAGGACATCTGACCTTCACCACTTTATCTTGCTGTTTGAAATTTACCATTTGTTGAGTCAGCTAATAATTTTCAATATTGGGAATTTTCCCAAATCACCTTAAAACTTTACAACTTTTTTTAACTGATTTCCACTTATTGAAATTTCTTAAGTTGTTTATCTGAAGTGTTTCCTCTTAAACAGTGAATAGACTCCTGCAGTGTGTAAAATAAGGATTATTGATGGGCACAATATAGTTAGGAAAACAGCAAACGGTAATTAATTGAACACATTAATCATGGTTTCAAGTTAGTGGAGAGGTTGCACTGGAGTCATTTGTAAAGTATTGGAAATTACTTCTATGGAAACAGAAGCTAGTAATATGAAGCCTGAGGATCCCACCACCAATGTGGTCAATTCTGAGACCTGTTGGAGGTGGTGACAGGATCTGTAATTTGTCATACAAGCCAGGTGGCATGTTGGATGTTTACTATCTCGCTGACCACCCTGGTGTGCAATGAGTACACAGTAAGTATATATTCTAAAGTATATGTGTGTTCATGAAAATATTTGGAGACTCATGAATTAATGGATTACTATTGTAACGTAAAGATTTGTGATGACTCACCTGGAGATGTAGATCGCCAAAGCCTTGGTCTTCATGAGCAGTGCTAGGCGGCACAGATCGGGGGCATTGATGCAGCAGGATGTTCTAGAAGTAACAATGGAAGCCGGAGTGTACCTGGATTGATAAATGACAACTAACTAATGTAGCAAAGATGCAAACTACAAGAAACAGAGTGTCATAGACAGAAAATAAAATCTATAAGATATCTCACTGGTCTAGAGAGAATTTATCCACCCCGACACTGAAGGTATGGGATTTATTATAAATTAGGAAAAGCTAATTATAAATAGATAAAAGAGAGAGTGGATACTTATGTGGCGCCCCTGCGGCTAGGCGCCACAGGGTAGTATTACACTTGAATATAAAAATGTGTTTTTTCTAAACCTTACGGAGTCTATTTTTAGCACTCACTTAGGACCGCACCACTTAGAGTAGGGGGAACTGGTAATATGGTAGGTTCTGCAGGTGGGGGCGGAGCTTAGGATAGAGTATAGTGACTGTTGAGAATTTACCTCAGTCGGTGCTGGGAAGGCAGACAGATTGGTCAGGCCTGGCAGCCCAGCTGAGTGGAGGGTACCCCATCTTTATGTGGGGGCCCAGGACAGATGGCAACGGGCCAGGGCTGGTAGGAGCCAGCTGGTCATGTTGAGGGGACACCGGTGACACGGACAACCGAGGCAGCCAGGAGTTCAAACCTGACTGCAAAGCCGACAAGCTGCAGGCCCAACAGAACCGGGTTGCTGACAGCCCCACAAAGGTACTCACCCCTCAAGCCCAAAAGACGGTCCTACACTAGTGAGGGAAGACTGAAACCCGGTGTCAGGTGGGAAACTTGTGCGTTCCTGCTGTTCCCATTTGGACCAGTATAAGTCTAGCTAAGCCTACTAGATACAGACTGCAGGACTGGCGGGTGAGCTCTTCAAAGGTAGGAAAGACTGAAAGATGTAGACAAAGTAATAGACCCTGGAAGACTAAGAAAGAACATCTAATGACTCCAAAAGAAAAACCCTGAGTTGGCAACAACACCCTAGAACCAAATTGTACCGTGTTTTGTTATGCCATCAGCCGGTACCGAGTAAAGCAAAGTTAAACTAGAACTGGTTTCTGTTATTCTTCCTGCCGCAGCTCAAAGGACTTAACATCATCAACATCAACAGCAGAGGGGTAAGAACTGCACCACCATTTACCATCACTGTCCTCCCTCACCGTCTCACCATCATAGCTGCCCTGAGGTAAAGCTCCACCTGTGGGGAGCTGTAACACACACTGCTGCCCCCTCCATCACCTCAGTGGCCGGCTGGCAGCGCCGGTACCATCTTACCGGACTCTACAGGTGGCGTCACGTTCCC
>JARQOC010000010.1:97696279-97852918 GCA_033576535.1 Allobates femoralis | reverse complement strand
CTTGCAAAAAAGAAGTATGAGAGGAGACTTAATAGCTGTTTACAAATATCTCAAGGGCTGTCACACTGTAGAGAGATCAGCTTTATTCTCATTAACACAAGGAAACACTCAAAAAATGGGCTGAAACTGAATAGAAGGAGACACAGATTAGATATTAGAAAAAACGTTTTGACAGTGAGGGTGATCAACGAGTGGAACGGGCTGCCATGAGATCCTGCTTCGAGCTAGGGGATGGACCAGATGACCCAGGAGGTCCCTTCCAATTCCACCATTTTATAATTCTAAGGTCCTGGGTCTGTATTGGAAAGAGTCAAACATGGCACCTCAGTTCTTAGGATTATAAACTTCAAAAAGTTAGCCATTTGGTCTGTAACTGGACAGAAAACTTCCCATCTACTGTATGAGAGGAGTGAGGCTAGCGCAGGATAGTTAATATGCAAGGTACTTGACCAATGAACCCATTGTCCAATTACAACACAGCAACTCTAATATTCCAATTTATTCCAACCTGGAAACATGAGTCCACGAAAAGCTGGATTGCACAAAGAAAGTTGTTCACATTTGGAGTCGGTTCATTGTGATTGTGTTGTATAAATCATTATTCTCTCCTCAGGGAAGGTGAAGATAACTTTAAACTGGATTGTTTAGGTGTTTCTGTTATTTCTCCTTTTTTATTTCATATCTGTTTTGCATATTTGTGCATAATTTTTATCTATATTTTTTATCTTTTATTGTAAGCGCGGTATTTAAACTTAATATTTTAATACATTTGATCCTTGCATGTGCTATAGAATCCATATCCTTACATAGAGTGTGTGACTCTTTTGATTGTCAGAAAGTAGTGTATTTTGGGGACTCATCGCCCCTATATGTTTTGAGGAGTGGTGGCAGCGTGTTGTGTAGCTGGGGTGTGTGGGACTGTGTCAGGGTGTGACTTATGCTCACTTTATAGCTTATAACAAAGGTTGAGTGGTGGATCGAGTGAAAGGAAATAAATTAACCCTTGCATGTGCACTTCACATCATGAGTTGAGAAACAAGAACGTAACAAAGAGTAACATCGCGATGCCATAATGACAACATAGTGATGAGTAACTGATGCTGCAAAGTTGGTGCAGTATTGTGGGACCGGTGCAATTAAATGTAATAGAGCTGGTCTCTGGGACTGAAACAGAGTAGAGTCAGTGATATGGAACTGGAGTAGCAAAACTGAGTTTATAATGGAGGATTTAGGCAGAGCTGGTCACAGCCATGAAACTGAGTGGAATCAGCAAACATGAGCTTGCCAGAACAGGCACAGTGACATGGCAGAGCGAAAACAGCAATCTGTGTTGCAAAAGTGAGTCTGCACCCAGGTTCTTGTGAGATCAATCACCGAGATGAAGAACGGGGCATGCAAAGCACCCGAATCTAAGAAAGTATTCCAAATCCTGAGCTGGGCTAAATAAACCAGAACAGTGATGTCCAAGGAGCGTGTTGGGGAAATCTCAGCAACTCATCTGAGAGAAGAGCAGAAAGACCAGAAGGAAGTAGGATGGAGGAAGAAGGATGGAGGAAGGAGGATGGAGGAAGGAAGATGGAAAAGAGGATGGAGAAGGAGGATGGAGGAAGGAGGATGGGAGGAATGAGAAGGAATGGAGGAAGGAGGATGAGGAAGGAGGATGGGAGAGGATGGAGGAGGATGGAGGATGGAGAAGAAATGAGGAGGATGGAGGAAGGAGGATGGAGGAAGGAGGATGGAGGAAGGAGGTTGGAGAAAGAAGGATGGAGGAAGGAAAATGGAGGAAGAAGGATGGAGGAAGGAGGATGGAGGAAGGAGGATGGATAAAGGAGGATGGAGCAAGGAGGATGGAGGAAGGAGGATGCAGTGATCATGGATGGATACAGGATAAGTGAGTCTCAAGAGCCCTCTGTTTCACTGGTGGACAAAGACAGAAGAGGCCTCTGTGCAAGACAATAAATGGGCCATGTGCAATCCAGTATCTCATCACAATGCACAATCCCTCTTGCTTTGGAGGTTGTAATAGTCCCCGTCCCCGGGCCCTTACCTCTTAGGTTCCTGTGCACAGGTTGCACCAACACCAATGATATATCTACCCCTACTCTGTTCTCTACTTGTGTGTACAAAATGAATCTAAAGTATCCTCATCATAAATTTTCCGATACGTTATTTGTATATATTGTCAAATATTGGACTAATAGGAGGAAAAGATAAAGTATAAAAATAAAGAGATTCTCCAAAATTCACATCAACATTATTTAAATTCTGGATAATGGACCTTTCTAGGACGTTAATATTGATGGCCTGCTGTTTGAAATTATTATCAATGTAAAACTAAAATGGAAAAATAATAATTAGTATTATTATGCAATTGTATGCCATAATAATCATAATAATTATTATTTTTATTGTTATTATTCTGGCTATAGAGATTATAACACATTAAAAAAATAAATAAGTAATAATAATAATAATAGTTACTATTATTATTAATATTGTTAATGGGATCATAATACAGTTAATTAAGTAAAGTTAGGTATAATTCTTAATATTAATTATGGCTTAAATACTTTAAAGAAAGTAATGTATATAATAATATTATAATTATTATTTTTTTTTTTTCGTTATTACTATATGGATATTTTTTACTTGTATAATTAATCATATCATTGATTATGTTATTTTTTAACATTACAATACTGGTAATGTTTAATTGTTATAGTAGAGGTATTATCAATTATTATTATTATTATTATTATTATTATTATACAACAGTTACATACAGCAAATAAGATCATTATGTTATATTTTGTATTCAATCACTGGTCGGACACTTCCCAAGCGTCTAGGGCTGCGTGACATATTGGCGAATGATGCGTTCAGAGCCCAGTGGAGGCCTTTTTGCCTTCTGCCTTTTGCAGCTGACAGATTGATATTTTGTCAACTCCAATTGTTTTCAAGTGCTGGCCAAGGTTTTTAGGCCGAGCACCCAGTGTGCCGATCACCACTGGTACCATCATCACTGGCTTGTGTCGATCACAACTGGGAGCATCATCACTGGCTTGTGCCAATCACCACTGGGACCACAGTCATTGGCTTGTGCCGATTACCAATGGGACCTTCACTGGTTTGTGCCGATTACCACTGGGACCTTCACTGGTTTGTGCCGATTACCAATGGGACCTTCACTGGTTTGTGCCAATTACCCCTGGGACCTTCACTGGCTTGTGCTGATCACCACTGGAACCACCTTCACTGGCTTTTGTGATTACCGCTGAGACCACCTTCTTTGGCTTGTGCCGATCACCACTGGGACCTTCACTGGCTTGTGCAAGAGTCTTTGCAGTTCGATCTTTAAATCCTCGTATCATGTCACTTTTTCCAGTTGCTTCTCCTCCATCCTGTTGTCACCTGGTATTGCCACATCCACGATCCACACTTGCTTTTTTCTTACAATGGTAAGATCCAGAGTATTGTGTTTCAAGGCTTTGTCAGTCTGAATTCGGAAGTCCCATATTAGTTCTGCATGTTCATTTTCAATAACCTTTTCAGGTTTATGATCCCACCAGTTCTTTGTGACAGGAAGATGGTAATTGTGGCACAAGTTCAGTGAATCATGAGCGGCTGTATTCTGCCTTTGCCTGTAGTCTGACTGTGCGATCTTCTTGCAGCAGCTCAGTATATGATCCATTATTTCATTTGCTTCCTCGCACAGTCGACATTTGGGGTTTGTAATTCATTTTTCAATTCTGGCTTTAATTGCTTTGTGGGATCGCTTGCTCTTGGGCTGCCAGAATTAAGCTGTTTCTTTTTTAATGTTCCATTAGTAACCACAGGTCTTTTCCTTGCCAACTTTACCTTCGATTTTCTCTAGGAATTGTCCATGCAGAGCTTTCTTTTGCCAGTTTTCTCTTCTGCTTTGTACTGCGTTTTTATGGTATTCCTTTTTTGTCTGATGTACTTTAAGCAGTTTTCTGTTGTTAACTTCCATCAAGGCTTGTTCTCCATTATCATTCACATAATCTGGCAGTGCATGTTTCTCTTCTACAGTTTACTTCACTTGCAAATGTCCTCTGCCTCCTTATTTTTTTGGCAGGTAATGTCTGTCAACATCACTACGTGGATGCAATGAGAGGTGGATTGTCATCAGTTTTCTTGTTTTTCTGTCCAGCTCATCCAGCTCTATCTGTGTCCAGTTCACAATTCCAGCAGTGTATCTAATAACAAGAATGGCCCAGGTGTTTATGGGCTTGATGGTATTCCCACCATTCAATTTGCTCTTCAAAATTTTCCTGACCCGTTAGACATATTTCTTACTAACCACATTTTTCACATGTCTAATAATAATAATAATAATTATTATTATTATTATTATTATTATGGCTATAGGGATCATAATACCATTAAGAAAGTAAAGTATAATTATTATTAATATTGTTAATATTATTGGTATAAGGATCATAATACATTAACTTTTTAGAAAAGTAAAATATACTACTACTACTGCTACTCCTAAAATAATAATAAATAATAATAATTATTATTATTATTATTATTATTATTATTATTATTATTGACCTGCCCAGGGGTCTTTGGGGACTCTGAATCCGGGCGTTTACTGTAAGGGGATGTCACTGATGGCCTGCCTGGACCTGTACCCTGGGGTCACTTGTAAAAGGGAAAAATAATAAAAAGAAAGTAATAAAGTCTCGTGACGCCACCTGCAGTTTCTGGTGATCTCACCAGCGCCGCTGTCATACTGCTGGGGATGATGGTATTGCAGCCAGAATAATGCTCCCTGCAGGCGGAGCGGGATCGCTGGGGCAGTGCTGCTGGTCAGCTGGTTGTTGTGGCCACAGCTATTTCTTAACTTAAGCAGAATAAAATACCGAAGGCTTGCTGACTCTGTACACAGTTACACAGTCTTTGCGGGAAGCTGGCCGGGTAGTCACCAGAGGGAACAAAGTCTTTCTGAGGCTCTCAGGTGGTCCTTCTTTAGTACTTTCACTGTCTTATGTTCTTGCGCCTCCCTACTATCCTTGCGCTGCCCTGCACAACCCACTCCCTACCAGGCCCGTCGGGTGTGATGATGTGACCCTTCTTCTGTAAGGGGCTCAACCTGGTTTGAGGTTACCTGGTGGGACTGCACATAGTTGACGTGGTCGGGGGCTGCTTGTCAGACCTGCGACCCACTGGTTTTGGCGGCTAAGGGCTAGACTCGCCTGCACCGCGACTCGTAGCTGGTTCTCAGTTGTGGACCGGGATTCCCTCAGACCGTCTTCTCGGACAGTCTGGCACTGGGTCTCCCCTCTCTGACTAGGTCGCCACTCCTTTTTGGGCACCCCCCTGTGGTGTCCCTCGAGGACTTGTTCCTTACTTCGTCCCTCAGACTCGACTGCTCTTCTCTACTACTCTCTTCCTGTCTGTGTTTCCCGCTCCTTCTACCCTAACACTCCTCTCACTGGGACTGGTTACCCTGGTGACAGGTTAGCTGATTGGTCCCCTAGTCTAAGTGTAGGGATGCTGGGATGAGAGTCTCAGTTCAACATTATCCCCTCCAATGACTGGGATACCGCACACTCTGTTTTGGGTGCAGTACCCCTACTGTGGTGCACTGACCAGTGGGGCGCCACATTATTATTATTACTATAGGTAGCACAATAAATTTAAGAATGTAAGCTAATAATAATTAGAGTAAATGATAGCAAAAATAAAATGAAATTGTGAACTAATAATTACAACAATAATTAATAATTTATTTTAATAACACTTACAGTACTAATAATGAAGTAAAAATGAAATAGTAATCTAATAAATATAGCAATATTATTATAATAAACTTAAGAAAATATTATAATTAATTCTAATAGAAACATAAAATGTTATTATAATAGTTTATAATATCAACCATATAAATAAGTAAAGTTTTTTTGAAGTTATAATTAGAATTAACGTAATATTACACTAATAGTAAGTCAATAGTAATAATGATCAAATAGAATTTTAATTGAATAATTAAGAAAATAACTTTAATTATGCTAATTTTAGGATATACCATATGTAATAATATTTGCATTAATAAGAATCAAAGTATTGGTTACAATAAAAAGTGATAATAGTAATATAATGAGATTCTTATGGTCAGTTTTTCCAGTTCTATGAATTCCATGTACGGTAATTAATTAATAAACCCTCCACAATGCGCCTGGCTTTATTGGTGATGCTGATAGGATGATGTCAGATTTGTTTCCTTCCAGTGTAGGAATATTCACATTGTCCTTGTAATCCACCCGTGATGCCGTGAGTCACTTCTATTGAGATGATTGAGCGCGGAGGTTTTTGTTTGTTTCGCAGAGATGGAGATTTTAAACATATTTTTGAAAATGACAGAAAAAGCGCAGAGACGAGATCCGCTGTCAAAACAATGCGAGAGAAAAAAAAGAGCATCAAATCCGGCATGGCATATCGGAGAGCCGGCGCTGGATGCCACGTCAGACGTTCCGAGCTGAGTTATGGTGTGTAATAAGTTACATAACATTTCATTCTGTGGAGGGAACAAGTGAGTCATTGGCAAAGTGCTAAATAATAAAGTCCTGGGGCTCATTATACAAGGGCATGTGAAGGTCTTGTATTTGGTAGAGGTGGGAGAATGGGAGAACAAATGTTGGTTCTTCTGTGCACCTTGACCTTGTTTATATACTATTATTTCCCACTTTTCCCTAAATGTTAAGATAAGTTTTGACCATTGTAGATTGAGACATGAAGTACCATAGTATGCCTTTCATTCTGTCCCAGGTGGAAAGTGGCGCAGGGCGGTTGTCATGTGCAAGGGATTGACTCCAGATTCCCCAGATCATACCTCTTAGGAGTCTGCATGTTAACGTTGCCTTCGGCAGGCCAGGACCAGCTGCTGGTTCAGACTCGGAAGAGATCATCAGTTCAGTGTAAGCAACAGTTCTTTATTTGACAGTTTCTGTAGTTCTTCCATCACAACTTTACACATGAGATAGTGGGGACATAACTTAAGTACAGTTCCAGTTTTACAGCTTAGGATAAGACACAGTTCAAATCTCATGTGAAGGTCTCTTCTCCCCACAGGGCAGGAGGGTTGGGATAGAGTTGATAAGGAGCATTTTTCTCGCAGACACTTATTGAGGTCATACCTGAGAAAGTCTACAAGATTCATAAACCAGTCTATTCCAACCTGTTACCTCTTGAGCTTGGGGCCAAGTAACTACGATCCTGTCCTCTGGATCCATTCTCTCTTGGGGCAACTATGTTGATCATTCTCTAGTCAAGATGGTGTCTCTCAATCTGTGTCTTGGTCAACACTCTCGACGCACTCTATCTCACACTTGCCTCTGTTTCCAGTTGCTACTACGAGTTACTAACTACATGTGGCTTTGACGACCTTACAGATCATTCATCCATACTAGACAACAAGTGGGGCCCTATCTGAGGTTCTATAAAGACCCTGCCACTTACCCTAAAGGCTAGCTTCACACATCCTGGGCTATTCCTAACATTTAACTGTTATTTGCCCTACAGTCTGTTACTGGGTAGAACGGTTATACCAAACAACCTACACAACAGTTCTCTACCTTGTACTTTATACCTTATTACCATGCAAACATTGATACATATCACGACATTAATTTATATCACAGTCCACACAATACATTACATACAAAGATGCATGGCATAATTGACGTTACAATACAACGGTGTGATTGGTTTTGTCAGGGAGGAGCGTGACTATCAATCTACCTCCTTACACAGGCACAATTTATTCTGACCATGTCACCCCATCGTTATCCACAATACTTTCCAGTATGCCACCGTTCCCACTCGTTCTACGTAAAGTCAATGGCCTCCTGTCGGTCATCATACCGCTTCATCATCCAAAATATCTTTTTCTCAACCACAAAACCCACCTGTCCTTATCAATAACCCCTGGCAGTGTCCATGCCCCTTCAGTCAGACTAAATGCCTCCTCTCAGCCACAATGCTCTCATTGAGTCAAAAGAACCTTTTTTTAGTCCTTGTTGGCATGAAAGACTTGTTAAACTCAATGACCTTCTGTTAACCACAAAGCCCCCCATCAGCCATATTGTCCCCACCGGCCTCATTGACTCCCTTATTATCTTCAATGTTTCTCCCATCTTGTCAGCCATGATAACTCTTCAATAGCCATAATGTCCTCCTATCAGTCTGAATGGTCACCTGACCACTCCATGGCCACCTGTCTATGTCAATAAGCCCTGACAGTCTTAGTCTCCCACCTTTCAACCTCACTGCCTTCATTAGCCAAAATGGCCCTGTCCATCCCAAAGTCCTTTAGTTAACCATAATGCTTGTTACTTGCCATTCATAATGCCACAATATCAACCACAAAGAGACAAAATGCCCTTCTTACCACCTGCTTTTTATGCCATTTTTCAATCAATTCCTGATCCCGAAAACCTCAAAGTAGGCACAAAGTTTGGACAGAAGCAAATGACAAGCCCCCTGCTACTCTCACTTCTCTCCTAGAGAGTTTGACTTTTATTTATATTTAATTCAGAATATTGACTTGGGAGTCAATGCTAGTCCTAAATTGCATAATAAGTCCCTATGTGTGACTTTGGGGGTCTCTTTGGGGACAGGGACATGTACTCGGGAGGGTAAGATGTAGCTACATATATATAATGTATATAGAAGGCATATTTCTGTTTGATCCCCTTTTTGTCCTTGCCGGTATGGTAGTGGCAGGAAACATGTCATGTGTAGACCAGGTTGTATTATTAATCACAGATCGAGTCTTTGAACTGATTTCTTCTCAGTTTATCAGATGCGTTTGACACTGGTGACAGAATGACTCAAACGTCTTCGCTTTTTCCTCTTCGGTCTGATTGAACTCTGGAACTCGCAGTCTGGCTTCAGAACTAATTTATTGACAAACTTCGGCTTGTTTCTTCATCCTTTTTCATATGTGGAAAAAAAAACCTGAGCTGTTTTCTTCAAGAATCACATTTAAGCTTCGGTGACATTCTCAGTTTATTAAAGAAAAAACATCTTCTCATTGAAAGCTCAGAAAGTAGGAAATGTAGAAGCTCACAGAACATTCTTCAAAGGTGAGATAGCTGGGAACTGACTGCACATTATCTGGGGTCTTCTCAGATGTCATATGAAAAGCTGGCAGGTAACGTGAGTAGAAAACCATAGCGATATTACTATTTTGGGCATGGTTGACTGAAGAGTAAAGGTTGTCCATGCTTAACCCTACTCAAGCTTCTTTAATAACCCAACGAAAACCAGGAACGTAACTATTGGGCATGGACAGTCCCAGTCTCACCTAAGAGCTGAAGCTTGAGGAGTCCAACAATTATCTCCGACCCAAGAAGAAGGGACAGTTACTATAAATGTTGGTGGGCAGAGTTGATATTGGTGACCAGGAACATTTAATTACATCTCTGTTCTGTTAGGAGCACTCATTATTCTTAATGAACATGTCGTTCCCACGGCTGAGGGACCGGTCTCTGCTAAGCAGGGAGATTGGTGCCCACCAAGCAGCTCCACTAGTTCTGATTATCATGCCTGTAGTTCCATGCAACCATCTGCTTCCTTCCTTTCCAGGAACCTTCGTTCCCCTGGCAGGTCTCCTGGGAATGTACTTGAGATGCATGTGCCACATCCTGCACACACTTAAAGGAACAGTACACCTGTTCCCTATTAGGGCTGTCAGCCAGAGTGCTAAGCTGCTCTGTGCATAAAAGGCATCCTCCCCCTAAGGGAGGTGCCTGGGCAACTTGTTCATTCTCTAGGAATATTGCTTCTGCTCAGGCCACACTCTGGCAGTGCTATGCACGAGGAAGACTGTTGCCTTGCATTCTGCATTATTCTAACACCTCTATCTCCACAGAATCCTCTGCTGGCAATTTGTTATCTTGGATCTCTCTAATACTCTGGATTCCACCTCTAGCTGGCCAAGCCTCTCCTGGAGTGCACGTAACTGTCCAGATTCCTATACTGGCTGTACCAGCCTCTCCTGGATTGTACAGAGTTACCAGGAAGATTCATCCTATCGACAGAGAAAAAGTTCCACAGTCTTCTCTTATGTGTTCAGTCTGTATGGGTTTCCCCTCTGGTCTGGTATTTGCAGCATTTAGACCTCCTGTTGCTGTATCGCGTGAATCCCTGTATAGGCTGGAATCACACTGTCCGTGTGATATACGACTAAGTCGGACATGTCAGGGATGAATAACTTGGAATGGCTCTCCCTTCTCTGGATGGGAGCATCAGCTGCTTGTTTTTCTAAGCAGCACCACACTCCCATCCTTACAGGTGAGAGCCATTCCAAGTTACTCCTCTGTGACACTTAAGGTACCGTTACATGCTTCAATGTAACAATCTCGCTAACGATCTCGTGGGCGCGCGGTCATTAGGACATCGTTTTGACAATGTTAGTCAGATGTCACACGTCTAGATATCGTGCACGTCTCACCAACGATCCAGCGAGCAGGTATTGTTCGCACAACCCAGCGAACAATGCTTGTTCTGATGTGAATGGGCAAAGTCGTGAACGGCATCGTTATCGCGCTGTCACACAGAACAATGCAGCAGGTTGGCTGATCGTGGATCGTGTGATTTGAGAACATGTTCTCAAATCGGTGTTCAACGATCCAACAATTTATCGTAGTTGTATTGCGGTGTTACACGCAACGACGTCCTAATGATGTCGTTTCAGCGACTCCATACCTGTGACATTTCAGCGATATCGTTCACGATACCTTGCC
The DNA here is from genome assembly GCA_033576535.1 of Allobates femoralis. NCBI lineage: Eukaryota > Metazoa > Chordata > Amphibia > Anura > Aromobatidae > Allobates > Allobates femoralis. Next base: position 97,842,143 of record JARQOC010000010.1, on the reverse strand, counting down.
ATGTAACAGGGCCTTTAGTCGTATATCACATGGACAGTGTGATTCCAGCCATAGGGGTTACCTCATCAGTCCTCTGCTACAAGAGTTCTAGAGTGGGGGGCTATTTACCAGGTGAATATAAAATCGTTCATGACTGTCTACTGCTTTTTTAAAAAGAAAAAATAAATAACTTGGATGAATCTGTTTGATATGTGAGAGACTCTGAAGATGGTGACATAAAATGCGCTGTGGGTGAGACCTTTGATGCAAGGCAATGGTATGGATTCCAGATGATTTTATCAAAGGGCAAATGTTTAAAGACCGTTGTAGTCAGTGAGACAGCAAACCATGGATTACTGGTTCAATTTTAATGACCCAACTGGAAGGGATGGTGGCTTCAAACATGCCTCTACTCTTCCTGTAATATCAGAGTATTTCGAAGGTTCATGATATATCTATACTAACCTACTTTATATGAATCATCTGGTGGAGGACTGAAGACCTTAAGGTCACCAAAAAGTCATTGAATGTCATCCAAACTGGCTGATAGCAACCTGACTGGTCAATAGTCTAACGTTTATGATGGCGCCCCGACGCCAAACTCTCCTTGTTGAGGACAGAAGGGTTGGAAATGTTCAACATGACCAATCCATTTTTTTTAATCTCAAGTGAAAAAAGCCCCCCCCCCCCAGGTGTGTCTGTCAATGGCTTACTTCTCTATCCCTATTAAAAACACGCATGCTCGGCTGAGTCAAACAGGGCGTCAGAGGACAGCTATAGCAAGTACATGGCCAAATAGATTTTCAATGAATCTAGTACTCACCCCACATCTAGTGTTTATGGAGATTCCCAGAGCAGAATTGAGATCTTCTGGTCCAAAAAATGTCCACATGAGTTGATGACAATGTAACATCTGTGAAGGCATTTCCACTATGATACTTTCCCCAAACCAAAGTTCAGGAGATAAGTTGAGTCAATGATATATGGCAAATTGTTATCCTCTTCTTCATATGCCAATAGCATGAACTACTGACCACCACTAGATTTCTTCTAGGTGCCGTGCTTGTACAAAGAAAGAAGCTCCAGGCATTAATAAAAAATACCATATACCATAGTCACCTCATCTACTACAAACCAAAACTTTAATGTTGAAGATCCAATGTCTGATACTATTCTTGCTGGTTGAAGATCCTAGTAATCTGGACCCATTGGTGTAGACCATGTAGGTGGCCATACAATAGACCACCAGTTTGTGAAGAATTGGTCAACTGCCTAATAGACATGGCTCTCTTTCAATGCCAGATATCGGAGGTAATAATGACGAGACAACATGCCTACCATAGCTTACTCTTCTCTCCAGATTAACTATGCATCTTCAAATGGGAACAGAAACCAAATGGCAAAATGATCCTTTGGTCAACAAAAACTATTGAAAGCATAGATTTAGATGTAGGGAATTGGATGTAATGGTGGTGATACATCTGTGCACCACTCAGTTGGCAAAGATACATGAATTTTGCCGTTTAGATCTGATATATGGCAACCGTTCCTGGTTGATGATGTCTTACAACCTTCAATGAGTCATTTATTCTTCATGTACATTAAGAATAATGAAATATGCTGTAAAAGCCTGAAGTCCTTGTGTGCAGAGCGAGTTAGATATTGGCTTTTATGGTTTGGCCTTTGCATCTGCAGCCTATTAATATCCATTAGCACAGTAGCAGAGGTCAACGCGCACTTCAGCTTGGTTTGGCTGCAGGTCCATCTGGTGTGATCCATTTTAGCGATGGCTCATTACTGTGACTTAACAAGTTTTATTATAGACTGAATATCCTGTTTAAAAGTGGAAAGAAAGATCTTTGGGTCCCCGACCTTAACACAAAGTACTTGGCAGTCAAGGAGGCTTTTAACACCAACATTTGTCTTGGAGTGTCAGCAGTCCGTGACTTTACGAGGATGCAAGTACAACGAAGAGTTGGGGATGGAGGATTGGACATCTTACAGACTTTAGTTAGTGTTGAGGTCACAGGACATTTCCATACTCGGCGCAGAGACAAATGGACCTGATCCTATGTAACACTACCATCTACAATCCCAAAATGTAGAGGTCCTCTGTCATCACGTAAGAGTTGGTTTAGTCATTTGTGCCTATTTTAAATTGTTCATGTTTATAATTTGTCATTGAACTTTTTCCAAGTTTTAAAACTTTTATTTTTTTAATCTCTTGGTTTTCTTTTCTGTTTGCAAAGCAGCTGAGCAGAGAACAGATCATGGCGCTTCTAAGCGGATACAAATGGTTATTAAATACTTGATGCATTTATAGGGCAAAGCTGAACCCTCAGCGTGACCCATCAAAAAAATGGAATCTAAACATACACTTTTCCTGGGCTTATGTGGGCCTCGGGCGAAAGAGTCTTAATGGGCCCCTTTAATACATACCATGATTCATGATACACTGATATGGCAGAGAAATATACTGTAGGTATAATACAATGCTAAATATTTCACTTACCAGACTTCTTACATTGCATAAGTGATATCTATTGTATATGCTCCAATACCGTACTGGGGGCTCAGCCTGCCCCCTCATCCTTCACATATCACCCCCTCAGGCTCAGCCTGCCCCCTCATCCTTCACATATCACCCCTCCGGCTCAGCCTGCCCCTTCACCCTTCACATATCACCCCTCAGGGCTCAGCCTGCCTCCTCATCCTTCACATATCAACCCCCCACAGGGCCCAGCCTGCCCCTCATCCTTCACATATCACCCTCTCAGGGCTCAGCCTGCCCCCTCATCCTTCACATATCACCCCCACAGGGCCCAGCCTGCCCCCTCATCCTTCACATCCCCTCTCAGGCATAGCTGCCTCTCATCCTTCACATATTCAACCCCCACAGGGCCCAGCCTGCCCCCTCATCCTTCACAAATCACCCCCTCATGACTCAGCATGCCTCCTCATCCTTCACATATCACCCCCTCAGGGCTTAGCCTGCCCCTCATCCTTCACATATGTCAACCCCCACAGGGCCCAGCCTGCCCCCTCATCCTTCACATATCACCCCCTCAGGGCCAGCCTGCCCCCTCATCCTTCACATATCACCTCCACAAGGCCCAGCCTGACCCCTCATTCTTCACATATCACCCCCTCAGGGCTCAGCATGCCTCCTCATCCTTCACATATATCACCCCCCCCCCACCACAGGGCCCAGCCTGTCCCCTCATCCTTGATATATATCACCCCTCAGGGACCAGCCTATTAGACACGCACAGCTCTGCTAAATACATCTTGCAGTTCCTGAATGGTACGGAGCAGAAGAGGAGACACTGGAACTTTCACGGAAGCTGCAACAGTTGAGCAGCTGAAGGACCTTCCAATGTATCAGTCAAGCACCTTCCAGTCATGTGATCAGGCACATGATATTTGAAGAAGGTCCTTCAGCTGCATGACTCCTGTAGTCTCCATATGTTGAGCTTCTTTTAGGCTTCCTCTCCTGCTCTGCATCTATGACATAGATTAGTCCTCTGTGCAGGTTCCCTTTCTTTGCCTCTTCTCACAGATGGCAAGTGGACCCCCTCACTTGTTTAGGGCTCCGGCACTTGCCTGGGTGTGCCAGGTGGTAACGCTGGCCCTACCTGGGGAACTATACGATATACTAAGTACACCCCCAACTGTTTGGCCAAATGTGATGTGAACAGGACCTTAGATGTGTTGGATCATGATGGCCACTGCTATTCATTTGTAAGAGTATGTGTGCATGTACTTGGTGCAGAAATTTCTGTACTATTTCTGCATCTCTTGGCAGTAAAAGCGCAGCCACAAAAAGTTGTGTTTTTGGTGCATTTTAATGTATTTTTGCCTTTCATTTTTTTGTGGTGCAGATTTTTCCCATTCATTAGTATTGATGAAAGAATTTACATACTGCAAATTTAATACTCAAAAAAAAAAATCAACGTGTGCATTAGGTTTCAGGATTCTCATTGCCTTTGCACACAGCCGAATAGTAAGGCTTCACATCCTTACTGTGGTTTCCCTCTTTTATCCCTCTCTCTTCACCTCTTCTTTGGCTGTGAGTAAGGGCGTTGTCAGTCACCTCCAGTGTTGCTGATAGCTTGGACCTCCTCACCTCAGGTTCTGTCTGGTTTGAAGCGGATAGAACCTGATCCGGTTTTGCTCCCATGTGTCCCTATGGTGCCGGATTGATCCTATTTGGCCATCCAGTTTTCTGTTTTTATCCCTGATCCGGTTTTGTTTGTTGTTTGCCCCGGAAACAAAATCGGAGTCTGCACCATTTTTTGTGTCCGGTGAAAAAAACCATGAAAAGCCGGATCCTCCAGGATCTGGGGCAATCCAGCACCCATAGCATGGGAGTCTATGGGCGCCGGATCACCCTGGATCCGGCAAACAAACGGATCGTTTCCCAGATGCCTTTTGACAGAACAGCGCTGGCTCTGAAATGCTGCTGCGCTCATTCAGCACCATGGACATCAGCAGAATTTCAGAGCCACTGCTGAACGTTCAGCACCATGGAGAGCTCCAGTGCTCACACGGGTTGAGCGTTCAGCACCACAGATAGCAGCACTGCACATGTGGGCTGAAATTTCAGCACCGCGGAGAGCAGCAGAGATGAGCACAAAGGAATCCTGCTAAAAACAGGATCAGAGGGCACCTTTGCCCACAGTTTGCTCTCGTCAGGTGCAGTCAGGTTCTGTCCGGTGCATCCTGCAAAACACCAGACAGAACCTCACAGTAAGAAACCGTGGTGTGAAGCCGAACTAAGACATTAATTGACCTTCATGTTGCAGATTTCAGCTTTCAGTAGAATCATAAGCAATTAGACATTGCTGGAGAATGAGCTATTTTACTTGGGAGATACTGCAGCCATTTTCTGCATCATTATAGCATGGTGGTTAGGCTACTTTCACATAACGATTTTTAGGGAGCCGATGCTGTTCGATATAAATCGGACAGCATCGGCTCCCTTCTGATGTCTGGAATCGGATGCTGAATAGGCATCCGATTCTGGCATTAAATCGTAGCCTCCGGGCTGAAAAAAAGAAAAAAAAAAAAAGTTTATGCTCACCTCCCCCCGAACCCCCGCCGTCTCCGGCCGTCTTCCTGCAGGCTCCCGGTGGCTCTCGCAGGCTCCCGCTGTCTGCAGAGGTCTTCTTCTGCAGTATAGGACCTGCGGTGATGTCACAGTCACGTGACAGCAGGTTCCACCATGGTAACCCGCGGTCACATGACTGTGACATCACCGCAGGTCCTATACTACAGAACAAGACCTCTGTAGACAGCGGGAGCCTGCGGGAGCCACCGGGAGCCTGCAGGAAGACGGCGGGAGACGGCGGGGGCTCGGGGGGAGGTGAGCATAAACTTTTTTTTTTTTTTTTAACCCCTTATTTTACAGTTAGGAGCTATTTTAGTGTACTGAGCATGCTCAGTACACTAAAATGGGGTCCGAGGAGACATCAGATGTTTCCTCGGACCCCTCTCCATAGGGCCCCATGTTAAATAGATCGGACTGAATCGGATGTGCACTAAATGCCATCCGATTTGGTCCGATCCGATTCTGTCAGATTTTATTTTCGGTGCAAAAATCGGAGCATGCTCCGATTTTTGCACCGATAAAAAAATCGGACAGAATCGGATCGGACCAAATCGATGGCATTTAGTGCACATCCAATTCGGTCCGATGCCCATAGGTCTGCACGGGGCCCAAAATCGGTCCGATGCTGTCCGATTTTTATCAGACAGCATCGGATTTTAAAAATCCGTAGTGTGAAGGCAGCCTTACACAGAAAAAACTGAGAAGTCACACAATACACTCAGGAAAGGAGCTTCATCGCAGGAGTGCTTTACTTTACCCTGTTGAATCAGAGCAAGATGCTGTAATGTGCAGGGAGAGGACAGAGTCAGCCTACAATTGTGGCCAAAAGTATTGACACCCCTGCAATTCTGTCAGATATTACTCAGTTTCTTCCTGAAAATGATTGCAATCATAAATTCTTTGGTATTATTATCTTCATTTAATTTGTCTTCAATGAAAAAAACACAAAAGAGAATGAAGCAGAAAGCAAAACATTGATCATTTCACACAAAACTCCAAAAATGGGCCGACAAAAGTATTGGCACCCTCAGCCTAATACTTGGTTGCACAACCTTTATCCAAAATAACTATGATCAACCGCTTCCGGTAACCATCAATGAGTTTCTTACAATGCTCTGCTGGAATTTTAGACCATTCTTCTTTGGCAAACTGCTCCAGGTCCCTGATATTTGAAGGGTGACTTCTCCAAACTGCCATTTTTAGATCTCTCCACAGGTGTTCTATGGGATTCAGGTCTGGACTCATTGCTGGCCACCTTAGAAGTCTCCAGTACTTTCTCTCAAACCATTTTCTAGTGCTTTTTGAAGTGTGTTTTGGGTCATTGTCCTGCTGGAAGACCCAAAGATCTCTGAGGGAGACCCAGCTTTCTCACACTGGGCCCTACATTATGCTGCATAAATCTGTTGGTAGTCTTCAGACTTCATAATGCCAGGCACAAGGTCAAGCAGTCCAGTGCCAGAGGCAGCAAAGCAACCCCAAAACATCAGGGAACCTCCGCCATGTTTGACTGTAGGGACCGTGTTCTTTTCTTTGAATGCCTCTTTTTTTCTCCTGTAAACACTATGTTGATGCCTTTGCCCCAAAAGCTCTACTTTTGTCTCATCTGACCAGAGAACATTCTTCCAAACGTTTTAGGCTTTCTCAGGTACCGTAAGTTTTGGCAAACTCCAGCCTGGGTTTTTTTTATGTCTCGGGGTAAGAAGTGGGGTCTTCCTGGGTCTCCTACCATACAGTCCCTTTTCATTCAGACGCCAATGGATAGTACGGGTTGACACTGTTGTACCCTCGGACTGCAGGGCAGCTTGAGCTTGTTTGGATGTTAGTCGAGGTTCTTTATCCACCATCCGCACAATCTTGGGTTGAAATCTCTCGTCATTTTTTCTTTTCCGTCCACATCTAGGGAGGTTAGCCACAGTGCCATGGGCTTTAAACTTCTTGATGACATGCGCACGGTAGACACAGGAACAGTCAGGTCTTTGGAGATGGACTTGTAGCCTTGAGATTGCTCATGCTTCCTCACAATTTGGTTTCTCAAGTCTTCAGACAGTTCTTTGGTCTGCTTTATTTTCTCCATGCTCAATGTGGTACACACAAGGACGCAGGACAGAGGTTGAGTCAACTTTATTCCATGTCAACTGGCTGCAAGTGTGATTTAGTTATTGCCAACACCTGTTAGGTGCCACAGGTAAGTTACAGGTGCTGTTAATTACACAAATTAGAGAAGCATCACATGATTTTTCTAACAGTGCCAATACTTTTGTCCACCCCCTTTTTTATGCTTGGTGTGGAATTATATCCAATTTGGCTTTAGGACAATTCTTTTTGTGTTTTTTCATTGAAGACAAAATAAATGAAGATAATAATACCAAAGAATTTGTGATTGCAATCATTTCCAGGAAGAAACTGAGTATTATCTGACAGAATTGCACGGGGTGGCAATACTTTTGGCCACAACTGTAACTATACATTGGTAATGGGCGGGTATCAGAAGACACCTTACATTACCATTCCAGGGTTTAATGACAAGCTGTCAATACTCAGCTGTCATTAACCCCTTCTATCACCCCGATGCCACTACACAGGGCATCAGGAAGACCCAGTAAAGCACTAGGAATTGGCGCTTCTAATGAATTGGCCAATTTCTGGGGTGACTGCGGGCTTCTATTCTGTACCATGGGGGAGGGCAATAATTATTGACCTCACCCCGCTGAGAATAACAGCCCTTAGCTGCCTAGTTTTACCTTGGCTGGCAATTAAATATAGGGGAAAGCCCACACATTTTTTATAGATATATTTAGTTACATAATTAAAAAAAAGTTAAATTGGGCTTCCCTGTATTTTTCATTGCCAATCAAGGTAAAACTAGGCAGCTGTGGATGATAGCTCATAGCAGTCCACTTTATCTGTGCAGAGAATGAAAAAATGCAGGGGACCCTTATACAAATTTCTTTCCATTATTCATTTATTTTACACACATATGACGGTGGGTTGGGTACCATACACTAATGTATATGGCAACCAAGAACAGACACCGGTACAGATTGTAGAAGCGCAGTCTGAGTGCAACAGCCAATCACAGATGCTCTCACAGAGAATGAGCGTCTTTGATTGGCCGTTGCAGTTCAGTGCAGTGAATATTCATAATGGGAGCCCCCAGAAGTGAACAAAGGAAGAGCTGGTGACTGGTGAACTCTATCTATCTATCTATCTATCTATCTATCTATCTATCTATCTATCTATCTATCTATCTATCTATCTATCTATCACTAACTATCTACCTTCTAGTGAGACCCGCAAGCTCAGTAGGCATACTTAATCCTGTTTTACCAGATCTTGCCTGATTCGACAACACCAGATCCAGTGCCCTTTCTGCTGGATCATGCCTGATCCGGATGGTGGCAGTTTTTTGCCGACCCCAAAAATTGCTACATGTTGCGTTTTTGGACGCTGTTAAAAAACCTGTTTCTGGCGGATCCGGTGGCAACCTGAAGCTACTGGATGCAACCGCACGAACCGGTGTGCCCATTGATAATCAATAGACACTAACTGGATTCAGTTTACATTCTGCTTTTTTTAAAACGGGCCGGATCCCCACTGGATGCAGAAAAACACCAATGTGAAAGCCCCTAATTAGTACACCCCCTTTCAATCACTAAACCACACATTTCAGGGTATAGTGACCCTGTGCCCATTTCTGGGCCCCTGTGACCGTTTGCATCATCATCATTATCATCATCACTTCATATTCTGTGCGGCGGACTGATGTTTTGCTGCTTTTCTTCAGCTGTCACATCTTTGTCGCTGACAACAGAGAACAACAATCCTTTAAGAACTCTTAGGTTCCAGACAAACGTTTCCTCAGATGCAGAATATATATTTCTTCCCGACACTTATTTGCTCGCTGTCTATCACACGGAGCCATCTATGGCCTCATGTATAATTCATTGAGAAGACGTCTAACGTCAGATCGCAGAAGATGTAGTGAGTCCGCAGCGCACCCCCTGAAATACAGGAGGCGCTCCATCAGGGGCCATTCTACTTAAAGGGATCTTCTCTACTTTCATTTACGATTTGGGCAATAATATATAGTGGGTGTGCAGTGTGTGCTCACACCTACACCAATATCAATATGACACAGTCCATTCATTTGTCAGATGTAGCAGAGTTGCGTTTATCAGATGTACTCACATTGAGTTTGCTAGTAAAACAGATGATTTGTTTTAAATGTAAGGAAGAAGAGTAATTCATCTCCTCACATGTAGAGGAATTGAGTTTAATTGATGTAGTGGAGCTGAGTTTGTCAGATATAGAGGAGCTGAGTTGTCAGATGTAGAGGGGCTGAGTTTGTTAGATGTGGAGGAGCTGAGTTTGTTAGATGTAGAGGAGCTGAGTTTGTTAGATGTAGAAGGGCTGAGTTTGTTAGATGTAGAGGGGCTGAGTTTGTCAGATGTAGAGGAGCTGAGTTTGTTAGATGTGGAGGAGCTGAGTTTGTTAGATGTGGAGGAGCTGAATTTGTAGAGGAGCTGAGTTGTAGAGGATCTGGGTTTGTCAGATGTAGAGTACGATAGTTAAGTTTGTTAGATGTAGAGGAGCTGAGTTTGTAGATTAGCTTAGTTATTGAGGAGATGAGTTTGTCAGAAGTAGAGAACCTAATTTTGTTAGATTTAGCAGAACTGTGTTTGTCAGACATAGAGGATTTGGGTTTGTTAGATGAAAATGAACTGAGTTTCTCAGATGTAGCAGTGCTGAGTTTGTTAGTGTTGGAATATGCTTAGCGCAACAACTCTATTCCTGTATATGTAAGGCCTGTTTCACATCTAAGGTTGGTGTGCATTTTGCTTAATTTGCATTTCTAGGCGTTTTTACCGCTAAAAACGCATAAAAACGCTAGCGTTTTTGTTCCCTTTGATTTTAATGGAAACACATGGAAAAACGCATGCATTTCATTAAAATCAATGGGAGCAAAAATGCTAGTGTTTTTATGCTGTTTTAGCGGTAAAAACGCCTAGAAATGCAAATTAAGCAAAACGCACACCAACCTTAGGCTGGGGTTCCACATAAGCCCTCAGTCCGTTTTTGGCTTCAGTTTTCTCATTTTTTTTTTCTAAGTCCAAAAACTGACAGAAAAACGGATTGGATGTAATAAACACCCTGTCCGTTTTTCTCTGGAGCTCAAAACATTGCCCTGTCCGTTTTTGAGTCAAAAACGTTGCATGTAACGTTTTTGGCATCAGTTAAAAAACGCATGCGTTTTCATGCGTTTTTTTAACATGGGGCCCTATGGGAAACGCATGCGCGAACGCATGGCATATGCGCACTTGCGTTTGCGCATGCGTTCGCGCATGCGTTTTTTTAATGAAAAGTCCAAAAACGTTCAGGAGTGCAGGAGGCTCAAAAAGCACCCAGAAAAAAACGGATTGGTGATGAAAATCACTTCCAAAAACGGATTTCTATGTGTGACCCCAGCCTTAGATGTGAAACAAGCCTAAGTGTTCTATGGCCAGGTTTGTGTATTGTCTATAAAGTTAGATAAAGAAAAAAAACACCTCCCAGAGGCTCACACACAGGAAAGACCATGTGACTGTACTCAGTTTCCTGTGTCTGTGCATGAGAGGAGAAGCAGCCTGCTGATGCTGGACAGAGACACTTAAGCAGGGGCGTAACTAGAACTGGCAGGGCCCCATAGCAAACTTTTGAACGGGGCCCCCTCCAAGACACACCCCCAATGACACGCCCCTCCAAGACACGCCCTCAGTGACACGCCCCTTCAAGACACACCCCCTTACAGGCCCCAGCAGTATATACAGCAGCCCCAGTGGTATACAGCAGCCTCCCCAGTGGTATATACAGGCTCCAGCAGTATTACAGCAGCCCCAGTGGTATACAGCAGCCTCCCCAGTGGTATATACAGGCCCCAGCAGTATTATAGCAGCCTCCCCAGTGGTATATACAGGCCCCAGCAGTATTACAGCAGCCTCCCCAGTGGTATATACAGGCCCCAGCAGTATTACAGCAGCCTCCCCAGTGGTATATACAGGCCCCAGCAGTATTACAGCAGCCCCAGTGGTATACAGCAGCCTCCCCAGTGGTATATACAGGCCCCAGCAGTATTACAGCAGCCCCAGTGGTATATACAGGCCCCTGGTGGTGGTATATACAGGCCCCTGGTGGTGGTATATACAGGGCCCTGGTGGTGGTATATACAGGGCCCCTGGTGGTGGTATACAGGGCCCCTGGTGGTGGTATACAGGGCCCCTGGTGGTGGTATATACAGGTCCCTGGTGGTGGTATATACAAGCCCCTGGTGGTGGTATATACAGGCCCCTGGTGGTGGTATATACAGGCCCCTGGTGGTGGTATATACAGGCCCCTGGTGGTGGTATATACAGGCCCCTGGTGGTGGTATATACAGGCCCCTGGTGGTGGTATACAGGGCCCCTGGTGGTGGTATATACAGGGCCCTGGTGGTGGTATACAGGGCCCCTGGTGGTGGTATATACAGGCCCCTGGTGGTGGTATACAGGGCCCCTGGTGGTGGTATATACAGGCCCAGTGGCGTAACAAGTGTCCCTCGTGCCCTGGTGCAAGAATCACTTAGGGGCCCCCTTGGTGAGAAGCGGTGGGGGGGTGCTACTGGTGCCGGCCGGGTGGGAAGCGGAGGGGGGGATGTGTTCTAGTGGTGCCAGCCGGGTGAAAAGCGGTTGGGGGGGGGTAAGGGGCTAGTGGTGCCAGCCGGGTGAGGAGCGGGGCGGGGAGGGGGTGCTAGTGCTGCCGGCCGGGTGGGAAGCGCGGGAAGCGCACAGTTACCTGCTATGCCTCTCCCCGTCTCCCGGCTTTTGGTGGGGCGGGCACTGCTGCGCAGTGATCACTTCCTGCAGCCCCTCTTCCGGCTCCTCTTCCAGGATAGGAGTCGCGGCGGGCTGCTGGGGCACAGGCAGCAGAGCTTGGGGCCCCCCTGGGGACCTCGGGGCTCGCCGACCGCAGTAGTTACGCCGCTGTATTGCAGCTGACCGGCATAGCAGACGTAGCGGCGCTGGGTCCGGGCCCCCCACAAGCACCGGGCCCCAAAGCGACCGCTACGTCTGCTATGCCGGTAGTTACGCCCCTGCACTTAAGATATGTATATTCCTGATTCCACAAAGCCTATCATATCTGTACCTGTTTATAGCTAATTAAAGCTCTGTTCTGTTGTCAACACGCTTGAGAGTATCCTGAATGACCCACTGCCAACAGTTAGATGTAGAGGAGCTGTGTATATCAGACATAGAGGAGCTTGGTTTGTCAGATGTAGACGAGCCGAGTTTGTCAGATGTAGACGAGTTGGGTTTGTCAGATGTAGACGAGCTGAGTTTGTCAGATGTAGAAAAACTGAATTTGTGAGATGTAGAGTGTGGCGCCCCTATGGCAAGGCGCCACAGGGAGGTACTGAACCCCAAACAGAAGGTGTATTGCCTCCGCAGCCGTGGATATGGAGGACCCTACAGAGGTTGCACTCCAACACCCATACAGTAGGCCATCTTAGTACAGGGGACCGGATATTCAGTAGGTCCCAGGGGTGGAGCCTAGACATGCGGGAGATGGAGAGTGACAGAGAGAGTCAAACGGTGTAAGACAGTAGTGAGGATGGACGCAGGGGACCCTACGACCATGACGTGAGGGCACCTCTTAGGAGAGGGGTGACCCGGACAGAGAAGGGGGCCACTTTAGGACTGGTCGGAGCCAGCTAGAGACCCAGTTCATCACCGGTACACCGGAACTGAGGTGGTTAGTTATGGTTTATCCCTAACCGCAGACCGGCAGGCTGTGGGCCCGACATAAGGGAGCCACAGCACCCATCAAGTAGTCCAACATCAGTTCCGCAGCTGGGTTCACGACGCCGAGAAGCAAGGAGACTTTAGGCAACAGATCCCGAGGACTAGAGACTTGGCTCACGAGTGGGATTACGGAAGGCCAACAGGGCACAGAGTGGAACGGGACCAGGAACGCTATTTTTAGGACACCTCTGACAGACTCTGGAAAAACCTCCAAGATTCGGGTCTACGGCCCCCGATTTACCCAGACTGTATCATGTACTAATTTCAACAGGTGCAAGTAAAGAACTCTTTGAGCTGATCTGGTGTCCGGTCTCCTTTCATCTACCACCCGGAGGGGCCTCTACTGCACCTCAGAAGAAAGGACCACTACTCCCCTCATCCACCCCGCTGCCCTGAGAAAGCTCCACCTGTTGGGAGCTGTATTACCAAAGCTGCATTTCCATCACCTCAGCGGCTGGCCGCAGCGCTGGTAACCCTATTACCAGGTACTACAGGTGGCGTCATGTTACCACTCCCCCATCATCACCCCCACCCCGCCACTGAGGGTCAAGGGCACGGAACCGACCAGCTGTGATCCCCCACTGAAGTAACCCCCTGTCCCGGTATCTGAGTACCCCCTACCCTCGACCGACTCATAGAGTAAATAATATTGTTAGATGTAGAGGAGCTAAGATTGTTAGTAGTGCAACCTTTTACTCTAAAGTAGAGTTGAGTGTGTCTGATGCAGAATGTCAGAGTTTATCAGATGCAAAATATAAAAATGGGGGGACAAGAGGCGCAATAGTGCCCTATCACTAGTGACACTGGTGTGCAAACGGTGGTGCTGTGTGGCCGCTCACCTGGTCCAGTTGTGGTCCCCACAACTGGTTTGAAGGCGTTTAGGAATCAATGTTCCAAGCTGCTGCAGGACCTCCACCTACCACTGGATAGTGGTATGTTCCAAGAGAAAATGAAACGCGTAGGAGAAGAAAGAATAAAGAGGATGAAAAGTTGTTGGGCTCTTTGGTGAGTTATTTGAACCCAGAAGAAGCGCGGACCGTGACACACCATCACTCCCATCATTTTCTCTTAGAGTTTATCAGATGTAAGAGATCTTACTGTATGAGAGTCCGCCATAAATCTAGAGTTTATTAGTTGCAACAGGGTTAAGTCTCTTCAATGAGGAATATGTCAGACAAGTGCAGAGCTTACCAGATGTAGCAGAGCTGAGTGGTTTCCAGACGTATGTAACCATAACCAGACTTTAAACCTAAGAATCACAACAGATCTTCAATGTGTAATCTGTGAATTTCCCACAACGACACAGATAATCCAGCAGTTTTTCTAGTTTTGGAGCTGTAAACAGTTAATTGACGCATCCAGCTCTGCTACATCTGTATGAAGCATCCCCATTGTGTCTCCCATCCAGTTAGCGTGTCGGGTTATCACTGGGACAAGTGTACAGATGCAGCAGTGACGGACTCTCATGGAGTTACAAATGAGGCCTTGTAAGGCGCCTGTGATTAATGAGGCCCGGGGCGCCTCTCTTTTTGGCTCTGGGGGTTACATCCTGTTGTGTAGTTATGAGTGTGCCGCGCTTCGCTTCCTATGTTTGCTGTATTGTTATTCCAACTGTTTTCCACAAAGCGCCAAACGCTGCGAAACCCAGGAATGGTTTTTATTTGATTTTGCTGCTCCAGCTGCCCTTTATCAACAATTGGAAATAGCATCTGGTGTTATTTATCATTTCCAATCATTTCTGGAAAGATATGAATTCTACAAATTCTTCCAGGAAATTTGTTTTTTTTTATGCAGAATTTCTAAGATGCAAATCAAATTTTCCAATGTTTTTTCCTTTTTGTCTGCTCTGGGACATCATACCTGTCCCCGACCCTCAGCTGTCCCTCCTTCCTGCTCCAACCCTTTGGGGTTCTTTGTTGCCTCCAATCAAAAAATATAATCTCGCAAATCCAAATTTTGGGTGAAGTTTGAAGCAAATTTGATCTGTTTGAAACCAATTCACACTTGGTCTCCTCTTGTGTTTTGCCTAAGGACAGGATCTCTTCTTGTGTTTTGACTGCAGACATGGTTTCCTCTTGTGCTGTGACTGCAGACGTGGTGTCCTCTTGTGCTGTGACTGCAGACGTGGTGTCCTCTTGTGCTGTGACTGCAGACGTGGTGTCCTCTTGTGCTGTGACTGTTGGAAGTGTCTTCTCTTGTGCTGTGACTGGTGGCGGGGTCTCCTCTTGTACTGTGACTGGTGGCAGGATCTCTTCTTGTGATGTGACTGCAGACGTGGTTTCCTCTTGTGCTGTGACTGCAAACGTGGTGTCCTCTTGTGCTGTGACTGCAGACATGGTGTCCTCTTGTGCTGTGACTGGTGGCGGTGTCTTCTCTTGTGCTGTGACTGGTGGTGGAGTCTTCTCTTGTGCTGTTACTGGTGGCGGTGTCTTCTCTTGTGCTGTGACTGGTGGTGGAGTCTTCTCTTGTGCTGTGACTGGTGGTGGTGTCTTCTCTTGTGCTGTGACTGGTGGTGGAGTCTTCTCTTGTGCTGTGACTGGTCGCAGTGTCTTCTCTTGTGCTGTGACTGGTGGTGGGGTCTTCTCTAGTGCTGTGACTGGTGGCGGGGTCTCCTCTTGTGTTGTGATTGTCGATGTGGTCTCCTCTTGTGTTGTGACTTGGGGCACAGTCTCCTCTTGTGTTGTGACTGGGGGCAGAGTCTCTTCTTGTGTTGTGACTGGGGGCGGGTTATCCTCTTGTGTTGTGACTGGGAATGGGGTTTTCACTTGTGTTGTGACAAGGGGTGGGGTCTCCTCTTGTGCTGTGACTGCGGACGGGGTCTCCTCTTGTGCTGTGACTGTTGGCAGTGTCTTCTCTTGTGCTGTGACTGCGGATGTAGTCTCTTCTTGTGCTGTGTCTGCAGACGTGGTGTCCTCTTCTGCTGTGACTGGTGGCGGGGTCTCCTCTTGTGTTGTGATTGCGGACATGGTCTCCTCTTGTACTGTGACTTGGAGCAGAGTCTGCTCTTGTGTTGTGACTGGGGGCAGGGTCTCTTCTTGTCTTGTGACTGATGGCGGTGTCTTCTCTTGTGCTGTGACTGGTGGTGGGGTCTTCTCTTGTGCTGTGACTGGTGGCGGGTCTCCTCTTGTGTTGTGATTGTGGATGTGGTCTCCTCTTGTGTTGTGACTTGGGGCACAGTCTCCTCTTGTGTTGTGACTGGGGGCAGAGTCTCCTCTTGTGCTGTGACTTGGGGCAGAGTCTGCTCTTGTGTTGTGACTGGGGGCAGGGTCTCTTCTTGTGTTGTGACTGGTGGCGGTGTCTTTTCTTGTGCTGTGACTGGTGGTGGGGTCTTCTCTTGTGCTGTGACTGGTGGCGGGGTCTCCTCTTGTGTTGTGGTTGTGGATGTGGTCTCCTCTTGTGCTGTGACTTGGTACAGAGTCTCCACTTGTGTTATGACTTGGGCAGGGTCTCTTCTTGTGTTTTGACAGGGGGCGGGTTATCCTCTTGTGTTGTGACTGGGAATGGGGTTTTCACTTGTGTTGTGACAAGGGGTGGGGTCTCCTCTTGTGCTGTGACTGTGAACGGGGTCTCCTCTTGTGCTGTGACTGTTGGCAGTGTCTTCTCTTGGGCTGTGACTGGTGGCGGGGTCTCCTCTTGTGCTGTGACTGTGGCTGTAGTCTCCTCATATGCTGTGTCTGCAGACGTGGTGTCCTCTTGTGCTGTGACTGGTGGCGGGTCTCCTCTTGTGTTGTGATTGTGGACGTGGTCTCCTCTTGTGCTGAGACTGGGGGCAGAGTCTCCTCTTGTACTGTGACTTGGGGCAGAGTCTCCTCTTGTGTTGTGACTGGAGGCAGGTTCTCTTCTTGTGTTGTGACTGGGGGCGGGGTATCCTCTTGTGTTGTGACTGGGAATGGGGTTTTCTCTTGTGTTGTGACAAGGGGTGGGGTCTTCTCTTGCGCTGTGATTGGGGGCGGGTATCCTCTTGTGCTGTGACTGGGTGCAGGGTCTCCTCTTGTGTTGTGACTGGGGATGGGGTTTTCTCTTGTGTTGTGACTGGGGGTGGGGGTCTCCTATTGTGCTGTTACTGGGGGCAGGGTCTCCTCTTGTGCTGTGACTGGGGGCAGGTCTCCTCTTGTGCTGTGACTGGGGGAAGGGTTTCCTCTTGTGTTGTGACAGTGGGTGGGGTCTCCTCTTGTGCTGTGACTGGGGGCTGGGTATCCTCTTGTGCTGTGACTGGGGTCAGGGTCTTCTATTGTGTTGTGACAGGGATGGGGATTTCTCTTGTGTTGTGACAGGGGGTGGGGTCTCCTATTGTGCTGTTACTGGGGGCAGGATCTCCTCTTGTGCTGTGACTGGGGGCAGGGTCTTCTCTTGTATTGTGAATGGGGATGGGGTTTTCTTGTGTTGTGACTGGGGGTGGGGTCTCCTCTTGTGCTGTTACTGGGGGCAGGGTTTCCTCTTGTGCTGTGACTGGGGGCAGGGTCTCCTCTTGATCTGCAACTGGGGGTGAGGTCTTTTCTTGTGCTGTGACTGGGGGAAGAATCTCCTTTTGTGCTGTGACCCTGCATGCTCCCATGATCAGAAGCACAGGAACAGCATGCAAGGGCACAAGTCACAGCACGTATACTTTAGTAAGACAGCACCAAGCATAGTGCTATGCACAAGTGCGATGTCCGACATCATTCTACTGAAGTGAAAGCAAAAGGCTTCCACTGTATAGTGCACGGGTGCAAGAAAATAACAAGTTGAATGTGACGAAGGAGAGATATTTGCATATGTCGGGGATAAGTTCACAGGGGAGATATTAAACATCAAGACCAGACCCAAATAGTCTCACCCTGCTGCCCCTGTCAATCAACTACTGTGCTTATTTCCATAACTTTGATGGCACTTTTCTATGCAAACAAGCCTCTAATTTCTCAACTAATGGTACAATTGCATTCAGCATCCAGAGCCTGCATGGCACTGGCTTCACTTTATATCACAAAATCCTGCTGGTTGGTTCTCTTTAAGTGTGCGGGTCTGCTTACAGTGTCCCAGTCCACAGTGCTGGCCGTTGACTCCACAAAGCACCTGCTGCTCCTGGATCCCAACTGAGACTCACCCTGCTGTAAGCTGCAATAGGAACCAAAGATATGAGCGAGTTGCAAGACCCAGCCTGGAGGGAGAGTCCATCCCACTACCAATCCTACAGATCATTCCTAAATAAAGGCCCCAAAATACTTTTCCTAAAAGCATAGATCAAATAGCTTGACATAGTTTACACTCCTTTATTTTCATGTCGCACTCACAGTAGTAACTGTGAATACAACACACTCCAGTAGGACTTAGGCCCCTTTCACATCAGCGTTTTTTCCAAATCGCGGCAGATGCGGTGAAAAAACCGCATCTGCCACGATTACCGCATACCGGCTGCACTTGCGGCGCGGTTGCGGTAAACGCCATGCAAAATATAGGCGTACTTGCGGCAGGTGCGGCAAGTGCGGTTTTGCACTTGCGGCAGGTGCGGCCGCGAAAAAAACCGCGGCTGCCTGCGTTTTTTTTCGCTGCCGCAAGTGCAAAACCGCACTTGCCGCACCTGCCGCAAGTACGCCTATATTTTGCATGGCGTTTACCGCAACCGCGCCGCAAGTGCAGCCGGTATGCGGTAATCGCGGCAGATGCGGTTTTTTTCACCGCATCTGCCGCGAATTTCAAAAAACGCTGATGTGAAAGGGCCCTTAGAGGGTTTCCAAACACATTCTGGGGGAACACATAGAGACTTCATTTATGACACCTGTCACTGCCTCACATCAGCTTTTTTTTAGACATTGAGTGCTACAAAGATCTGTACTGGGGGCTTACTTTCCACCTTGTTCCCTTCTATTTGATTTTCTATTCATTGGCAAAAAATAAATTTAGTCATGCATAAAAAAAGGTTTTGCAATTTTTTGGGAACTTTGGAGACTTCTGCCCTTCTGAATGAATTGTGTTAATTATTCGCAGTCCTTCACTAAAATATGCGGTTGACCCTCGATGATAAAGTCACACTCTCGATATCTCCTTCCTCGCCTTCGTGAATCTTCTTCCACCCGTGCCATTTTGTTGCCAAGGTGCCGTGGTGAAATGCAGAAACGTTAATCTGAGAAGCATTGAGGAGCCCTCGAGCTCTCGAGCATTTAAAGAGTCATCTGAGATCATGTCAGTTTGTGTATTTATCATATGCCTCGTTCATTTACTGCGTACATCTCCGATTTGGATAGCATTTTTGCTGTGATTCAGTTGCTAGGAGATGAGATGTCATCAATGGCGTGCATGTCCGGCTTTTGTGAATAGAAATCTCACTCGGTGCCAAGATTTCTGAAGTGGTAATACTGCGGAATTTACAGACATGAAATGTGACAGGGGCTGTCTGCCTTCACCACAACATTTTTTTGGAGTTGCATGATATATAATCAGTATATACAGTGAAGAAAATAATTATTTGTTCCCTTGCTGATTTTTAAGTCTTCTCACTGACAAATGAAGTCGGGGCATCCAGGCCCCCGCGCCAGGAGGTGGGAGCACAGACCAGTTGGATGGGTCAGTGCAGCCACCATGACCGGAGAACAGGACCGTACTCCAGCTCCGGAGCAGCCTGACTTAGCAAAACAGATGTTCCTGGATGACCAGGCGGAGAGGCAGAGCCGCTGCGTTCGTTGGTGGGCCCAGAAACAGGCAAGGAACCGAGCCCAAGGGATGCCACCAGCTTTCCCTGAAGACCGCAATACAGGTACTGTGGTGGCATTTCATTTGGACAGCGGGTGAGCTTTAATCTGGGAGCTGGGGCTCATGGAGGAGATTTTTGTTAGTAGGAGAGACGTGAAAGCACACCTCCCCAAGAGGCACCCGGACAGAGACCTGTGCCACTATGACAAGATGAACTATGAGTGGCACTTAGGTCCAAGGGGGTAGTATGCTCTGTGGGTATATAGATTGTTAGAGTAATGAGAAGATAAATCCGGTGTATATAGTTGTATTTGTATGCTGCTTTATGATGCTGATGGGCAATAAGTGAACTTTTAATATGTTGAGCCTGGACTTTTATTTCGTTAAGCGATGGACTCAGTAAAGTGTGTGCTATTTACACAGCCCGGTGGTGAAAAGGACACTGCTGAGAGTGAAGGACAATGACCACAGGGACTGTATTGAAACCCGGCAATGTTTTAGACCTGTAATGAGTTTTTGACTTGTTTTTACCTGTTGGTCTCATTGAGCCAGAAAGGTTAAAAGTAAAAGTACCTCCCGTAAGGGAAGAAAAGTGCTGAGTAATGTGTTGTTTACATGTTGATAAAAATTTACAATTTTACTCTGTACCAGGTCAGGTCACTCGCGAATTAGTGAGTTTAACCAAGGGAGAATGTAGCACCCCACTGGTCTGGATGCCACATAGGGGTACTGCACCCAGATAAGAATGTGTAGTATTCCTGTGACTGGGGAATTGGGATGCTGCATAAGGGACCCTCATAACACACATCCACACATACCCTAGGTAGGGGACCATGGGTGGACCCAATTCAGGGAGGACCCAGTCCTGTGGGAAGAGTGACAGAGTAGAAAAGTGTGTGGGTGGAAGGAGAGTTAGGTCAGAGCGACAGAACAGACAGAGGTGAGCTCTATTGGGGAGTGAGGAGTGCAGGACGGCAGAGAAGCCGTCAGAAGAGAAGGGGATCCTAAGGGCACCAGGTAGTGTGGTGCACCTGACTCTGGACCTGGTATGTCTACCAACTGGAGGGATCTGTCTGGAACAGAGGACCGGCTCTGAGCATGGTGCAGGTGTCTATCCCCGAGCCATCAAACGGGAGGCCCGAGCTTCTAGAGGAAGTCATGGCAAAACGCTGATGCAATCTTGAAAAGGCACCAGATAGGGTCCAGGGGACCTAGAGAGGAGTCCTCCAGCGAGGATCTGTGGGAGCTGGCTCGAGGCTCTGCACGCGGGAGTGCTGAAGGAGACAGGAGAGAGCGCAGGAAGAGACCGGACAGGAATGGCAGCCACACCACCGAGGGTCCTGAATAAAGCATCCTGGTTCCCTAGTGACTACCCAGGCCAAGCAGACCAGAAAAGACTGTGTTGCTTGTTAACCTGCATTAAAGGACTGCCAGTAAACCCGTACAGAGTGAAAAGACTGTGTGGCATACTTTATTATCTCCACCTGACGAGCCGCCGACTGAAGCAGGGAGTGGACAAGTGACAAGGCCTGGTGTAAGCTGCGTCCCTGTGTGAAATCATAAACTTCCACAACTGCCCCAGGGATCCCGCTCCACCTACGGGGACCATAACCATCTTGCTGCTCCATCATCACCCCGGAGGTCTGTCCAGCAGCGCCAGTAACATTACTGGAACAGTAGGTGGCATCACAAAACACTTCTATTTTATTTTATTGACTCTTTTCAGCCACCACCAGGGCCACGAGGCACGGGGCCGGGCACAGGCCCCAGTGACATCCCCTGTAAACTACAAGCCTGGGACCGGGCACCCCAAGGCCCTGGGGCGGGTCACAAAGACATGAACAGTCTATCATTTTAAGGGTAGGTGGTAGAAGTGGCTCAAAAAAAAGCACATTTAGGTCATGGAGTGGCCTAGCCAGTTTCCAGACCTTAATCCTTTAGAAAACCTGTGGAGGGAGCTGAAGCTCTGAGTTACCAAGCGACAGCCTCAAAATCTTATGGTGGGTTTACACACACCAATTATCTGTTCAATATCTGAACAGATCTCTGGTTGCAGTGAAATCATGGACACATAGTTCCATTTTGTGGCTGTGTACAAATGATACTATGTGTCCATGATTTCACTGCAACCAGAGATCTGTTCAGATATTGAACAGATAAATTGGTGTGTGTAAACCCACCATTAATGATTTAGAGATGATCTGCAAAGAGGAGTGGTCCAAAATTCCTCCAGACATGTGAACAAACCTCATGATCAACTACAAGAAACGTCTGATTGCTGCTTTGCTGCCAGCAAGGGTTTTGCCACCAAGCATTAAGTTTTGTTTTCCAGAGGGATCAAATACTTATTTCTCTACTCAAAATGCAAATACATTTATATAATTTAGACAATGTGATTTTCTGGATTTTATTTTTGATATTCTGTCTCTCACTGTTAAAATTACCGTAACCTACCCTTAAAATTATAGACTGCTCATGACTTAGTCGATGGGCAAATTTATAAAATCAGCAAGGGATCAAATAATTATTTCCTTCACTGTAAGAGCTTGGATGAATGTGCGGTAGAGGTAATTAAACTTACGAAATTCCGTTTTTAAGGCTAAAAAAAACCTCAACAGGGTCTTACCTTTATTAAAACCAGGGAGGCGATGAGGGATGGTGCTGACCTGGTGAAGCTGTGAAGGCTTGCAGGTCTTATGTGATATGAAGTCAGCTGTAGAACCACGCTGTAGAATAGAGTAACCCAAAGGGTTTAAATTTGAACTGCGGTTTTTATACATCAACGCGTTTCGCAGAAATATCTTCTTCACCTGATGGTTTTTCCTTATGAAGAAGATTGTTCTGCAAAACACATTGTCAAATAAAACTGCATCTCAAGACATCCCGATTGCTGTTTCATCTTTGGACCTTCGACAGTGGAGATTTTAACTTGTTCATTTGAAATTCTGTTTTTTGGCAGATTATCTTAGTTTAAGGGAGAAATTAAATACATTGAATTCCATCAGCTACGAAGGGGTTTACAAAACATATAGTGTATTTACCTCTTCTTAGACCTCAAGTCGCTTCCGTTCCTTCAATTTACCTTCTATCTACCATCTTTTATCTTTAGCCCCCAAGTTTAATTCATGCAATAGATGCATAAGCAACATATTAGTGGTGACCTTTGGTTAAACACTTGTACAAAGTCTCTGTCATCAATCTTAATTCTTTTTGTTTTCTTCTTTTCTTTTCCTTGTTTCTAGAATTAGATTTTCATCTTATGGCAATATCTCTCTCAGTAATACAGGCTGGATATGTATCCACAAGATACACAGCACATCTTCATTCCTAGAGTGATTTCACCTTCTACAAGATAATGTGCTTTCCTCCCTATCGACAAGCTGAGTGAGCAACCCTCCCTAATCACTTAAATGCTTTATCTCCTCTCTGACCTCCAGTGTACAACCCCTGCATGCTGCTATCTCTAACACTAAAAAAACGGGAAGGTGACAGTGGAGGAGCCATCATATCTAGGTAGGAATTGTGTCAAACATATGTGCACTATGCTTTGGAAAAATGACAGCTAGCTTGTAATAAGGACTTTTTAGAAAGTTGTTTAATTTTATGTTTAGGAACAAGTGAGCGATAAAAAGAAATTCAGTGCAAAGGTTTGCATAGTTTGTAAAACATTTCATGTGGGCGGCCCATAGACACCACGAGAAAGCACATAGGAATTGGAGGTTTTTATGAAAAAATGTCATGATTGAATCCCGCTCTAGGAAGACTATTGAGGACTGTGGGACCTGAAGGTTACAATGCTATGTTTGCAGGGCGTTAAGGACTTTTTCCTTTCTGGTTGTTCTATCTCAGGTGTAGTTTTGATGACCACTCCTCTCTACTATAAAGAGTAATATGTATTATCAACTGACGTTGGCAACCTCATTCTGTATGCTGCCCCTGACTGAAATGCTGATATGCTGACCTGATTGAAAGACCCAGTCCCTGTAGAAGCAGTGGTGTTGTGACAATTGCAGCTGCAGTGCTTTGCTGCAATTGAAGAGTTTAGCGTTTTATCCTTTTGTGTCTATTTTTCCTCTGTCCATGTTCCTAACTTTGTTTTGGATTATTGTAGAGGCGACAATAGTGTCCTCGCCGACATGCACACTAACCAGAGTTCAGGGAATGTGAGGGAGTAGGAATGTAACAGCCGTAGGGGAAGGACCCGTATAGGGACGTTAGGGATCTTAAGGTGCACATGCAGGTCAGTGTCAGGAGGTGACCCCTCTCCCTCTTGCCATAGCCTTCCTTCCATACCGTCCCAGTTTTTCACCCCTGTGTTGTGCCACACGCTGGGAAACTTTATGCTCCAGCATGACAGAAAACTGGATTTCTCACAGGCAAAGGTAAGGGGTTACGGTGCCCTGAACCACTAAATCCAAAAGCAGATTTTGAAAGCAAGAAGAGGTGTAGTGGAATGAGCTTTAATAAAGGAGTTTAAACCAGAATTGTCAAGTATGTGTTTAGTACATGGAGTATTAATTTATGTAGAGAACAAGTTGATTTTTTTGGTCTATTTGCAAGATCAGCCCTAATTTACACCCATCATTTCTCACTTTCTAAGCTTCACATTTATTCTTCTCACCATCCTGACTACACATTAGACTCTATCTTTTCCACTATTTCCAAACCTCTTAGAGATGCTGCATTATTGTGTAGGGTCAATTTCCTTAGTTCAAATAACCTCTTTCATCCATTGCATTTTTCTCTCCTGCTCCAGACTTAGTAGCGATCTGCTCCCACTAAAGAGACTAACATTCCTTCTTCATAATTTCCATGACTCTTGATCTTGATCCACCTTGATCTTCCAGTGGCTTTTGATATATGGTAACCACCTTTTTTTTATTCAATCAATTCATGCATTCAGCATCAAAGAGAAATCCTACTGCCAGCTCTCCACTATTCGGCCCCTTAGTATTTCTCATTTTAAGTCTTTTAGTTCTGTCTTTATACCTCACATCTTCTCTCTATGAACACATGATTTTCTAAACTTTGTCAAAATATTAGTTTTCGTTGCGTTTCCATTGATTGGCTGCAGCAGACAGTAAGATATACCTTAGTTGGGACAGCAGGAAGTAAAGAACAACAGGGAACCGGACGGTGTCACAAAAGGAGAAGTGAGAGATCTGCTACTCAGAGATTGACTGCAGCAGACAGTAACATATACCTGAGTTGGGACATCAGGAACTAAAGCCTGTCAGGGAACCAGACGGTGTCAGAAAAGGAGGAGAAGTGAGAGATCTGCTACTGAGAGATTGAGTGCAGCAGACAGTAACATATACCTGAGTTGGGACAGAAGGTAGTAAAGGCCGGTGGGGAAGCAGACGGTGTCAGAAAAGGAGAAGAAGCGATAGATGTCCTACTTAGAGACAGGTATGCATGTGTAAAGTTACACGTTCCTGTTAATTATCTTACCACTGAGATGAGGCACAGAATCCTGATGGCTTCAATACGCAGGATGTGGCAAAGTTACTTTACATTACAGAATTAGGTAAACTAATTAAACACTAGAACATTTCTACAATCTTTTAGTTCAGGCCGTTATTTGCTTATGCTAATCATACCGAGTACCACACCACCCAGGACCTTTCCTTCGAAGTCTTGTTTCCATTGGCCACACTCTGGGTTCCAATTCACTATCTCTGTTACCTGCTAACAAGGTTTCTAGCTTCACAGTACCCAAGCTCTACTATGAAGAGCCCTATGTCTCATCCCCATCAGAACCTATTCCTGCGACGTCTGCTCCTGTCATCAGTCTCCGCCATATTAATCTTGTAAGTGGTGCTGGTGATAGTGAAGTCAGAGCCAGAATCTCTGATCAGTGCAGGCTCTGCCCGTCCACTAAGGTTAAAGTGACTGGGATCTGCAGTACTTCACAATCTGACATAGTGTGTTTGTGCTGTCCAGCTGAAGTCATCAGCTCTGGCTTTTACCTATTCAACCTTTTCGAAGACACAGTGCCCTACTAAAGCCTTTGACAAGAAGCAAATATAGTATGGAAGTGAGCGCTAGAAAAGACCAAGGAACTGAAAATTAAGAGAATTACCTCTAAGTTTATTAAAAGGTGGGTGGAGCGAGCCCTCAGCCACAACGCGTTTCGACAAACGTCTTTCTCAAGTGGATGTGACTCACCATGGCCGGCTGACTCCGGTTTATACAGGCGATGCTTCCTTCCTCCTTGTCACGGGTGGACCGCGCCTGCCGGTAGTGGGGCCCGGTGTAGTGCAGATCAAAAGTGTTTGAAGACGTCTTGGTGGAACAGATTAAAGGGATTTTTAATTTATTCGTGACGCCACCTATAAGTAGATTCGGTAAGGACTACCGACGCTGTGGAACCTCCGGGGGATGGACAGCAGCAAGATGTTACGCTCCCCACAGGCTGAGCGGTGATCCCCGGAGGCTGGAGCTGCTCAAGATGTTGTGCGGCAGCTGCGGTTACCTTGTTGTGCGGACGGACAGTTCATAAGGAAGCACGGACACAGGTAGTCTCTGCAACGGGTCTTTACTGTAACCAGCAGGCAGTACATGGCATACAGTGGTTGAGTAGTAGACCGGTGTGGACTCAGCAGTGATAGTGTTCCTCAGAGATCCGCAAGTGTTCCTCCATTCTACCTAACTTGTTTTTGCCAGCGTCGCCCAGGAATACCAGGTCGGGTACGGGAGGCTGCTTCAATGCCCTATCCATGATGTACGTCCTGGATGCTTTTGGGGAGCCTTGGATCCCTCAGTGGGTACACCGCTGGTTAGACGACTGGAAACTGACTTGTGGTGGGGTGCTCCTGTGAAGCTGCTCCTCCACTCTTCTGGTTCGCGTGGCAGAGGTGAACTGCTGCCAGCTTCGGTACCAGTGAACCGGCTGTGAGTTGTGGGCACGGGAGTCTTTTGGGAACCCGTGTAGAAATGCCCAATCCCGGTAGTTAAGGCCTCAGGTGCTGACACCCGACCGGTGACGGCCCAGGGTCCCGCACGGGGTGCGGAGCCCCCGCTCCTCTCCAAGCTCTAGTCTGCTCTTGTCAGGTTCTAGATCCTCACTCGTTCTGTCTAGATTCTTGTGTGTTCTACTGCACTACCCTAACACTCCACCCCCCAGGACCTATGATTGGTCCCCTGTTCTAGGTGTTGCATGTTGGGTTGGATCTCAAAGTTAACTATTTCATTGCTGAGTCAGAGAATATTGCGGCTGCAATACTCCCTTGTGACGCACTCGTTGCGGGGAGCCACAGATGTTCGGCTCAAAATAACCATTCTTTATATATCAAAATCTTACTCCTCTAGATCTTTTTTTACAGAGTTTTAATATCAAGCTGAATTCTTATTTGAGAAATTCTTCTCATTTAATCGATATTCTGAAGAAAAGTCCTCCTATTCCCAGTGCCATTTTAATTACGCTGGACGTTAATGCACTATACTCAAATATACTGCACAACCTAGGAATTGGAGTTATAGAGCATTTTTTGTCCACTGATCCAGAAATACCGGAACTTCAAAAAAATGTTCTGATATGGGGTATCGGCTTCATTTTGAATAATAATGTATTCACGTTTCAGGAAGATATCTACAGACAAACGAGGGGCTGCGCGATGGGCACGAGATCCGCCCCCAGTTGCGCTGGGCTCTATAATGGGGCTTTTGAGTCTCGGCTCATCGTGCAGTCCCCTTTAGGTAAAAAACATATACGCCTATATAAACGTTATATTGACGATTTAGTAATAGTGTGGACGGGCACATTAGATGAGGCTAATATATTCCTGGAGTTTTATTAATAACAACACCTGGGGTCTGAAATTTACTATGAATTATTCTATCACATCAGTACAATTTTTAGACCTCAATATAAATATTGATAGTGAAGGACGACTGAGCACGTCCACATTTTTCAAAAATGTGGATGTGAACAGTTACCTGCGATTCGATAGCAGCCACTTATCCACCTGGATTAGGAATATCCCCTATGGCCAGTATCTAAGAATTAGAAAGAACTGCACCTTCGATGACGATTTCAAAAAAGAGGCCATGACACTAAGAAATAGACTTAAAGAAAAAGAATATCCTAAAACGTTGCTTTGGGATGCTTATAAAAAATCTATGAAACATCAACAGAACAAGATAGATCAGATAGATACGAATATAAATAAAAACAGAAAGAATGAAAATAAGAAAAATATAAACGGAAAATGGGATTGCAATCTGGTCACCACTTATAACCAATCTTATAGAAGTATATATACATTAATGAGAAAAAATTGGTTTATTTTATTGGGAGACCCCATGATTTCCAAATTGCTTCCAAAAGATCCCAGAATCATATTTAGAAGGTCTAAAAATCTGCAATCTCTGGTAGCACCCAGTAAAATTAAGAACGTAGATTCACACAAAAATCAGCGTGCAAAAAATCAGTGTGTAATAAATCAGTATGCAAAATATCAGAGTGCAGATTTTGGTGAAATTGATATAGGATGTTTCAAATGTAATTCATGTAGGTGTAAATGCTGTTCTGCCATTAAACATACTTCTAGATATTTTACTTCTAATATTACAAATGAATCTTTCCCTATAAACAGAAATTAGACTGCAGATCCAAGTTCGTAGTTTACTTGCTGGAATGCCCATGCAAATACCAGTACCTTGGTAGAACTATTCAAAATATGCAGAGTAGATTGAACAAACATCAATCTAATACTAAAAATGGTTTCATGAAACACAGTGTGTCTAAACACTATATGGAATACCATGATAAAGATCCTTCCAGTCTGAAACTAGTCATAATAGATCAGGTTGATGAATCTGCAGAAGGCAGACTGAATAAACTGAATAAAAAGGAAGCGTATTGGATTTTTAAGCTTGGCACATTATTCCCAGAGGGTTTAAATCTCACAATAGAGAATGCTATATAAAGGGAGAATTTTTAGCTGAAGTCTTTATTTTATCTTTCACAAAAATTGGTTATTTTATTGATTTTAATTGTTTTTAGTCGTTTTTACTTTGTGATTTTAATGTATAGTTTTGTATTTCCTTTCCTTTTTATAACCGTGTTATTTATTTATAATACTCCACTGACGATAATTGATGGGAGGTGTGTTTGATGGGTTAATCACACCCTCCAGGACAGAGGAGTAAGATTTTGATATATAAGGAATGGTTATTTTGAGCCGAACATCCACTTGAGAAAGACGTTTGTCGAAACGCGTTGTGGCTGAGGGCTCGCTCCACCCACCTTTTAATAAACTTAGAGGTAATTCTCTTAATTTTCAGTTCCTTGGTCTTTTCTAGTGCTCACTTCCATGCTATATTTCCTTCTTGTCATTCTACTCCTCCCTTCGGGGTGTGGTATGAGAGCTGCTGGAGGAGAGACCCTGCTGAACATACAATAGAACTGCCTCCCCTGGGATTAAGTGTTCAGGCCCGTTGGACACGGTCGGCCCGACCGCGGAGCCTTACTACACGAAGCCAAGTGGAAGGTCGCTTCAGGAAAAACAGACAGATCTTACACTCACCCTGTACTCCATTCCCTGTTGTGCGGTGCAAAACAGTTCCAGGTGAGTGTACCTCTGATTAACCCTTATTCAAAGTGTGGGATCAGCATGGTGCAACTTGTTGTATTTTCCTTCCATTCTACTAAAGCCTTTAGCTTTCTGCTGAAAGCTGCCAGATATAGCTTGTTCTCCCTGGCAAGTGTCCTGCTCTGCATTGGTGTTTTACTGCTGTGCCTCAGTCTGTTGTTTGGATTGTTCTCCTGCCTGAAGACCTCAGTTTTGACCCACCTCCTCGTCTACTTTAATAGATCTTGATTTTATCCTTTTGGTGATATTCCGGCTTTGATCCTGCTTGATGGCCTTCCCTGTCTCTGGGCTGTTGCCCTTACGTAGGCAGCAATCTTTTGGATCCTGTTGTAAGTCCAGATCCCTGCATAAGGGTTAAAGGTTGATAGTATTCCTTAGGATTCTGCTAAATGAAGTGGCTTGGGACAAGTCTGTCCGAAATAGCTGTTTTGAGCCTGTGGCCTCGGACAGATGTTGCACCCTACTTGTCTTAATCCAAGGATCACATGTGTCTTTACCCGTGTACTGTCTCCAAGAGCCTAATTTTGGCCTCTTTAGACTTTATATGGCAAGGTCTTCAAGCAGACTCGACACTTCTAAAGCCCCAGTCCAAATAATCCTTACATGGACTGCTTCGTTCAGCTGATCAGACACTGCGATTGAACCACCAGGCCTCACCTGTGGCCTCTAATCAAGCAGGCTCCTTGTTCCTCTCTAGAACTGGCTTGTCTCACAGTTCTGATTGGACCCAGCCACTACTTCCCCCTGGTTTGAGCCCTGCACTGTCCAGCCATCTTTAATTTACCAATTTACCTCCCAACCAGACTGATGGTATTTTCAGCCTAAGCACTTCAGTAGCAGCCTTCAGAGAATATTGCAAATCCCTAGCTTAGCCTCTGTAGCTCACAGTCTTTACAAGCATTTACAGTATCTAGTTCTAGTTCTGCTCCACAGCCTTGTTCTATGAAGCAGTCAAAACTTGTCCAAATATGCGTGATGCATTCTTATGCATACAATATACTTGTGTATCCTTAGCAGCACATTGCGCTATTCCTTCCTTGCCGACATACCAAATCTTGCTTTCTGAACATCACAAACCACCCAGGTAAAACAGGAATCAGGTGTACTTGTTCACAAGCTCAAGTATGCACCACAGATCTTCCAAAACCTCTCTTGGTGCCATACCTCATTTTTATCTACTCTTTACTGCTTCCAAGAGGTGACACCAAACCAACACCAGGCATACTTACTGTGGCCAACCCAAACCCTTCTTGGGCCAACACTAATAATGGAACCTCTGCCTTCAATTCCAAGCAAGGAAGACTGTTACTGCCAAGACCAACTACAGCCTTCTTCCCTGATGGCACCACAGAGAGTCAAGGGTGCAGAGATAGCACCAGGGCCATGGTACTTAGTGGCCTAAAAGTCTCTTAGTCAATTATAAATGGCACCAGGGCCATGGTACCTAAGTGGCCTAAAGGTCTCTCTGTCAATTGTAAATGGCACCAGGGCCATGGTACCTTAGTGGCCTAAAAGTCTCTTAGTCAATTATAAATGGCACCAGGGCCATGGTACCTAAGTGGCCTAAAAGTCTCTTAGTCAATTATAAATGGCATCAGGGCCATGGTTCCTAAGTGGCCTAAAGGTCTCTCGTCAATTATAAAAGGCACAGGCCATGGTACTAAGTGGCCAAGGTTTCTCTGTCAATCAAAATGGCACCAGTCAAGGTCCTAAGTGGCTAAGGTCTCTGTCAATTATAAATGGAACACCAGGGTTATGGTACTTTAGTGGCCTAATGGTTTTCTCATCAATTATAAATGGGACCAGAGCCATGGTACCTAAGTGGCCTAAAGGTCTCTCCTCAATTATAAAATGGCACCAGGGTCATGGTACCTTAGTGGCCTAAAAGGTCTCTGTCAATATAAATGGACACCAGGGCTCATGGTGTCTTTAGTGGCCTAATGGTTTCTCCGTCAATTATAAATGGACCAGGCCATGGTACATAAGTGGCCTAAAGGTTTTCTCCTCAATAAAAATGGCACCAGGCCCATGGTACCTAAGTGGCCAAAAGTTCTCTGTCAATAAAAATGGCACCAGGCCCATGGTTCCAAAGATGGCTAAAGGTTTCTCTGTCAATTATAAATTGCACCAAGGCCATGGTACCTAAGTGGCCTAAAGGTCTTTCTGTCAATTATAAATGGCACCAGGCCCATGGTACCTATGTGGCCTAAAGGGCTCTCCGTCAATTATAAATGGCACCAGGGCCATGGTACCTATGTGGCCTAAAGGGCTCTCCGTCAATTATAAATGGCACCAGGGTCATGGTACCTAGTAGCCTAGATTTCTCCGTCAATTATAAATGGCACCAGGACCATGGTACCTTAGTGGCCTAAATGTCTTCATCAATTATAAATGACACCAAGGCCATTGTACCTAAGTGGCTTAAAGGTCTTTCAGTCAATTATAAAAGGCACCAGGGCCATGGTACCTAAGTTAAAGTTACCTAAAGTTAAATTATAAATGGGACATGCTACGAGAAGGACTTTGCATTGGGCCAAATTTTTTTTACTTACACCCTTGTATTTGCTAAGTTTTATATAGAGGTAGTTGTCGCATAGTCTCATTATATTTCCAGCATCCCCCAGGTCCCTCATTGCCGAGAAAGTGAAGACTTTTAAATAAGTTAATAAACAACTTACCACAAAACTGTGGAGAAAGTAGAAGGATCAAAATAAACAGGTTGAAATCAATTATCCAGTATTTACCCATAGGGCTTGTCTTCCCATGCAGAGAGCTTCTCTCTAAAACATCCCGAAAACTTTGAGATGAAACACGGGGGTTGCAATAATCGTTTTTTTTTCTATTCCTTTGAAGGTCATGATACATCTTTAATATACCTAAAACAGTCTTGCAAATACGTTACATCTCGCCAGCAACGTTCAATAGAAGGATTACGTCTCTATGATATGAGCCTTAAGTTGTTTGAAATGAAGGAATCCCCAATTCTTCGCCAAGAGCCGCGTCTAATATGTTTGCGGAGAATGCTTTGGCTTTGATGCTGAAAACTCTTTTTCCTTTGATCAAAGGCGTCGTGTCTCCTTCACGTCTGCAAATAAATAACAGGAGTAGAAATCTAGTTTACAGTTCTGGACATTAGTATATGACAAGTAGACGACACACCGCCAGACTAGAAATATCAGAGGGAAAAAAAAAGAAGCTCCGCAACACCAGATCAGCCACCACGTCCCGTAAGCTGCGGTATTTTGTACTATTTCCCGCTACCTGTCCCTAATTAGTAAAACCGAACAAGGAAGATCTGTCAGAAATAACAGGACGAGAACCAAAAACACAGACTTTCATTTGCAAGATGAAAGCCCAATTAATCATGATTATCACTGGAATTCTGAACTGAATTTGTAGCTTTCGCTGTTGGATGACTCGAAACGCGTTGCTTAATTTGCACTCATATGAGAAAAAAAAGTCTCGAGCTATCGCCTGCTGAAATTGCTTGAAAAAAATAATGCTCATCCAGATAATGAATATTAATGTGCGTTGTATCTGGGAATAAGGAGGATTCTTTTATTTCGAGAGAGAGTTGGCTAAAATGACTTCCCATGGGTGATTTATCATTATCTACATAACATTCTTCCTCTAAAACAAGGGAGTGCAACCTTTTTTCAACAAAGGGTCACTTTAAGGGCTACAATAAACTTTAAAAGGGTACATGAGACAATTGTGATACAGTATATAGGTGGAAAATGTAAATTCTCACTTCTGCGAATCCAATTTGTTTGGAGAACCTGAAAAAGCCGAGCATCTCATGAAGTGCAATGTAGAGTGCAAACAATAAATAGGGAGGAAAGAAGTGCTGCAGCATAGCAGACAAGACATTGACAAGTCAACCATTTGTCACTCTACTGATATAGTTTCTATGTCTTTTAACACGGCTCTCTGTTAAAAGAGTGCTGCGGTCATAGCAGACAAGACAATGACAAGTCAACCATCTGACGCATAGATATCTTCATATGTCTTCAGGCTGTAAGTGTTTTGCATAGCAGTAAGACAATTGACAATCAAATTTGGTCGATAGTATTGTTCATGGTTTTTCAAATGACTCACCATTAAAAGTGGCGTGGATATAAAGACATTGACAGTCAACATTGAGTCAGTATTGCTCATGTGTCTTTCAGTGCAGGCAAAAGTTGACAAGTCAACCATCTGACTTCTAGTAGGTATTATTAATATGTCTTTTCAAGTGGCTCTTCGTTAAAAGGATGCTGCAGTATAGCAGACAAGACAATTGTCAAGTCAACCATCTGATGTCCAGCAGGTATTGTGCATGTATCTTATTCTAATAAAAGGACCAGAGCACAATACAAGACCCCAACTATGATTGGTCTTAAAGAGTGGTGGCCCTTTCACAAGAGATGACATTTCATTGGTGCAACCTGTGCAGCTGCACAGGAGACCAAGAGGTAACGGGGCCCATTTTGATAAGTTATTGGACTGAAAAGGGCCCAAATAATGTTTTTGAATTATGGTCCCTTTACTGAGTGTGTGGACGTGCCTACTCATATGGGCTAAAGAGACCCTTTAGGCCCCCTATGCTCCACAACGTGGGCACTATTGCAATGCCTACCCCTACTCTAATTATGCCCCTGCCAAGGAAATTGGTCAAGAAGTAGTGGTTTGCAAACTCCTTCCGTATCTTCTCTGCTTCCAACCTACAAGTGGCTGTCATTTATCGACCACTGCCTTCTTTGACCAATTCTCCCTCTGCCTCCTATACTTTCTCTCTGCTGACATTCCCACTATCATAATTGGCGTCTTCAATATCCCTATTGACAGCCACAGGTCAACAGCCTTCAAACTCCTGTCACTTGCCTCATTCTTTGGCCTCTTTCAATGGTCCTCCAAAGCCACCGACAAAGACGGACACACACTAGACCTCATCTTCACCCGCCTCTGGTCCCTAACTAAACCCACAATCCCCCCCTCTTCCCCTTTCTGACCACCATCTACTGACTTTCTCATCCTTGTCCTCCTCACTTGCGACCATTGTCCACCAACTCACACACCCTCACTGAAACATCACACATCTTGATGCTCACACACTCTCCGCCATTTTACTGCTATCATCTATATCCTCACTACATGACATAGATAATGCCCCAGCTTTCTACAACTCTACACTCACAGCAGTGATTGATGCAGTTACCCCTCTCATTCATGGCAGAACACGACAAACCAACAGACAATCCTGGCACACAGACTCCACTAAAAGTCTGCGGCGAGAGTCTAGGGTTGCAGAGCGACGCTGGAAGAAAACACACTCACAAGAAACTACACAGCATTCAAACAAGCAGTTCTCACATTCAAGTCATCACTCACCACCACTAAACAGAACTACTTCATTACCCTCAATCCTCTTTGTCCCACAACCCCAGGCAGTTATTCAACACAATTAACTCCCTACTTCGACCCCTCCTACTTCTCGTATCCCTGCAGAAGACTTTGCAACATACTTCACCAAAAAGATTGATCAGATCAGACAAGTCTTTGCTACCCAACCACCACAACCCCCATGTATACCAGACCACTCCTCTCCTCCACTAACCCTCCTCCCCTCCATCACTAAAGGAGAACTTGCACACCTCCTCTCCAGATCGCACCTCACCACTTGTGCACTAGGACCCCATCCCACTTCCTCCCCAACCTCACCATCACACTTATCTCAGCCCTATCCCACCTCTTCAACCTATCACTAACTTCCGGTCTGGTACCTTTTCAAACATGGAACAATTACACCTATCTTAAAAAAGCCATCCCTCTACCCCACCTCCACATCCAGCTACCGGCACATATCGCTGCTCCCGTTCGCCTCCAAACGTCTCCAAAAGCATGTGCGCACTGTACTCTCATCCCAACTCTCATCTGAACGCTCTTTGACGACCTTCAATCCGGCTTCCGCCCCAGCCCTTCACCGAAACTGCTCTGACCAAAATTATTAACAACTTACTCGCGGCCAAAGCTAAGAGACAGTTCTCCATCCTCCTCCTTCTTGACCTGTCCTCTGCATTCGACACAGTCTACCAATGCCTCCTATTACAGATCCTCTCCTCCATTGGTATCACTGACCTCACCGTCTCATGCCCGCAAGGGCAGGGTCCTCTCTCCCCTCTGTATCAGTCTGTCACTGTTAGTTTGTTCATTGTATTTTTAACTTGTTTGTATGTAACCCTTTCTCATGTACAGCACCATGGAATCAATGGTGGTCTATAAATAATAATAATAATAATAATTTAAAGAGTGTAAGAAACACAGGTTGGCTGTTTCACAGCTCTGCTGCTGTGAATGGAGAGGTGGTGGCACACCTATTGGACACTTAGACATTTTTGGCATATCCCATGGTCCTAGAATATCTCTCACTTTTTTTTAATGGATTTGGCCCTGTATCATTAATCTGAACAATTTTAGATGAATTTAGATCTTTATAGCTGGAAATACCTGGACATTAACTTTGCCTTAACTAGTCCTTTAAATCAGCTATTTTGTAACCAGACTTTTGAGCCCTGGTAAAAAAAAAAAGGTTCCATTACCGGAATTTACTAAAAGCAGCAGAGAAAAAAATGTCATGTTTAATCTACGGTGAGATGTAATAAGCAGAGATATCAATTATTAATATCTGGTTATGATGTTATGTGCTTTGCTGTTTGGATCCTCGGAAAGCAAATAAACCCCAGTGAAGCATTTGTCAATTACCTGCCATAAATAGGGGAAAAAGAACTTCCGTTCTGACTAATGACCTAAATCAGGTTCTTCCATGGATCAATAGTTGTTGGGCATGCCGGATAATGTCTTCAAGGATCCTGTTATTGAGAGAAGACCTTAGTAGCTGCAAGGTTCTTTGTCAGAAAATAATCTTTACTTTTTATAAATACAAAGATTCAATGTTACATATAAAAGAAAAACGTCTATACTATAGATATAAAAGGGACGTCATACATCTATGCTATTGGCTGCATAATTTAGGCATGGGCGGCTCCCTTCTTATATTGGTGATTCCCTAAGCGTGGGTGTGGCTTATCATTCTAGACCTTTCTATATTTAAAACACTTTTAGATAAGAAATGAGTACATCTGATCAGAACTAGGACAGTCTACAGAAGATATCGTAAAGAGACAGCTGCACTCTGAAACAATAAGGCAGCAAACAATGAGTATAGGAATATGGACATGCATCACTGCTAAGGAAAACAGGAAAAAATGAGATACATATCATAAAAAAGGTCAGTGTTATGTGAGCCCAGGAGCCAACGTCACCGCGTATCTCCTCACTAGGTCCTTACCTAAGTCAATACCTCTATCCGGGTTAACAAACCTCCAATTATTGGGTGCATAGGACCCGCTAATAGAAAATTTACAATAGTCTAAATGCTTATAGGGACGAGTATAATAAAGGAGTTAACTCAGGATCAGTACAGGATCAGTAATGTAATGTATGTATGTGGCGCCCCGCACCGAGTGCGTCACTGGAGGGTATTGCAGCCAAAACAGCAGCAGCAATATTCTCTGACTAAGCAATGACACAGTTAACTCAGATCTACATACCCTACATGCACATCAGCATAGAGGGCCAATAAGGTCCTGGTGGGCGGAGTGTAGTGGTAGTGTGTAGTGGAAAGTTTAGTGCAGAACAGTCTGCAAGAATATAAGAGAACTCTCTGAAA
Organism: Allobates femoralis; assembly: GCA_033576535.1. NCBI lineage: Eukaryota > Metazoa > Chordata > Amphibia > Anura > Aromobatidae > Allobates > Allobates femoralis. The sequence goes on along the minus strand of JARQOC010000010.1, from coordinate 97,805,270 downwards.
CAACGTAGGAGAAGGGAGCTAAAACAACAAGCTCTGCAGCCTAGGAGAGGGGGCCTGCACAGTTCCGTGCAGCCCCCTTGCCACCCCCTCGGTTGGGCGCCATTACTATGGTGCCTTAACAACCGATCTACGGGCATCTATATGCGGGCTCAAGACCATCCCGTGCCCATCTACAGCCGGTTTACTGGTACCGAAGCTAGTAGTTGTTCAGCACTACTATACGAACCAGGAGTGGAGGGACCGCTTTACAGGAGCACCCCACCACCGCCGCACACACAAAGTCGTCTAGCCAGCGGAGTACCCACTACAAGGACCCAAGGCTCCCCACAAATCCGGCCAGAATTCTCCGGTAGGGCAATTGAAGCAGCCTTCTTGTACCCGACCTGGCATTCCAAGGCGACCACGGCAACACAGCTTAGCTAGAATGGAAGAACACCGCGGAGCTCTGAGAACCACTGGTCATTGCTAAGTCCACCCGGTCCGTTACCCGTAACTGTATACCATGTACTGCCTGCTGGTTACAGTAAAGTACCCGTTACAGAGACTTTCAGTGTCTGTGCCTTCTTATGAACTGTATCTCTCCGCACACTAAGGTACCGCTGCTGCCTCAGAACATCTAGTGCAGCTCCTGGCTCCGGGGTTCACCGCTCAGCCTGTGGGGAGCGTTCCATCTTGCTGCATTCCATCCCCCGGAGGCCCAAGCAGCGCCGGTGGACTTCACCGGAACACTCATAGGTGGCGTCACGAAACAATTAACCCCTTAATCTGTTCCACTAACGACGTCTTTATTGAATCTGGACCACCGGGCCCCACTACCAGCAGGCGCAGTTCCCGTGACAAGGAGGAAGAAGATAACGCCTGTCCCTCTGAGTCCCGGCCACAGTGAGTCAGAAAGTGGCGTCACGAACAGGATACGAGCAGGCCCATTCCTTAACGGGTATAATGTGCTTAAAAAGACTTTATTTCATCAAAAAGGACTTTGTTCGTCCCAAAAAGAACTTTTCCCGCCTTTTCACCATTGGGCCAAGATGGCGTCCAAGATGGCGATGCCCGCCATGAGAATCACCACGTGCAGGCCCAGGGGTGAGCCTCCGCCCCTCTTCGTGGGAGGGCCAAGGCAGAGGCGCCAAAATCATTGTCTGCCCTGATTGCTGGAAACAACCATGGGGGCGGACCAAAGACTTTTTCCCACAATTGGACTGCAAAAACCCCCAAGGAAGTGGGAGTGTCACAGACTCTTCTTCATCAGCTCTTCACCAGACCGGTTACCGGTTTGGACGGGTGTGGTTCCTCTAAGAACATGGCCAGCATGAGACTCCACGAGTTGATGCAACAGTTCGAGGCAGAGGCCAAAGCAGCCATAGGCCATCCGGGTCCCGTCCTCACAATTGACGGCAGCCCCGACTTTTGGCAGGAGGCATTGCAAGACCTCAGGGTGAGGCTTATAGAGACAGTCGAATGGACAATCCGCAGCTGGAGCGCGGGTCTGTGCAGCCGACTTCATCGGGCTATGCAGCAGAGCCGTGCGGGTACATCTACCCCAGAACCGGACGACAGCTCCTGTTTCGCCCCCTCACCAGCGCTTACCACCTGTCCTGCTTCATCGCCGGAGCCAATAGACTGTGTCATCCCAGTGGAGACTTCAGTCCACCCAACTCCAGTGCCTGAAACCGCAGCCGAATCCGTTTTAGAGCCGGAGCTTACACCTAGCTCCATAGAAGAAGCAGACGCTTACCTGGTTCCCGCTGAGGAACCCACTAACGGTCTCACCGCCAACTCAGAGACTTTTGCCTGTTTCTCCCCTGAACCAGAGACCTCTTTGCAAATACAGAGGCCTACCTGGTTACCGGGATAGAGACACCACTGCCTGAAGTCACCGATGAAGAAGCAGGCAGCCTGGAAGCCCTGCAGGACGACCCTGTGGAAGGATCCGCAGCACCAACGCCCCTTTATCCGGAGGATCCCGTTCCAGCATCTCCGCCTGATGAGCAGCCCGATGTGATCGTTGAGGGAGAGGAGGATGATGACGACGAGGAGACCCGCAGCATCGCTGAGGACCTCTACATCGGTTTTGCCTGGGGAGATATTGAGTAACCTCCGGCCGAGCAACTGGCTCGGATACACTGGTTGGGTGCAGTCGCAGCACCTTCCTCTGTGCCGTTCAACCGGGTGCCTATCCAGACTTCCCGCCAAGCCCAAGCTTCCCAGCAGCCCACACATCGCAGCAGTTACATCCACACTCCGTGCCGTAGAGATGAAGATATACGTCAGCTCCGCAGAGAGGAGAGGCTGGCTCGTGAACGCGCCAACATGGAGGCCCGTGCCGCGGCTCGTCGCCAACCTCCGTTACCTGATGAACTTCGCAAGGAAGGTAGAGTGACCACGTTCAACCTATCTACCGGGTGGGGTTTTGCCAGGGAGGAGAGCATGTGTGGAGAAGTGTTTGTTAGGCGCCGTGAAGTGGAGTCACATTTGCCTAGAGGACATCCCAATTGTGACCTGTATAGGGGAGATATAATCACCTACGAGCGACATGCTTGCCGTGATGGGTGGTTTGCTATACGAGTGTGTCACAGTTCCCTGCATAAGTAATTCGTTTTGCTTGAACTCTATCACTGACTTCATCCCCGTTTAACCGCTAACTGCGCGACCTGGCGGCTACAGCTCTGGACTCATACTAAGGACAGCTAACCGCCCGCCGGGTCCGCAAAAGGTTATCCTGTTACATACCTGTTTCTTTTACTTGCAACGTCCTAAGTAAAATGAATACCTGTTATTAATAAAAGTGTTACTTTTATTGCCTGTTATAAAAATACAAAAATCTCTCTGTAATGTTGGGTAGCGCGACACTTGGGGACAAGGGAATTTCACCAAGGGGGAGTGTGGCGCCCCGCACCGAGTGCATCACAGGAGGGTATTGCAGCCAAAACAGCATCAGCAATATTCTCTGACTAAGCAATGACACAGTTAACTCAGAACTCCATACCCTACATGCACATCAGCATAGAGGGCCAATAAGGTCCTGGTGGGCGGAGTGTAGTGGTAGTGTATAGTGGAAAGTTTAGTGTAGAACAGTCTGCAAGAATGTAAGAGAACTCTCTGAAACAACGTAGGAGAAGGGAGCTAAAACAACAAGCTCTGCAGCCTAGGAGAGGGGGCCTGCACAGTTCCGTGCAGCCCCCTTGCCACCCCCTCGGTTGGGCGCCATTACTCCGGTGCCTTAACAACCGATCTATGGGCATCTATATGCGGGCTCAAGACCATCCCGTGCCCATCTACAGACGGTTTTCTGGTACCGAAGCTAGTAGTTGTTCAGCACTACTATGCGAACCAGGAGTGGAGGGACCGCTTTACAGGAGTTCCCCACCACCGCCGCACACACAGAGTCGTCTAGCCAGCGGAGTACCCACTAAAAGGACCCAAGGCTCCCCACAAATCCGGCCAGAATTCTCTGGTAGGGCAATTGAAGCAGCCTCCTTGTACCCGACCTGGCATTCCAAGACGACCACGGCAACACAGCTTAGCTAGAATGGAAGAACACCGCGGAGCTCTGAGAACCACTGGTCATTGCTAAGTCCACCCGGTCCGTTACCCGTAACTGTATACCATGTACTGCCTGCTGGTTACAGTAAAGTACCCGTTACAGAGACTTTCAGTGTCCGTGCCTTCTTATGAACTGTAAATAAAGCCTTTTTAATTCACCTGGGAATCCTTTGCTTTTACCTGAGCGCCCATTACAGACCATGGATCCTTCAGAAAAACTTCTTATGTACTGTATCTCTCCGCACACTAAGGTACCGCTGCTGCCTCAGAACATCTTGTGCAGCTCCTGGCTCCGGGGATCACCGCTCAGCCTGTGGGGAGCGTTCCATCTTGCTGCATTCCATCCCCCGGAGGCCCAAGCAGCGCCGGTGGACTTCACCAAAACACTCATAGGTGGCGTCACGAAACAATTAACCCCTTAATCTGTTCCACTAACGACGTCTTTATTGAATCTGGACCACCGGGCCCCACTACCAGCAGGCGCGGTTCCCGTGACAAGGAGGGGGAAGACAACGCCTGTCCCTCGGAGTCCCGGCCACGGTGAGTCATGTACACAGTGACTGCACCAGCAGAATAGTGAGTGCAGCTCTGGAGAATAATACAAGAGGTAACTCAGGATCAGTAATGTAATGTATGTACACAGTGACTGCACCAGCAGAATAGTGAGTGCAGCTCTGGAGAATAATACAAGAGGTAACTCAGGATCAGTAATGTAATGTATGTACACAGTGACTGCACCAGCAGAATAGTTAGTGCAGCTCTGGAGTATAATACAGGATGTAACTCAGGATCAGTAATGTAATGTATGTACACAGTGATTGCACCAGCAGAATAGTGAGTGCAGGTCTGGAGTATAATACAGGAGGTAACTCAGGATCAGTAATGTAATGTAATGTATGTACACAGTGATTGCACCAGCAGAATAGTGAGTGCAGCTCTGGAGTATAATACAGGAGGTAACTCAGGATCAGTAATGTAATGTATGCACACAGTGACTGCACCAGCAGAATAGAGAGTGCAGCTCTGGAGTATAATACAGGAGGTAACTCAGCATCAGTAATGTAATGTATGTACACAGTGACTGCACCAGCAGAATAGTGAGTGCAGCTCTGGAGTATAATACAGGAGGCAACTCAGGATCAGTAATGTAATGTATATACACAGTGACTGCACTAGCAGAATAGTGAGTGCAGCTCTGGAGTATAATACAGGAGGTAACTCAGGATCAGTAATGTAATGTAATGTATGTACACAGTGATTGCACCAGCAGAATAGTGAGTGCAGCTCTGGAGTATAATACAGGAGGTAACTCAGGATCAGTAATGTAATGTATGCACACAGTGACTGCACCAGCAGAATAGTGAGTGCAGCTCTGGAGTATAATACAGGAGGTAACTCAGGATCAGTAATGTAATGTATGTACACAGTGATTGCACCAGCAGAACAGTGAGTGCAGGTCTGGAGTATAATACAGAGGTAACTCAGGATCAGTAATGTAATGTATGTACACAGTGACTGCACCAGCAGAATAGTGAGTGCAGGTCTGGAGTATAATACAGGAGGCAACTCAGGATCAGTAATGTAATGTATATACACAGTGACTGCACTAGCAGAATAGTGAGTGCAGCTCTGGAGTATAATACAGGAGGTAACTCAGGATCAGTAATGTAATGTATATACACAGTGACTGCACTAGCAGAATAGTGAGTGCAGCTCTGGATTATAAAACAGGAGGTAACTCATGATCAGTAATGTAATGCATGTACACAGTAACTGTACCAGCAGAATAGTGAGTGCAGCTCTGGAGTATAATACAGGAGGTAACTCAGGATCAGTAATAGTTATGGAATGTATTTACCAACTTTCAATGAAGGTTTCCATTAATCTTTCCAACAGACCTATATGAAAATGTGAGAGTTACAATCATGGTGTACATTTACCTCCATTCAGAAGAGAATCTTCCGCTATGATTGCTGCGTTACTATTGCAGTAGTTGGCATCAAACCCAATATCTCAGAGCCTAATGTTACGCATTACATCCCTGCCATAGGGGAATACCATCGTCTGAGGGTTGGTGCAAGTTCTGGAGGTAGCGGTGACCTGATTATATCTGTATCATAAATAATCCTACAACATTCAGCGGGTTTGGAAAAGCTGAACAAAGCAAAATCCAATATGATTCTCCCGGACCGGATCAGAGGAATGAAAGATTTATGAACGATTTCATAATACTTGCGATTCTTCTCCCATAATTAATCTGATGCGCTCATCCACCAGAACCTAAAGCAGGGAAGACATCTCACATGCATTGAAAATATGACTTATAAATCTTCATTATTACAGTGTGCAGAGACTATGGTTACAATAAAGAACATTCAATGGCCTTTATCCAAGAAAACTCCAGGAAGAAAAGAGATACCGTAAGTGGCAGAAAATCCAAACTCTTATCTTATTTACCAAACAGCACTAGAAAAATTCAATAGGAAACTAAATGGTTAATACCCTGGATCAAAGTGTGGGACAACTACAAATAGATGGGCATAGGGCAGAGATATTGGGCACTACAGGAAATATGGTGAGGGAATATGGCGCCCCACTACGTAGGTGCCACAAAAGGGGTACTGCACCCAGAAAAGCGGTGTAGTCACCCCACTGCAATTGGAACAATGGTCACTAGATGGAACCCTAGAGCTGACACCCACACACTAGGTTAGTAGGTGGGAGGGACCCCGGGAGGAGATATAGTGGCCTCTAGGGGAACTAGAGAGCAGTTAGAGAGGAGTGAGGAGTTGGAGAGAGATGGAGTAAGAGCTGGAGCAAGGAGGGTCTCCTCGGCTGAGGGGCCCAGAAAGAACAGATCCCAGAAAACAGTTTAAGGAACAGAGGCTTAGCGGGAGAGCTAGTTCAAGGAAGGAAACCGGGTACCGGAGCCCGCAACTGTGAATTCCTATATGGTTCACAGAGAATCCGAAGAATGGGGATATTTTCAGTACAGCCCCAGTCTACTGAGTGAGTCAAGAAAAGGGAGCCAAAAGCTAGGAGCAGAGGCCACTGCACAGCTCAGAGAAGGTTGTCCTGGAGACCGCGAAGGAGGGAGAGAAACAGAAAAGAGAAACGCAGCAGGAGGTCAGATTGTCTTTAAAAAGTCAGACTTCACCACCACTGGGAGGCAAAGGAAAGAAAGGAAAAAGAAAGGAATATAAGGAGGGATCCATCTACAGCCAAACATTCCAATTGCAGCATCCGGAGCATTTGCCAGTATATCATCTATTGCACTGCTAAACAGTATAACTTTGGTGAAGTTTTCAGTAAAAGTTACCCGGTGAAGTGAAGTACTGACTCTGCTGCATCCTTTCAATACAAACTGTTTTCTTATAGCATCGCTGCCTCGGTGGTCCAGTCCCGCCTGAGGGGACTAATCCATCTCAGCCGCAATACCACCGACCACCGGAGGACTGTGGCGGCGCTAGTGAGCATCACCAGACTCAGCAGGTGGCGTTACGAAGACAACTTTTAGACTTTTAATTTATTTTATTTTATTCTATTCAATTTGACCACCAGGGCCACGGCCTCAGGCAAGCCACCCGTGACATCCCGGACCCCGAGGTCGCCTGAGAGCTGAGTACCCTGCCCTGGGGCGCGTCAGGAACACTGGGCTAATTTAAAGCAGTTGTGTCACAAACAATTGTACATTTTAATTAAAATATCGAAGAAGAAGAATAAGTTCCACAATTAGATGTGTTAAAAAATAATGTTCCTGTCCTGAGATATTCTTATAAATGTGTAATGGATGTGTCCGACCATGGAGGAAAAGGTGTGATATAACACAGCTCCTGGGCAGGGGGGAAGGAGTAAAAGAGTATACAAACATTACAGCCGGGTATCACAGAATATAAGAGTATACAAACATTACAGCCGGGTATCACTGAATATAAGAGTATACAGACATTACAGCCAGGGATCACAGAATATAAGAGTATACAGACATTACAGCCAGGGATCACAGAATATAAGAGTATACAGACATTACAGCCGGGATCACAGAATATAAGAGTATACAGACATTACAGCCAGTGATCACAGAATATAAGAGTATACATACATTACAGCTAGGGATCACAGAATATAAGAGTATACAGACATTACAGCCGGGGATCACAGAATATAAGAGTATACAGACATTACAGCCAGTGATCACAGATTATAAGAGTATACAGTATATCCTCTCCTCCACACTTGTACATTCTTCATCTAACCGCTTGCAAGACTTCGCCCGAGCATCCCCCATCCTCTGGAACTCTGCACCCCATCACGTCCGACTGTCCCCTACACTCAGAACCTTCAAGCGGAACCTGAAAACCCATCTCTTCAGAACAGCCTACAACCTGTAATGACCACAGTACCGCCTCCACACCACTGGACCCGGCACTCCACCACCACCGGACCTGGCAATCCAGCACCGCCCGAGCAGACCCAAACTACTGTCTCCCTCCCCATTGCCCTGTAGAATGTAAGCCTGCAAGGGTAGGATCCTATCTCCCCTCTGTATCAGTCTGTCACTTTGTTCATTATATTTGTAACTTGTCTGTATGCAACTGTCGAACCCACTGGGACTGGGTACTCGGTACCGGACCGGTTGCTACTGGGAGATGTCACGGACGGCCTTGGTCCGGACCGTGTCCCGGGCCCTGGCAAGTAAAAGGGGAATATTTACAGAGGATTAGAGTTTGTCGTGACGCTACCCACGATGTGTGGTCAGTATTGGGACAACCGCTGCTGCAGAACCTCCGGGGTGATGTTAGGCAGCTTAGATGGTACCGCTCTCTGTAGGTAGAGGCGAGTTCCCCGGGGCAGTGGTTGTTATAGTCTATGGTGGAGGTGATAATAAGGGATGGATAGTGGAGACGGGTTGAAGGAACACACACTCACTTTTCTGTAGTTTCCAAAGCTTTACTGCGATGTTGTTGCAGGTTATAGTCCACGGAGTCTGTACTGGGGCCGGGTTGCTCCCACCCTGTCCGGGTCCTCAGCTTCCTCGTGCTGCGCTGTGTGTGTGGCCCTGCTGCTGCTTCTAGCTGAGCTGCTGGCACTGTCTCACTCTCTCTCTCCCTTCTGGTACCCCTTAGCTAGGCAACTTGAGTCTTCTATGCACTGCTGACCCCGCCGTGTCGCTTTGCACTGGTACAGTGTTGATCTGGAAACACCACTATCCCTGGATTCACTGTGCTGTGTGTCAGTCACATTCTCGGATCCGGTGTCCGTTCTGTGCGCTCCTCTGGGGCGAGTGGTGATGGCACTCAAGCTCCCAGATGTAGTTCTCTGTCTTTTAGTTCTCCTCTCCTCAGACCCTGGCTAGGCCTGGAATCAATGAGCAGGCTGTAGAGAAGCCTCACGTAGCTCCTTTACACTGCAGCCTCTTTCAGTTCTCCCAGGAACTGAAACTAAACTCTAAACTAGACTTCTTCTCAGTACTGCCTCATACTGAACTCCCTACTTCCTCTTGACCTGGAGTATATAAGGGAGCTGGTTTAGCTTCCCCTCCTGGCCCAGAGGTGCTAGTGTAGGTCAGTGTGTTGTGGGGAGGGAACCCGTGTGATATTACTGTGGCACATTAACAGCCGGGGATCACAGAATGTAAGAGTATACAGACATTACAATCGGGGATCACAGAATATAAGAGTATACAGACATTACAGCTGGGGATCACAAAATATAAAAGTATACAGACATAACAGCTGGGGATCACAGAATATAAGAGTATACAGACATTACAGCCAGGGATCACATAATATAAGAGTATACAGACATTATAGCCAGAGATCACAGAATATAAGAGTATACAGACATTACAGCCAGGAAACACAGAATATAAGAATATACAGACATTACAGCCGGGGATCATAGAATATAAGAGTATACAGACATTACAGCTGGGGATCACAGAATATAAGAGTATACCGACATGACAGCCGGGGATCACAGAATATAAGAGTATACCGACATTACAGCCAGGGATCACAGAATATAAGAGTATACAGACAATACAGCCGGGGATGACAGAATATAAGAGTATACAGACATTACTGCCGGGGATCACAGAATATAACAGTATACAGACATTACAGCTGGGGATCACAGGATATAAGAGTATACAGACATTACAGGGAGGATCACAGAATATAAGAGTATACAGACATTACTGACGGGATCACAGAATATAAGATTATACAGACATTACAGCCGGTGATCACAGCTGATTCTTTTATGGTACCTTTACACACCGCGACGGCAGGCTGGATACATCCCGCTACTTCACGTGCACGAGCACGCTCAAACGGCTACAAACGGTCAACGCATCTCCTTTACACGCCGCGACAAGGTGCGCTACGCCATGCTACATCTATAGCTAGCTACATCGCCGGGTGTGTCAAGTAGCCAGCTGTAGCTTAGCGTACCACGTTTACACAGCGCTACAATAAGCTAATATGGGCGGACCTGGTACAGCAGGGACAGCACATAGGCGTGCCACAATCTTGGATTACGAGCCGTCCGTACGATGATAGGACAGCGCAATATCATCATGATTGGCCAGGCATCGCAGGAGGCTGAGACATCCAGCACGCTCGAGCGATTGTGTAGTGTGACTGGTCAGCTCCTTAAATATGCCGCCCTAGGCAGCGACTACCAATCGTCATGCAGGAGCTTCCTCCAATGATCGGTGATGGGGTGCGGTATCCCGGAGCCTGTGTCACGCCTTAGCTACATTGCAGCTACAGCCCCGGGTGTCCAGAGTTCCCTTCCGTTGCCTCTTTACACGCCGATACAGCTCGCTACCATCGGCGTTGTAGCCATCAGTTTTCGAGCAGACCTAGGAAACAGATGTATCTGTTGCCGGCTGCAGCGTCACGTCTTCAGACGCCGCTACGACGGGCTACATTGGCGCTACAAGCTACATTTGTAGCCTGTAGCGGGATGTATCCAGCCTGCCGTCGCGGCGTGTAAAGGTACCATTAGTGCTGAAAAGGACTGCCATTTTTCCATACTCATTGTACCATGCAGGATGCTCCCTTTTTCGAATACTGTAGATCCCTCTCCGTGCTGCCCCCTTTTCCATACAGATCCCACCTCATTCAGTCGTCTTTTCCATACAGATCTCTGAGTTGCAGTTCTAGACACAACCTCCTTGCAAGAATAGCGCTGTTTTTATAAAAAAAAAACTACAGGCATCCCTTTTTGTAATCTAATCCTTTTTAAATTGTTTTATGAACCTATTTAAAGATAAGATATTACCAAGCAGTACAATACTGACAGAATTTAGAGAGATGTGCACTACTTAGATATTAATAACATATCCTAATCATTGGATCATCAATAAGGCTGCCTTCACACTGGCGTTTGGGTAAGCAGCGCACGATGCGCATGCGTATCCGTATTGTAAAAAGCACTCGTGCGCATCGCAACGCTGCTTTTTTTGCACGCATATCCATACTAATTCCTTTTTAAAAACGCAGCACTTCATTGCTTATACATGCGTTTTGATCATGCGCATGCGTTTTATGTCAGCATGCGTATCTGAAATATGTAGGCGGAGAGTGGGCGGACCTGAAAATCAGAATCTGGGCTTGCGCAATGACAAGTACGCATGCGTACCGAGAGCAGCCATCAACAATGTCCAGTGCACGCTGGCGTACCCATAGGCGATAATGCTGATATTAGGCGCTAATGTGTGCATGCGCATTCTCGCGCTTAATTTATTACCCCAAAAATGCAACATGTTGCGTCCGGAGGAAGTTGATTTTCGGAGGACACGTACGCATAAGCACCTAGAAGCAGTCAAAAGCAGCATTTTGCTTACAATTGCGTTTACCATTCTAAGGATAGAGACGCAATAAGGATGCTGATGGAATTATTTTTATCGGCATCGTGCGCTGCTGATTAAAACGCTAGTTTGAAGGCAGCCTAACAGTTCCCTTTGTGGCCAGATGTATAAAGTGTACAAAACCAACTAGCAGTTGAATAAGTGTGAAAAAGAGCTGAGCTGCAGTACCAAGAATGTCCACTACACAGCCTATGGCGCTATGCTGTACAGGGTCTGAACATTGTGTATATCTGATAGTAGTGGGAGTTGCAAGCAGCTGATCAGTGGGGGTGTCAGATGTCAGACTATGCCTATCCGATATCGATGACCTACCTAAAGGATAAGTCATCAATATATAAGTCATTGACAAATGAAGGAGAAGAGTCTTCACAAAACACAAGATTCTTCATTGAGTCTACAATGGATAAGGTAGAGCCAGGTGCATATGGGAATTCATGATGTAAACGGAGAATATTTTGTCAGATTTGTTGTCAATGGCAGAAATTCTACATCCAAAAGTTGTATGAATTAGAAAGAACCATTGGGATGAGGTAACATAAACGAGAGGGTCAAAGCCTTAGAGTTAAAGGGTTATCCCATAGTTTTTACTAAATATCAACTCTATGACAACTACAGGGGGAACTTGGATGATGACTACATATGTTCATAGGTTGAGCTTAATAATACGATTCCATGCAGCTTAAATCCTCTAGTGGTAACTGTAGGAGTGGTAACTGTAGTGATTTACTATTTTATTTTTATTATATTTTTAAAAAATAGGCAGAACTGCTAATACACCATATGTAAGCAGTTGAAAAATTCCTTTAGGCTGGCTTCAGACTTGCAGATGCATCTGCAGCGTTTTGCAGATGCATCTGCAAGCATCTGCATGCAGACCGCGGCCCCTATGTTTATAATGGTGCGCACGGCGGTCTGCAGATACTTGCAGACAGCCGTGCGCACCCATTCACTCCTATATGTGATCTGTGCGCACGCGGATGCCTGCGCACAAATCACACACTCCCGCCCGCACCATGGACGCGAGATGTCGCGTCCCTGGTGCGGACGAGAGTGTGTGATCTGTACGCAGGCATCTGCCTGCGCACAGATCACATATAGGAGTGAATGGGTGCGCACGGCGGTCTGCAAGCATCTGCAGACCGCCGTGCGCACCATTATAAACATAGGGGCCGCGGTCTGCATGCAGATGCTTGCAGATGCATCTGCAAAACGCTGCAGATGCATCTGCAAGTCTGAAGGCAGCCTTATGCATGATTATGTTGATTACATTATGAAGGAATCCACGTGTAAACACCCTTGTTCTGTGACATCATGTACCTCGGGGGCGGACTCTTCCGATGCAGGATTTTAGTTGTTCTGCGTGGAACACTCCTTAACTGCACTCTTTGCTAAAAGGTGGCCTTCTGGATGGATGGGAGGGTTTGGGTTGTGGGTTGTGAAGAAACTCACCAAAATATTGCCCGGTAAATATCCATTGCACCTAGCAGCAGGCTGATAGCTCCTCTGAGAGGCAACACAGGTGCCTGTATACCGGTGCTCAGTCACCAACAACCCACAGATGGGGGCGGTTGTAGCACCAGCATCTGGCCATGCTATCAGGGAGGTGACTGGTGGCATCTACAGACACAAGGTTACCATAGGGCTTTGTCACTCAGGTGTTTGTGAACCATAGTGTCAGAGCAGCCTACTGGTCACGCCCTGCTATGAGATCAAGCAGGCTGCTCCGCACTGATTATATGCCTCACAAATGACAGACGCCCCCCAGAGGGCCCAGCCTCAAACTGCAGATAAAACAAGACGAAACAAAACACTAGAGATGAAAAATGTGAGGTGTTAGTAGATATTTTGGGCCAAAGCAGCAGGCTGATAGCTCCTCTGAGAGGCAACACAGGTGTCTGTATACCGTGCTCAGTCATCTACAACCCACAGACAGGGGCGGTTGTAGCACCAGCGTCCGGCCATGCTGTCAGGGAGGTGACTGGTGGCATCTACAGACAAAAGGTTACCATAGGGTAACCGTCTATGGGTTGTAGGTGACTGTGCACCGGTATACAGACACCTGTGTTGCCTCTCAGAGGAGCTATCAGCCTGCTGCTAGGTGCAATTGATATTTACAGGGCAATATTTTGGTGAGTTTTTTCTGACTTTATGTCTTATTCGGTGAATCTCATTGTGGGTTGTGAAGTCTAGTGTCTAGGACACCGCTCTCTCCTGGTTCTCCTCCTACCTCTCTGACCATTCCTTCTCTGTATCTTTCACCGGCTCCTCTTCCTCTCCTCTTCCCCTCTAGGTTGGGGTTCCTCAGGGTTCAGTCCTAGGTCCCCTTCTCTTCTCTCTATACACTGCCCCCATTGGACAAACCATCAGTAGATTTGGTTTTCAGTACCATCTCTATGCTGACGACACCCTTTTATACACCTCTTCTCCTGACATCAACTCCACATTACTACAAAATACCAGTGATTGTCTCTCTGCTGTCTCTAAAGGTACCTTTACACGCCGCCACTGAGGTGTAGCAACTGCCTGGCAATCGGGAGTTTTGTCACGGTTGCCTTGAAATTGCTACGAAGTTGCAGCGTGTAATTTGGCAAAGTGATCGTGATTTTCGCAGTTGCTCCCAGTTGCGGTTTCAGAACCGTGTTCTAAAATCAGAGGCAACCCAAATAGTGAATTGCCCTGGTATTGGCTTGTAAATGGGCGATAGGGATGGAATCTGTGTCACCTAGTGATTTCCCAGAGGCGTGACACAGCATGATGTACACCGCGCCCCATCAGCGATGATTGGTGGGGACTACTGTGTTTCCATTGGCTGTCCCTTCACAGGGCGCCATATTTGAAGAGCTATCCATTCACACTACACAATGGCAATGCCGTCATGTATTAGCCAGCCTTCCTGCGCAGGCTGGTCAATCATAACGCTATTGCGTTGTCCAATCAGCGTGTTAGCGTCACGGAATACACGAGTTTGTCACGCCTATGCTTTAGCGCCGCAGAACATGTACGCCCACATTCCCCTACTGATTGCGGTGTGTGAATCGGCGTCGGGATTCAACCGGGTGTTTCCCACAGGATCTGTTGGAACTTCCGGGGAACCACGATACCTTGGGTTGACTACGCAATTGCGGCGTGTACATGCGCCATTGGCGATCGTTAGCAACCGTTAAAAACGTGCACGCGCACGTATGGTTGCTACCGATCGCCAGTGATAGGTACCTTAACATCATGTTTTCTCTCTACCTTAAACTGAATTTATCAAAAACTGAACTTCTCGTGTTTCCTCCGTCTCCTAATCTTCCGAAACCTAATATTGCCATTTCTGTATGTGGTTCTATTGTTACTCCTCAGCAGCACGCCCGTTGTCTTGGGGTTATTTTTGACCCATATCTCTCCTTTACTCCCCACATCCGGTCTCTCACTCGCTCATGTCCCCTACTCCTCAAAAATAGCTCGAGAATTCGACCTTTTCTTACTGTTGACTCTGCAAAAACTAATTGTCATCCTTATTCGTTCTCGTCTGGATTACTGCAATTCTCTATTAATCGGTCTCCCTCTTACTAAACTCTCTCCTCTCCAATCCATCCTGAATGCAGCAGCCAGGATTATTTTCCTCTCCAAGCACTTCACCGATGTCTCTATCCTGGGGCAATCATTGCACTGGTTGTCAATCAGCTATAGAGTACAATATAAAATTTTCACTCTGACCCCCGAAGCCCTCCACAGTTCTGCACCGCCCTACATCTCCTCCCTCATCCCTGTCTATCGCCCTACGTGTGCCCGTTCCGCCAGTGACTTAAGGCTGACATCAGCTACAATCCGAACCTCACACTCCTGTCTCCAGGACATCTCACGAGCTGCACCAATTCTCTGGAATGGATTATCAAGAACAATTCAATTAATTCCAAAGATCCATAGTGTTAAGCGAGTGTTAAAAACACATCTCTTTAGACTGGTCTATCACCTCACCTCATCTATGTAAGTATTCCCATTCTGTCCTTCTCCAAATCTGGCCTCTTGTATCATCTTTCTACACCGCCATGCATTTTATAGCACTTTCTCTGTATTTTTACAGATCCTGGCTGGGGAATGGTTCATGCAGCATTATGTGAATCCCCTTTTTATCATATTGATAGCTGGACCATATATGACAGCATTTGTTACTATGACCATTTAACCAATTGCTCCACACCATCCTATTTAGACTGGGACCTAGGGAAACAGAGTCGGCTGTACCCGAGCCCGGTTTCTCGAACACAAATTATAGAGACCATTATAAAGGATCTCTTCCAACCTTACACTATAACAAATATTCCAGCTCAAGGAATACCCTACCACTTGAAAGTCTCTTTTTCAACAACCTGTGTTCCAAGGAACCTGACCATCACTAGCGACTGTTTGATAAAGGCCTTTGGTGTGTCGGCCGAAACTTCCTTCTGTCGCAAACCCTGTCACTACTAGGCACACAAGTCAATAAACTTTTCACTTTTGCAAAGGATCACATGAGTGTGCAGTGTTCCTTCTAGACTACTTGCACGGTATGTGAATAGACGGCCCCGAGGGGCTTCAACTATTTCTGAAAAGGCTTATTAGAAAAACAATAAGGTTTTTCAGAAAAAACAAAGTTGCTTCTGCATAAGCAAAACGCTTGCTAACAATACAGGGATCTTAACCAACAACATCTATCACATAAGCTTCATCTGTCTAATGGTATTTAGAATGGAGGTCATCTACTGGCAAAGGACCCAGGTGCAAGTGTTACTTCTCTACCAACTATAGTCATAATACCGGCTGCAGCATTGAAACACTATTACAAAATAGATCTTTCCAAAAAAGAACAAGTATAGCTGAAGTCCAGGGATAAAATGTCAAAGTTTCTTCCTTTGTTAATAATATTTTTAAAAGGCATCATCAGGAAATGGAATTGAGATGTTGACACGTTTCGTCTCGATAGTAATCTTAGCTTTAGTCTTCATGTTAAGACTCTTATTGAGTCGAAGTGCGTTAACGTCTCAATTCTATTTCCTGATGATGCCTTTTAAAAATGATTAAGTAAAGGAAGAAATTTTAAATTTTATCCCTGGACTTCAGCTATACTTGTTCTTTTTTTTCGGAAATTTCTATTGTTCATCTAGCCGACAGGTGGTCACAAGT
The DNA here is from genome assembly GCA_033576535.1 of Allobates femoralis. Taxonomy (NCBI): domain Eukaryota; kingdom Metazoa; phylum Chordata; class Amphibia; order Anura; family Aromobatidae; genus Allobates; species Allobates femoralis. The sequence goes on along the minus strand of JARQOC010000010.1, from coordinate 97,788,700 downwards.
CTGGAGCCAATCAATGATCTCATGTTGAGTGGATTTCTTTAAATATTTGCACAAAATTCCCTAATGCAAAAAATATATTTAATGTCCTTAATTGTTCTATTTTATCAGGCGGTCCCATCTATTTACTACCATTACCTTCAGCTATACTTTTTCTTTTTTGGAAATTCCTATTGTTCATCCAGCCGATGGGTGGTCACAAGTCTGGAGCCAATCAATGTTCTCATGGTGAGTGGATTTCTTTACTTATTTGCACAAAATTCCCAATTGCAAAAAATATATTTATTGTCCTTACTTGTTCTTTTTTATCAGGTGGTCCCATCTATTTACTACCATTCCCTTCAGCTATACTTTTTCTTTTTTGGAAATTCCTATTGTTCATCCAGCCACCGGGTGGTCACAAGTCTGGAACCAATCAATGATCTCATGTTGAGTGGATTTCTTTACTTTTTTGCACAAAATTCCCTACTGCAAAAAATATATTTAATGTCTTTAATTGTTCTATTTTATCAGGTGGTTCTATCTATTTACTACCATTCCCTTCAGCTATATTTTTTTCTTTTTTGGAAATTCCTATTGTTCATCCAGCCAACGGGTGGTCACAAGTCTGGAACCAATCAATGATCTCATGTTGAGTAGATTTCTTTACTTATTTGCACAAAATTCCCTACTGCAAAAAATATATTTAATGTCCTTAATTGTTCTATTTTATCAGGTGGTTCTATCTATTTACTACCATTCCCGTCAGCTATACTTTTTTTTTTTTTGGAAATTCCTATTGTTCATCCAGCCAATGGGTGGTCACAAGATGGGAACCAATCAATGGTCTCATGGTGAGTGGATTTCTTTACTTATTTGCACAAAATTCCCTATTGCAAAAAATATATTTAATGTCCTTAATTGTTCTATTTTATCAGGTGGTTCTATCTATTTACTACCATTCCCTTCAGCTATACTTTTTTCTTTTTTGGAAATTCCTATTGTCATCCAGCCGATGGGTGGTTGCAAGTCTGGAACCAATTAAGGTCTATTCAAGGAATTTTTTACTTATTTGCGCTATCAAAAATTGCTCTATTGAAATATATTTATTCTACTTAAATGTTCTATTTTATCAGGCGGTCATGTTAGTCCCATCTATTTACTACTATTCCCTGTAATTAAATGTCTCAGCCTTCTTGATTAGACAGGGCCAGAGCTACAAACTAGACCTCTATGGAGACAGTGAAATCTTGTTAATTAACTTAAAGTCAATCCCCGAAGCCAGAAAACCGTCAGATCTGTTCCCAGAATTAAGAGAAAGGGACATCTTCATTAAAATGGTACACGTGAGACATGGATAGCTTAGGAAATAAGGTAGAGCAAACGACGTGCTGTACCACGCCTCAGATTAGAAGACTGATTGACAATACAAAGAACATACACAGCAGCCACATTTACCTTAGGAAAAATACAATATTGTTTTTGCATTTCATTTCCTCTAAGTCTGTGGCTTCAGAACCCATCAGGGGGTTGAGTCTCTGTGGTGCATAGAAGTCGAAAAATAAAAATAAAGGCTTGGCCCCGAAGATAAATAAGGGAAAGAATTTACGCATAGGTGGCATCTGACTTGTATTTGCCTCCCCTCGGAGAGTGACTTATTTTCTGATTTTACCTGCTGGAATTTTCCATCTCTTACAATGTTCGGTTCATCGCTGGGCGTAAAGTTTAATTGCTCCGTGGCATGCAATTTACAGTGTTTGGTATTTAGATATTGCTATTGTTATTAGTGTCTCGGAGGCATCGTGAATGATTATAACTTCTCTGTGGATTTTCACTTAGCTCCGCTAATAATCAGGCCAAGGCAATTTTTACAATGAGAAATAATGAGAAATAAAAATTGGACTTTTGTAAACTGATTCCTAAGTCTCAGACTCATACCATTGCGAAACTATCACGCTGAAGGCTTCCAGGAATTGCTATCGTAAACAAATGTAAAGTGCAAGGTTACAATAAACTTTGCATAAATCAATAGTTCCAGTGAATATAAGAAATTCTGTAGTATATCATATCACATAAATATGGTTCTTTCACCACTTAGCTGCCACATCTGTCACCCATCCTCCTCAAGACACGACACACTGTAATTTCAGTGAGAGATCAAGTTACAGCAGCTAATATCTCTTATGGAGGTAGACAGAGGCACAGACACAGACAGATCATTGTAAATCTTTCTAGGAAGTATTTCCCATATCAGAGTTTTTATCACAGCTACACTGTTCAGTACTCCAGTCTAATGTCCTCCATGTGGCTGCTGCTGCTTTTGAACATGTGCTGCACAGATAGTAAAGAACAAGAATGGGAGACATCAAAGCAGCTTGTCTCCATCCAACACCTTAAGGTCCTGTCACACACTACGATATCGCTGAAACGTCACGGGGTTTCAGTCGTTCTAACGACGTTGTAACGATGTTCAATGTGACATGTACATCCGATCAATGATAATCGGGCAGATCGTTGATGGGAGGTTTGTGAACCGGACCTTAAACCACATGATGAGCTCTGCAGCATGGGTGTGTGTGACACCTCGATAATGATGTCGTTAACGACCTCGCCTATTGAGAAGTGAAGGACGTCGGAGAGCTAACGACCGCAAGTATCGTTTGCTTGTCGTGGAATCGTTGCTGCATCGTTAACGATATCTGTACGTGTGACACCTCATCAGCGATCATTGAACGTCGTTCTAGCGATCTAGGTCAAGTCGGATCATTGATCGGATCATTAAACCATTGAGACGGGGCCTTTAGAGTCAACTGATCATTTTGTCTTTTTGAAGCTTTCTAGAATGTATTTCTCATATCAGAGTTGCTATCACAGTTACACTGCTCAATACTCCTGTATAATGTCCCCCATTCTGCTGTTGCTTCTGAACATGTGAAACATAGATACTCAGGAGCAGGAATTCTCCCGTCTGTGTGTGCTATGCATGGGAAACATCATATCAGCTTGTCTCCTTCCACCAGCTCAGAGGCATCTGATCATTTTCAAGCTTTCTGCGAAGTATTTCTCATATCAAAGTTGTTGTCAAAGCTACACCATTCATTACTCCTGTATAATGTATTCCATGCTGCTTCTGCTTCTGAACATGTGCTACATAAATACTAAATAACAGGAAACCCTCCCATATGTGTGTGCTGTATGATAAACATCATAGCAGCTTGTGTTTACCCACCAGCTCAGAGACAACTGTTCATTTTTAAGTTTTCTAGAAAAAATTTCTCATATCAAAGTTGTTATCACAGCAACAACGTTCATCACGTCTGTATAAGCTGTGTCTTCCAGCACCTGTTTAACTGGAGCTTACAATCACAGAGAGTACCAGTTCTATGGAAGACTTCTTGCCTGGTGCCGGTTCCCAAGACTACCTTCCCTAGCTCCCATAACGACTATAGACCGGTGGCCTTAACATCGCATGCGATGAAGTCCTTGGAGAGAATTGTACTTGCCTACTTGTGTCCGAGGGTGTCTGCTTTTACGGACCCCCTTCAGTTTGCGTATTGGCAGAGTCTGGGGGTGGACGATACTGTAGCGTATCTGCTACAAACAGTACATTCTTTTTTGGACAATGATGGAACCACTGTTCTTCGATTTCTCCAGTGCATTCAATACCTTACAGCCACTATTATTACGTAAAAAGCTGGTTGAAATGGCGGTTGATGAGGGACTAGTGAATTGGATCATTGATTACCTGTCGGACAGGCCACAGTTCGTAAGGTTGGGGGTGGCCGTATCGGATAGTGTTCGGAGCAGTGTTGGAGCCCCTCAGGGAACGGTGCTGTCGCCATTCCTTTTTACGTTATACACAGCTGATTTTCAGTATAAATCAGACCTTTGTCACCTTCAGAAGTACTCTGATGACTCAGTGATAGTCGGAGGTATTGAGAGAGGCCGGGGGGAGGAGGAATACAGAAGGGTGGTCTCGGACTTTGTTGACTGGTGCCAGGCTAACCATTTAGAACTCAACGTAAAGAAAACCAGGGAGTTGGTGTTGAGTTATGGAAGGTGCATGAAGGATTGCTTACCTATCACTATTGATGGTCAGGATGTGGAGATGGTGGAGAATTTCAAATATTTGCGGGTTCACCTGGACAGCAAGCTTGATTGGAGGTGCCATATGGAGAAAGTTTGCAAGAAAGGGATGAGTAGACTTTACTTCCTAAGGAAATTAAGGTCGTTTAATGTGTTTAGCAAAATGCTTGAAATGTTCTACCAATCTATTGTGGCGAGTGCAATCTTTGCTGCAATAATATGCTGGGGTAGTAGTGTGCGCACAGCTGACGCTAATAAGCTGAATAAACTTATCAAGAAGGCTAGTGCGGCGGTGGGTCTACAACTTAGGACTTTCGAGGAGGTATTAGAGGATAGAATTAATAAGAAATGCAAGGCTATAATGAGCAACATTACACACCCGCTCTCTGAACTGTTTGCGAAGCAGAAGAGCACATTCAGCAAGCGTCTAATCCAACTAATGTGTAAAAAGGAAAGATACAGAAAATCGTTTGTTCCGACAGCTGTGGGGATGTTTAACAAATGTATAAGTGTAAAGCGTCCCAAGACTATGTGAAGTTCTATGTGTATGGGGGGAATAGGTGAGGTACATGTACCAGTCTACCCACATCTGCTGTCCATATAGACTTATTTTGTAAAGTGTGAAATGTTCTTGATCTTTGCTCTGCTGCTGTAATACTGTAATTTCCTCCGGGATCAATAAAGTTTATCTTATCTTATCTTATCTTATAATGTCCTCCATGTGGTTGCTGCTGATTCTGAACATGTGCTACATAGATACTAGAGAACTGGAATCCTCCCATCTGTGTGTGCTGTCTATGGGAGACATCATAGCAGCTTGTCTCCACCCACCAGCTCAGAGGCAACTAATCATTTTGAAGCTTTCTACAAAGTATTTCTCAAGTCAAAATTGTTGTCAAAGCAACACCACTCATAGGAAGAATTTCTCATATCAAATTTGTTATCACAGCTAAACCGCTCAGTTCTCCTGTATAATGTTCTCCATGTGACTGCTCCTGCTTCTGAACATGTGCTACATAGATATTAAAGAACCGTAATCCCTCCCATCTGTGTATGCTGTGCATGAGAGATATCATAGCAGCTCATCTTCATCCACTAGCAAGGAGGCAACTGAAAACAGACATAGAAAATGCAAATGCCAAAAATTGGATTCAAGTGATATAATGCCCCAAAACATTGGTTTTTTTTCTAAATGCATACACACTTGAGCTTCTCTTGAACAGTTCTGAAATAAAAGGTGCATTTTAAAGAATTATTCCACCCCCAAATTTCCAAATTAATTATGACGCAGTCATACAAAAGCAGAAACGATTTGAAGACTCTCAGACTTCAATTGACTTAAGAGACTTAGTTATCTTACCATTGAAATGAAGAAACATATTACCTTAGATCCCAGTCTTAAGCCCCCATCACACTAAGCGAGATCGCTGCTAAGTCACAGGTTTTGTGACGCAACAGCGACCTCGCCAGCGATCTCGCTTTGTGTGACACGTAGCAGCAATCAGGCCCCTGATGTGAGATCGCTGGTCGTTACAAACTGTTTTGGACCATTTTTAGGTCGTTGCACTCCCGCTGGGCAGTGTGCATCGCTGTGTTTGACAGGGACAATGACCAACGATCTCAATACTACGACCGAGAGTGACAGGGTTCCAACGATTGCCATATCATTGCTGTGTCGCTGGCTAGATCTGACTGTTTGACATCTCACCAGCGATCACATAGCGATGCCTACCAAGTCGGATCGTTGTCGGGATCGCTGGTGTGTTGCCAAGTGTGACAGTACCCTTGGCATCTTACCTATCAATATCAGAGTCCGCATTGGTATCATTAAATGGCAGGCAAGTAAGGAAGAAATGAAGTCTAAACCACTGTAGCTGCACCCATACCCTACTGGCTCCTGTACAGACTAGAATATCCCTTAGGCTGGTTTCACACTGCAGTTTTTTCCCTGATCAGGTTCGATCAGGTTTGCGTGCCAAAACCAGGAGAGGAACCAGGAGAGGAACTTGCAAAGAAATACTATAATTGAAAGATTGACACCTGTTCTGGGTTTTGGAGACACTCCTGGTTTTGACACACAAATCTGATCGAACCTGATCAGGGAAAAAACTGCAGTGTGAAACCAGCCTAACCATACAACTAGAAACTACAGCTTGGACCTGGCTCCCTGCAAGGCCATCGAGCTGTTCTCATTTCTGCTGAGGAAACAGAGGGGAGATCGCGACATACAACTAAACAAGATAAGATGTGTTCAGGGGTAGACAAAAATCAAAGGTGAGCAAACATAGTGGACAAAGGAGAAACAGTAAAGAAGAAGAAAAGTTAACTTCAAATTAGCCTAATAGAAACAAAAGGAGGGTGCCGAAAAGACAAAAGAACAAACATAGAGTTAAACATAAAATCTAGATAAGTGCTATGCACCACTGATCATAATTAGCCTCTAATTCACTTCAATAGAAGCATTGCAGCCCCAGCTCTTGTGACAGGTGTTTCGGATCACTGTCTTGTGGTGCTCTGCCATGCCATGAATCCATCAATAAAGAACATATTGTAGAATATAAAAGGATCACTCTCTAGACTTGTGATCAATTCTTCTTTATTCTGTACAAAAGGGTTAAAAGGACATGCAGGCGGCTTGACATGGTATGTAGTAATGGACTTCGGCCGTTTCATATGGACCCATTGAAGTTTTAGATTAGCAATTGAAATTTGCCAATTCCGACAGATTCTCTTGAATTGAAACGGCATATTTGCTTTGGTCCGAATAAATTCTGTCATACCCTTCAGTGGAGGATAGTTTTGAACCTGGGGAGGGTAGGTGCCATATGGCTTTGGGAGCAACTTAACTTCCTTCTTGTGATTCGAATCCCGAAAAACATGGATTTAGAGAGTTCAGAATTTAGGGGGAATTTAATAACTTATTGGATTCTTTATTAATTAGTTTGTTAATCCTTAGCGGTCTATGTTGGGATGTTGAAATGGTAGAAAGCAGAGGTATCAAAATAGCAAACTTCATAATGGTCCAAAGACATAAAAGGACATATAGACCACAAATCAGAAGAGCGAGAACCAGGCAGGAGTCAATGCCAGGAGTAATTAATAGGGGAATAGGCAGGCACAAAAAATTAAAGCTATCAAGTAAAGACCCCGTCTCACACAACGATATTGCTAACGATATCGTTGAAGCGTCACGAGTTTGCAGTCGTTCAAACGACATCGTTCAGTGTGACATGTACAAATGATCAACGATAATCAGGCAGATCAATGATGGAAGGATTTTGGACCGGACCTTAAACCTAATGATGAGCGTTCGTTCAACCTGCAGCATGGGTGTGTGTGACACCTCGATAACGATGTCGTTAACGACTTCGCCTATTTAGAAGAAGGACGTTGGCGATCTAATGACTGCAAGTATTGTTTGATTGTCGCGGAATCTTTACTGCATCGTTAACGAGATCTATATGTGTGACATTTCACTAGCGATCATTGAACGACGTTCCAGCGATCTAGGTCAAATCGGATCGTTGCTCGGTTCGCCGACACGTTGAAGCATGAGACGGGGTCTTTAGTCAGGACAGAGAGTCCAACCGAACCGGTGCTGTACACCCATGGTGAAAGTTGTGCGTCTGATTACTCAGGTCCTCGGTTCCAGGCACAAACGTTGCTGGACTAAAAATGGAGAGCAAGGATACTTGGTACAGTATATTACTGTATATCTGCTTCATTAACACAAACTGCAAAAAAATGGAAAACATAAAAATATCAATACAAAGGAGGAGCAAATGTGACCCTATGTCTGGATCAATGTCATCCCTATTAATTTATTAACCTTATCCAAGAAAAGACGTGTTATGTTCCCAAATCATGAAGCCATTGTCTCATCCTACTCTCAGGATAACTTTTGTATTTGGGGTTGGAAGACATTTTGCAATTGGGTTTCATTAAAACGTTTTGCACCATTTGGCTTTCAGAGGATCGATGTTTTCCGGCACATTCAACTTTGATGTGATCTGCGGACATACATCAGCTGAGAAGAGGCCAGAAAAATATGCCTAAAAAAGTTACATAGTCCTATTGGAAAGTCAGAATGAGCTCACTGCTGGAGCCTCAGTTAGCCCATTTGTAAGACAGCACTATCAGAGCAACACACAGGCTATAAAAGTCAAATGGTGCAAAAAACATTATGAAATCCAATTGCAAAAATTATTTTTAGCCAAAAGTACATGTATTTAATAAAAAAAAACACATACCGTATATACTCGCGTATAAGCCGAGTTTTTCAGCCCAAAAATGGGGCTGAAAAGTCCCCCCCTCGGCTTATACGCGAGTCACTGTATACTGTATACAATGTATACAGTATACAGTGCCCCCCCATATCAGTATACAGGCCCCCCCCTTGGGTAGCAATCCTGTAAAGGAAGAGATTAGTATACTTATCCCTCCGCTGTCCCGCTGCCGCTGTCCCGCCGCCATCGCGCTCTTCCGTCTTCATCCAGCGTCTTCTGTCTTCTTCCGGCTTCCTCCGGTGGGCGCAGGCAATGACGGCGACACAGCGGCAGCGGGACAGCGGAGGGATAAGTATACTAATCTCTTCCTTTACAGGATTGCTACCCAAGGGGGGGCCTGTATACTGATATGGGGGGGCTGATGTATATACCTCTGGGGCTGTATATACCTCTGGGGCTGTATATACCTCTGGGGCTGCTGTATACTACCACTGGGGCTGCTGTATATACCTCTGTGGCTGTATATACCTCTGGGGCTGTATATACCTCTGGGGCTGCTGTATACTACCTAAGGGCTGCTGTATACTACCACTGGGGCTGCTGTATATACCTCTGGGGCTGCTGTATACTACCACTGGGGCTACTGCTGTATATACCACTGGGGCTGCTGCTGTGTACTACCACTGGGGCTACTGCTGTATACTGTATACTACCACTGGGGCCTGCTGTATTCCCCTGGGGGCCTGCTTACACCCCTGGGGGCCTGCTGTATACCCCTGGGGGCCTGCTGTATACCCCACTGCTGGGGCCTGCTGTATACCCCACTGCTGGGGCCTGCTGTATACCATACTGCTGGGGCCTGCTGTATACCACTGGGGGAGCCTGTATACCTTACTGCTGGGGGTTGTATACCTGTGCTGGAGTCCACCCTCGGCTTATGCGCGAGTCAATAAGTTTTCCCAGTTTTTGGGGGCAAAAGTAGGGGGGTCGGCTTATACACGGGCCGGCTTATACATAAGTATATACGGTAATTAAATACATGCATTTAATAAAATAAAATGTCAACCTTATTCTAGTGGTAGAGACTAGTGATGAGCGAGTAGTAAGATATTCGGCTTCGGATAGAGCTAAGTGAATACTTTGAACTGTTTCAGTATTCGATCCGAGTGAGTTCCCCATTGACTTGCATTGGATTTGTTATTGTTTAATCCTTCAAATATTCAGTTAGAGTTATCCAAACCCAAATATTTTACTAAATCGCTCATCACTAGTAGAGACCCTTAGGGAACCATTATTATAATTTCACCAGTATCATTGGCATATTGGGATCCAGCATTGCCATTTTGTCCAGCACTTGAATGGTTAAGCATTTTGCAGAGGGAGACGCGTTTCGCTGTCACACTCAGACCAATGGGCTCTGTTCCAGGATCAGTCACTTGTTCTGTGTGACCTTGGGTGAGTTAATCACCCTGTGCACTAGATATCAGAAATGAAATTTTAAGATCCTTTCTCCGGTCAGCCGTTCCCCTGTGCTGCACTCAGTGGTGCGTTCCCGGGTGGTTTAATATAAGGATAAAGCGTTATTGTTTCTATTCTTTAGTAAGAGGATGCCTGCAGTTAAACTGGCCTTGAGAATAGCCACTTACATTAGTAGTGAAGTTATTATACATAAAGCCATTTTTCTGGTCTATATTTAAAGCAGGGACCGGGTATTGTTCGGTCTTCGACATAGTTGAGCTCCCGGCTAAGTAAAAAAAAATGGGGCGAAATAGAAAAATCATGACCAGGTCAACTGGCAAATGTAACAAGAGATGGAAAAAGTGTCACGTCTTGTACTGGGCGTACCATCATTATCCTTAAATATTCCCACTTACCAACATCAAGAACACAAATTCTGGGACACTTGAGTCTTTCCACCATTGACCTCCCAGCAATGTCCTCGAAGATCCCTGAAACCAGGGCCGTATCTAGGGGGAAAATGGCAGGGTATTTGCCCCGGGTGCAGCCGGAAGGGGGGCAGCGTCGGGCCTCCTGCTACAGTGCCCAAGGTCTCTCCCTGCCGGCCGCATTTTGCACTCCTCCTCCCAGGGGTGGTGTGCCACCTGCTGCTGAACAGAGGTGCCTGTTGGGAACTTGGGCCCCCTGTGGGAGCCACTCTCTATAGTTTAAATAAACATTTTCAGGTCCCGGCTGCCGCTGTCTCCCGGCCACTCTGCAAACACAGCATGGCGAGGAGCGATGATGTCATCACGGAGTGCCGCTGTGTTGAGCAGGGCAGCAGCTGGGAGACACACCCTGGGAAGAGGAGACCGGAGCAGCCAGTGAGGACCGAGGTGAGTATTTACCTTTTTTTTTCTTGTAAATCTGTGAGTACAGAGATGGGAGGCTATGGGGAACAGCATGATAATTTATGAAGGATGATGGGGGCGCAATATACTATACAGATAACTGTGGAAATGTATATGGGGGTGCATTATACTATACAGATGACTATGGGAATGTATATGGGGGCGCATTATACTATACAGATGACTATGGGAATGTATATGGAGGACTATGGGGGCACAATATACTATGTGGAGGTCTATAATGGCACAATATACTATATACAGGGCTATGAGGTACATTATACTATATGGAGCACTATGGGGGTGCATTATACTATATGGAGGACTGTGACGGTGCATTGTACTATATGGAGGACTGTGGGGGTGCATTATAATATATGGAGGGCCATAGGGGTTAATTATACTCTACGGAGGTCTTTGGTGGTGCAATTTACTATAAGGAGGACCTTGGGAGTGCATAATACTATATGGAGGACTATGGGGATGCAGTATACTAAATGGAGGACTATGGAGGATGCATTATATTATATGGAGGACTGTTGGTGTTCATTATACTATATGGAGGAATATGGGGATGCAGTATACTAAATGGAGGACTATGGGGTGCATTATTTTATATGGAGGACTGTTGGTTTTCATTTTACTATATGGAGGAGTTTGGGGGTGCAAAATAGTATACGGAGGGCTATCTGAGTGCAATATACCATATAGAGGACATTAGGAGTGCAATATACTATATGAAAGACTATAAGGGGTGCTTTATAGTATATGGAGAACTTTCCGAGTGCAATATACTATATGAAGAGCTATGGGGTGCATTGCACTATATTGAGGACTATGGGGTTGCATTATACTATATGGAGAACTGTAGGGGTGCATTATACTATATGGAGGATTATGGGATGCATTATGCTATATGGAGGATTATGGGGTGCATTATATGGAAAAGTAAAGATGATGCATTATGATCTATGGAGGACTATATGGAGCCAGTTATATTATATGTAATCTATTATGACATTTGGAGGCCCTTAAGGGAGTCTTTATACTTTGTGTACGGCGATTTGAGGACTTTGTTGGGACCATTATACAGTGTGAAGAAGTATAGGGGCCATTATACTGTATGTCTGTCCATTATTCTAAATGTAGGACTGTGTGGGGGTCACAGGGATCATACTGTCTCAGGGTAGTTGAGGGTGGTACAGTAGGGTGAACAATACTGAGCGTGTGGAGGAATTCACTGGGGGTGGGGTTATACGGTGTTTGTAGTCTCCTAGAGGGATTACAGACTTTCATCTTAAACTTGGACGAGCCCTTTAATTCAAACATTAAAGAAGACCTGTCACCCCCCTGGTGTTATGCTAACTGAATGCAGTTCTGAATGCAGTGTGTCTGCTGCATTCAGGGAAGGGGTCCCCCATGTTTCTAGATCCCCTGTAAGTTGTTAATAGGACTTTATAAAGTGTACAGATAAGGAGTTCGGATGGACTTACTCAGTAATGAATCATCGCTGTTGCTGGTGTCCTCCACGCCTCCAGCCTTCTGTGTGTCACCTCCAGCCCTCAACGATCACATATACAGGAGGCTGAACAAGAGGGCTGTAGGTGGACCAGAAAGGGCTGGAGGCAGGGAGGACACCAGCAACAGCGATGACACATACAGGAGGCTGAACAAGAGAGGTCCTGAAGGTGGCACAGAGAGGGCTGGAGGCAGGGAGGACACCAGCAGCAGCGATGACACATATGTCGCACCGGGGTACTCGGAAACGGGCCCTGTCGTCTTCAAGGGCTGTGGGGTGTAACGGTGACACGACCCAGTTCCGTGGTCTCAGGTGCTTTAATAAAAAGGGGAAAAGAAAAATGAAAAAAGGTTAAAGTTTTTGTGAATAGTTTGTGATGCCACCCGTGGTTTGTGGCCAGTGTGGGCCACTGCTGCCTTCCATGCCTTTGGGGAGGATGATGGTGGCAGACAGCAGGGCTCGTGAGCCCTCCACGGGAAGGACTTTCTCCCCAGAGCAGGTGTAGGAATGAGGTATTAGTACAATGAGCTCAGCCCCTTCAGGCAGTCTCCACTGCCGGCTTGCAAAAATCAGTGTGCGGCTCTACCAGGCGAGCTCCTGCCACTGACGCATAAATCACAGTCTCTCACATGTAGCTTTGAGCTTGACCGGGTACTTTACTCAACAGTTCACAGAATACCAACAGTTCACTTCAAGTTCCAGACACAAGCTTGCAGCTGGGATGGCTCATTACCTGCACTCCTTCTCTGGTCCCTTTCCAAGCCTCCTTCTTTTGTTCTAGCTAAGGGCCAGCAGTTGCAGATCTTTTCCCGGGGGATCTCAGTCTGTCTCCCTAACCCTATTTTAACGGCCTTTCCTTCGCTGCACCGGAGGGTAGGTTCCGGGCTTGGAGTACCTTCACCCAGCCGGTTAATCTGTGGTTGGGGAATACAGCTCCAGGCCACTTGAACAGGGCGGGCACCCTGGCTTTGGCCCGGTCCCTCGATGTTCTCGCAGATCCAGAGACACCGTGGACCCCTTCCTGCTTCCCACTGTAGGCTGCCTGGGACCCGGTTGAGCCATATGGTGGAACAGGCCAACGGGTCGGGTTCTTCCTCTCTGGACTTCAGTCTGCTAGGCTTGTTGGGTGTATCGGTTTAGGAGTTCTGTTCCTTCTTCACTCACAGCTCGCCAGGAACTCGAACCTACGCTCTCTACTTGAGTTCTCCTAACTTAAGGTTCCTGAGTTTTGTTCCAGTTCCTCCACCCCCTTCCCGGTGTAACAGGCCAGATTAACCATCCACCCAGAATATACCCAGGGTTAAAGTGGCCTAGGCCAGATTATAACCCGGTTATATTATGGCCTACACAAACTATACTCCGGGACCATTGAGTGATATACTCAATAACGGGGACCCAGTCAGTGCACAGGGGCCCAGGCAGCACATAGGAGGGCAGAGACAGCAAACAGGAACCCAGGCAGCTCACAGGGCCCCAGGCAGTGCATACCAGTGCATGAATTTTCCTTTGACCGCCCATTTACTCACCCCTTTATCTTTATCCATTACTTTCTCGATACTTTGACCTTGGACTGTGACCCAATTACTCTTCTGTATTTTCTTTAACTATAATAAGCCACCTTGGTACTGAGGCCCAGACCTCTTGACAATCCTGACTCATGGCAAGTGGTGACTAGCATCTATGAGGATTCAAAGTGTCTTAAATGGAACCTTCAAGCACTTTTTACACATGGAAGTAGTGATATAGCTGCATTAGCACTCAGGGGCTGGCTGGAGCCTCCATCCCTGGGTGGCAGATTTGCCCTGTCGGCCCTGACTTGAGAAGCGGGGGGGGGGGTGCTGTCAGGTCTGACTTGAGAAGCGCGGGGGGGGGGGGGGGTGCTGTCAGGTCTGACTTGAGAAGCGGGGGGGGGGGGGTGCTATCGGCCCTTACCTGATCAGAGACTTCCAGCGTCACAGAGCAACTCCCGCGGCCGGGCCGTCTCGCGTCATGTGCCGGCCGCAAAGCGACGCCCGCGGCCGGCCCGTTTCTGTAGGGGGCGGCCCTAGATGTGGACTATACCACCAGCCCAGGGGGCACTTGCCCCCCTGCCACCTGGGCCAGCCCGCCCCTGTTAGCACTCATCCCCCAATTAAAATGCAACCTTTTTTGTAGAGATTCGAAATTTAACATAGACGTTATATACAAGCCAGGTTTTAAGTGAACTGGGGGGCCAGTCAATGTTAGAATAAGAGTTGTAGAGAACTGACACTTTCCCTCCCAGTGCATTTCCAAATGGCTATTACGTTACATGTCTCAAGGATGGTGAATAAGATCTCTAAATGAAGATGGTATAACTTTTATTGGGGGACAAGCACCTTTGCTGCCATACCACTACTTCCGTACATAAAAACATGGGAGGATTCTTTTTAAGGGTCTTTTCCACTGCTTGGATGACCCCTTCTCGATACCTATGTTTCCTCCAACAAACTAATATCAGACTCAATTCCGATGCTGATGCCATTCCAGCAGTGTCAACACTGCTTCTCCTTGGCATACCGTGACACTGTTATGTTAAGTGATCCCTGCAGGCAATCAGGACAAGCTTCACTCTCCATTCCAAAGGACAAATCAAGATATCCAGAGGATATCGCTTCCTATGTCTGAAAGAGAGGAAAGAGAACCTGGTGCTTATTTGCCACAGGGATTGCATAACGTAAAATGTCACACAATCCCCAGGAGTGCCAGCGCTGACACTGCTCAAATGGCACTAAGACTGGTGGCAGAATAGTTGTTATTAATTTGTTGGAGCTAAACATAGGGATGAGAAGTGATTGTCCAAATAGTAGACAACCCCTTTAACTTATGGATATGCAAACAAACAATTGCTAATAACTTGTGTCCTACCTTTTTTGGATCTCTGTCATTAGACTTGTGCATTAGGCAAGTTTGTCTTGAATTCTGATTATTTAGACCAAGCTCAAAAAGTCGATAATTATGTGCAATGCTAACATTAACAATATTTCCTTAAAATCTAGTTATTTTTCTCCTTTAATTAGCTATTTCTTTATTGATCTCAATCAATATTTCCTTTCTGAAAGCAATAAAATCAATGAAAGTGATCATACTCTTGGAGAAAAGCATGGGTGGGACTAGCTGTCACTTGCACAGGGGCTGGCTGGGGCCTCTGGCCCCGGGTGGTAGTTCTGATCTGCCGGCGCTGAGTTGAGAAGTGGGGGGGGTGGCAGCAGATATTTTGGACCAGGGGGGAGGGGGTGCTATCAGGAATTTTGGAGGACCGGAGGGGGGGGGAGTGCTGCCACAGCTCGTTTACCATGTCCGACGCCATCTGCTGTATCACCGCGCTGGCCCATTTCTGTGTGGGGGCCGGCCATAGATGTGGGCTACACCACCAGCCCAGGGGCACTTGCCCCCCTGCCACCTGGGCCAGTCCGCCCCTGCACTTGCACCGCCCCTGCTTTAGTCCTGTAGATTTTTATTTGGTTTCTCTTTTTATTTTGTGTTATATCTGATCATTTTATGATCTCGATGCTTCATTACAATGTCATGTCTGTGACTTGCACACCTTCCAAGTGTAGCCCTACTCTCTGTGTGTTACGGTCTGCCCCACCCAGTTTCTGACGATCTCTTTCAGTTGCTTTGTGCTGGTTGTGAGTCATAGGGAACACGGCTAAACTCTGCAGGAATTCTTATCCACCCTCTTCGGAGAGATTTTCTTCCCAAGCCCATCACATGCCAGCAGGTGATATATCAGGCTACTCAACCCTCACCCAAACTTAGTTGTTCATCTGCTAGGGTCCTATTTACATGTTTACTTGTATTGCTTCATGTGTTTGACCTGGCTTGTTTATCGATCCTGTCTGATCTCTCTACTCCTGACTTTGGCTTTGTACTCCAATCCTGGGCGGCCAGTCCTAACCTTGGACCATCTTAGTATGCCACTGTCTTGAACTCCTGTGCCTTGTTTCTGCATGCCACACCCTCCGGTTTGCTGCTGCCATTGAGTGGTACCCAGTGTCTACCGGCGGCCAAGCCAATCCTCACCAACAGGGGCACTTGAGAAGACTCGGTAGGTACTTAGCCATGCCCCTTCAAGGTAAGCTCCGCCCATAGCACAGTGGGTCCACAACCACCAGCATTACAGATACATTTTTTCTCTTTTTATTTCTTCCCATTTTATGTCTAAGAAATGAAGACGTTTCCTGACTGAACTAAGAGAATGTGACACTTTACAAGACATTGGAAGCCACAACAGGAGTCTAGAGAAAAAAAAAGAAGTTTATCTCTAATTCTTTTCAATTGAAAGAAATTCTTCAAGCAAGCATACTTTCCTATTAGATCTGAAAAGCTCTATTATATAAAGGGCAGGGGGTAATTTATTCAATTTAAGAAAGAGGTTATCATGGTAGGAAGGTAAAGATATAATTACCGTAGGTCTCCTGCTAATATGATGGAAGAGAGGGGAAAAAAACAATTAATAGAGATACATGATGGAAGGTTTAAAAATAGCGGAGAGGTGAATAGAATGTTCTTTCCTCGGATAAGCAGGAATTAATAAACCGAGCCCGACCCTTTCTTATGGTGAAGTTAGAACATGACACATGTTCCCTGACACTATTGTAGGAGGCTTCGCATAGACATTTTAAAGGCCTTTTGTTTTTATAATTATACATTGTGTCGACGTCCTCAGCGCCGGGGCACGCGCTGATTAACACTACAGGTCCTATTCAGAAAAGAAAATAGGTATCTACAGCGGCAGAGCGGGGGAACATGAAAGGTCAGAGAACCCACTGTCCCCAGATGCCCCAGATTGCCTACATCCTTACAGGAGCACTATGTAAAAAACATATAGAAAGATCCTTCATTTTCTAAATTTTACTAATATTGTTATAAATCATTATATAGGAGGGGAAGGAGGTGAGCTGTGATATCACCTATTGAGAATGGTGGATCCTGTAACATCTGTATATAGAGGTGTTATCAGTCATTGTACAGGAGGAGGAGGTGAGCTGTGATATCACCTAATGTGAATGGTGCATCCTGTGTTATCTACTGTATATAGAGGTGTTATCAGTCATTGTACAGGAGGAGGAGGTGAGCTGTGATATCACCTATTGTGAATGGTGGATCCTGTGTTATCTAATGTATATAGAGGTATTATCAGTCATTGTACAGGAGGAGGAGGTGAGCTGTGATATCACCTATTATGAATGGTGGATCCTGTGTTATCTACTGTATATAGAGGTGTTATCAGTCATTGTACAGGAGGAGGAGGTGAGCTGTAACATCACCTATTGTGAATGGTGGATCCTGTGTTATCTACTGTATATAGGGGTGTTATCAGTCATTGTACAGGAGGAGCAGGTGAGCTGTTATATCACCTATTGTGAATGGTGGATCCTGTGTTATCTACTGTATATATAGGTGTTATCAGTCATTGTACAGGAGGAGGTGAGCTGTGACATCACCTATTGTGAATGGTGGATCCTGTGCTATCTACTGTATATAGAGGTGTTATCAGTCATTGTACAGGAGGAGGAGGTGAGCTGTGACATCACCTTTTGTGAAAGGTGGATCCTGTGTTATCTACTGTATGTAAGGTGTTATCAGTCATTGTCCAGGGGGGGAGGTGAGCTGTGATATCACCTATTGTGAATGGTGGATCCTGTGTTATCTACTGTATATATAGGTGTTATCAGTCATTGTACAGGAGGAGGAGGAGGTGAGCTGTGACATCACCTATTGTGAATGGTGGATCCTGTGCTATCTACTGTATGTAGAGGTGTTATCAGTCATTGTACAGGAGAAGGAGGCAAGCTGTGATATCACCTATTGTGAATGGTGGATCCTGTGTTATCTACTGTATATATAGGTGTTATCAGTCATTGTACAGGAGGAGGTGAGCTGTGATATCACCTATTGTGAATGGTGGATCCTGTGTTATCAACTGTATATAGAGGTGTTATCAGTCATTGTACAGGAGGAGGAGGTGAGCTGTGATATCACCTATTGTGAAAGGTGGATCCTGTGTTATCTACTGTATATAGAGGAGTTATCAGTCATTGTACAGGAGGAGAAGGAAAGCTGTGATATCACCTATTGTGAATGGCCGCCATCCTCTACAACACCACTCTCACCACAGCCCTCGACCAGGCCGCCCCTTTCTCATACAACAAAACCCTTGCGCACAGACAACCCTTGCTCACCGCCAGCACCGAAAAACTTCGACGGACGTCCAGGGTAGCTGAACGGAGATAGAAGAAATCCAACTCCGCAGCGCACCGCACCTTGTACAAACAGTCCCTCATCAACTTCAAGACAGCACTGACCACCGCAAAACAAGCTTTCTTTTCGTCTTTCATTAGCTCCCTCTCCCACAATCCCAAGCAACTTTTCATAACCTTTAACACCCTACTCCGTCCCCCCGCTCCCCCTCCCTCTCCCCTCATCAGAGCCGACGACTTTGCCAGCTTCTTTAAACAGAAGATCGACAAAATCAGAGAAAGCTTTGATTCCCAATCTCCTCGGCCCTCCCTCTCTATCACCCAACCCCCCTCGACCAAAAGCAACTTCTCCTCTCTTTTAGCATGATCACACCTCACCACTTGTGCCCTCGACCCTCTCTCCTCCCACCTCATCCTTAACCTCACCACTGTCCTTACCCGCCGCCCTAACCCATCTCTTCAACATATCACTTACCACCGGCGTCTTCCCCTCATCCTTCAAACATGCCCTCATCACACCCATCCTCAAAAAACCCTCTCTCGACCCCGCAACAGTCTCAAACTATCGTCCCATATCTCTCCTTCCCTTTGCCTCAAAATTGCTTGAGCAACATGTCTACTCTGAACTGTCCTCCCATCTCTCCTCGTGCTCCCTCTTTGACCGCCTGCAATCTGGTTTCCGAGCCCACCACTCCACCGAAACAGCCCTAACCAAAGTCACCAACGACCTACTGACCGCCAAGAGCAAGCGACACTACTCCATCCTTCTCCTCCTCGACCTCTCTGCTGCCTTCGACACAGTCGACCACTCCCTCCTGCTTCAAATTCTAGAATCCCTTGGCATCACTGACCTGGCCCTCTCCTGGATCTCCTCGTACCTAACAGGCCGATGGCACCCAGCTCTACCTCTCTGGCCCTGACATCACCCTCCCTGCTATCCAAAATCCCACACTGCCTGTCTGCCATCTCATCCTTCTTCTCCGCTCGTTTCCTCAAACTCAACATGAATAAAACAGAGTTCATCGTCTTCCCCCCAAGTCGCTCTTCCCCCCTACCCGACCTAACCATCACTGTCAACGACTGCACACTCTCACCCATCCCCCACGCCAAGTGCCTCGGCGTAATCCTCGACTCTGCCCTCTCCTTCAAGCCACACATCCAGGCCCTCGCCATCTCCTGCCACCTCCAGCTTAAAAACATCTCTCGGATCCGCTCCTTCCTTGACCATGACATTGCCAAAACGCTTGTCCACGCCCTTGTTATCTCCCGCCTCGACTACTGCAATCTCCTGTTCACTGGCCTCCCCGCTTCCTCCCTTGCACCCCTCCGAACCATCCTCAATTCCGCTGCCCGACTCATCCACCAGTCGCCCCGTTACTCCCCCGTGTCCCCCCTCTGCCAAGCCCCCCACTGGCTCCCTACTTCCCAGAGATCTCAGTTCAAAACCATATCCCTGACATACAAGGCCATCCACAACCTGTCCCCTCCATATATCTCCGACTTGGTCTCCCGATACCACCCCTCATGCAATCTGCGCTCCTCTCAAGAACTCCTTCTCGTCTTCCCCCCGCGTCTCCACCTCCCACAACCACATACAAGACTTCTCTCGTTCATCCGCCATACTCTCGAACTCTCTTTCACACCACATTGAACACCCCTACCCTGGGAACCTTCAAGAAAAACCTGAAGACCCACCTCTTCCTCAAGCCTATAACCCACACTGAGACCTAATCCGCTGCACCATCTCACCTCTCCCCCTCCTACTGTCTCCGACCCATCCCCTATAGACTGTGAGCCCATGTGGACAGGATCTCTGCTCTAATGTACCTGTATGATTTATTCGTTGTTATTTATGTTCTCGTCCTTGTTCTACCCTTACACATATAAAGCGCCATGGAATCAATGGCGCTATATAAATAAATAAATAATAATAATAACAATAATAATAACAACCCCCAATTCGACAAAACAAACCGAATTTGAACACTAGGGTGGTGGCTCATCTCTAGTCATTTTCACTTCTGCAGCAGTGGTTTCTCGTGCCTCCATCTCTCTGCACCATGTTTAAACACCTCTCAGTCTCTCCTTCTCTTCCATCCTGATGCATCTCGCTCACATCTGGAGGTGGTGGTTAGAGTTGACGGACATGCCCCCTTGTCTCACAGTTAGTAAAGGGGGGAGGTATTGAGTTTTGCGCCGCTGGCCAGCTCATCCCACAATGGGCAGTCAGGGATGTTAATGGGGGTCCGAATCCTGTTCGTGATGCCAAATGCGAGGCAGGGTGACCAGCACTGCTATGGGTCCTCTGAGACGATGGAATGGCATCACTCCCCACATGTAGACTGTGGGCTGAGGAATTGGTAGGGAAAGTTAATAAAGTCTATAGTGATGATGACGGTGTTGGTGCAGCATTGCAGAAGGGTGCTGAGAATAACTGGAGGACACCAAGGTTGCAGTTGTTTACCTATTACTTGGCGATAACTTAAGGTCCACCCACCCAGGTGCTGTACTCCTCCATGGCTCAGCCTGGCCAGCTCTCAGATGATACAAGGTCACCTCACCAAGACACCTTTCATGAGCCTTTCCTGGCCATCTCCCACACTCGCTATTCTCCTCTCCTGCCCTGCGTCTTCATGTGACAGGGTCCCAATCTAATAGCCCTCCTCCGGTTTTACTAGCTAAGGCATGCAGTCCCTTTCACTAGATCGGGGCCGGTCCTCTCTGCGACCTGTCCCTCTTCCCAACTCGGGTTGGCCAGATTCGGAGCACATGGGTGGTTCCTGCACTCCCATGTCCCTTGGACCCCTCTTTACTGCAGACCTTCTGGCTGCTTATCCACTCTCCTACTCACACTGAGCCCTGACTTCCTGTCTTCACTACCTTTTGTCCCTACCCCGTCTACCTACTCCTTCCTCCACCCTGCAATAGGGTCCACCCAGATCCCCAGGCACGGAGTTGGGTGGTGTTAAGTGTAAGTGAATGTGTCCTGGCTCTGCTACCCCTCTCACCTGAGAGTGGTAACACCAAATCTGTGGAGTAGGTGTAATGTTATTGTGGCAACCAATCCGGAGGGGCGCCACATAATCACATCCTGTAGCATCTCCGTACTTCTCTCCCATGACATGCAGCATCTCCAGACTTGTCTCCTATGACCAGCAGCATCTCTGGACACATCTCCCATGACCTGCAGTATCTCTGGACTTGTCTCTGATTACCTGAGGTGTCTCTGGACTTGTCTCCCATGACCTGCAGCATCTCCGGACTTGTCTCCCATGACCTGCAACATCTCCAGGCTTGTCTTCATCGAGCACATCTGGACATCATTAGTTGGTGATTGCAAAGGGAGCTGCCCGCAGAGGACCTTGCTGATTTTCCTAAGTGCATTCTGCAGCAGAACCTTCCTCCGACAACTACTTAATATCTTCACTGTTAGCAAGCAACCTTGTAAGTGCTGGATTTCTGTGCTCATTGTCAATACTAAAAAAAATCGAGATGCTTAAAAAATGTAGTTTACATTTTATCGCCTTCACAAACAAGTAAACACGCGATTTCTATAACTCTATAACTTTTCCTTTTTGACGTTGCAATTTCAATGTTGTGGAACGTACGCACACATATTTTCAGTATATATATTTTCACTTGTGTAAAGCAAAAAACGTAAAAAAAACCAAAATAAAGCCATCCCTTTCCATGTAGCTGACAGCCGAGAAGATTGTTAATCCCAAAGTCAGACACCGCAGTTTGTTTTGGCAATGTTGTAAAGCTGGAGGGCAGAGTCATGTAAAGGAAAAAGGCATAAAATATATATACATATATATTATATATATATATATATATTTTTTTTTTTTTTTTTTTTTTTCACTACACTTTGGATGTTTGCAGAATTCCCCTGTAGAGTAAGTGCCGCAAACACCTGACAGCAGCTGCAGCATTTATTTCTATTATTATTAATATATATGCAGAAATACCTTATGGAGGTGCCCTGGCCCCATAAATAATGTACCAGAGAGCTATTGACTCTATGCAGTTGACTTGATGTTCATACAATGTCCGTTATTTGTATAGTAATTGAACTTTCTGATCTCATTCGTAATGTAAATTAATAATGAATTGCATTTTGCCGGCTTCTTCTTGCAGATTGGTGGACGATTCATTTTGGTTTCTTGCAAGCGTTTACAACAAGCAGAGGTGGCGCCATAGGAAGGATCGTGTCAATCAACTCTATTAGGTACCAAAAGAAATAGAACCTAATGGTATGTGGTTGGCTAGAAGTAAAATTGTCATTTTTGGTTTTTTTGGGATTCCTGTTATGCTTGCTGTCTGTTATTATCAAATAATTGGGTCCGTCAGAAAAACTCTCTAATTTTTGGCTGGTAAAGATATAAGGACTGCCACTCCGGTGGAATTATCCATGCTCAGAGGGAATTGTAATTCAAGAAGAAAATAGAACCTTTGGTACTGAAGATGAAACACTTGAAAGATTGCAAAAAAGTGTATTTATTAATTCCCCGACAAGATAAACTGATAATATCCCAATGTAACGTTTCACCTAGATTACCTTTCTCAAGGGTATCTGTGGAAGATCCGTTGGCTGGCATGAAGAAATTTAGTCTGTGGCTGTATACTTTTGTTCATGCCAGTCGATGATCTTTCACAGATACCCTTGAGAAAGGCAATCTTGGCGAAACAATACATTGGGATATTATCTGTTTAACTTGTTGGGGAATCAATAAACACACTTTATTTGCATCCTTTCAAGTGTTTCATCTCCAGAGCTCAAGGTTTTATCTTCTAACTTCTAGCTGTATCAGACAATTAAATAGAACCTATCTGCTCCTCGTTGCTAGCAAACTGCCCCCATACCATATAAATCAGTGTATTCCTGAATTAGAATTCTGGCCCCCGATTCATCAAGTTGTTCACACCAGTCTTGATGATCGGGTGTTGTGAAGTTAGAGGCATCGAATGAATTATGAATGAATCATGCAGGACTTAAAACTGGTGTGCGTCTCTGTACACCCAGCCACAATTCCTACTCTAGTTAAAGACTGGAGTAAGATTTGTCTTGTTAATTATTCCACATCTGGTCATGAAATAGATGAGTGGCATTGTCACGCCCAACCCCGCACCTGAGTACTTAATTTCTTCTAAACCTAGCTCCATCTGTCAAAAGTGCCAACTTTTTTACCCTTTTCTGCCCCTCCCCTCCATCCAGCTTCAAACTCGCTAGGTGCCGCAGTCTCCTCCTGAATCTGAGTGTCAATCAAGGTGACCTCAGCTGTGACATTCTCTTGACAGATCAGAGTGCATGAGAAGTAAGAGGTCTATCAAGGGGACGGTGATGAATATTACAAATGGCACCAGGTCAGTTCTTCTTCATCACATTAGGTCCCAAGTGGGAATCCAACTTACCCGTCATCTGATTACCTTTGTAGTTTTATCATTCTCCACCAGAACCCCTGCTGGGACAATAGCCTCATTGGACACATACTGACTCCAATATTTTGGCTGAACATGTGCTTTGTAAAAAACAAAGCAAAACAGAAATATCATAATTATAACCATCCACTGCACATGTATGGGATTGGCAGTTTTGGATTCAGAAAGCACCAACAGTTTCAGGAGTACTACCTAAGCCAGCTGAAGAAAAGCCCCAAACCAAGATTTCTCTTAGTTGTTGACATAGGTCCATCTTGTTTTCTCGAGTCTGTATGAGACTTGTGATAGAACTGATTCTTGTTGATTTTAAATGGGTAATTACGGTAATTTCTTTTGTACCAGCAAGGGTTAATACCAGTCTTTCCTTGCTTGTAGCCTCTGATACGTCTGTGTCAGGTGATGCTGGTTGGTGACACCCACCTCCCTTTAAATAGTCACATGACCCATCACCTGATGCTGGTTATAGATTCAGTCTATGCTGACCATTCCTGTAGAGTGTGGAGGTCTCCTGTTGTTGCTGGAGACCTCCTGTCTGGAGTGGAGTTTATTGCAGTGGAAGGTGTCTGGCTGCTACTCTCAAGTTTGTTATATCCTTATTGTCTATGTCTTCTGTCTGTTTACCTGTCCCCATGTCTGATTACACGAATAGTGCGGTCCAGTGCACTCATTGGCCTTGGCACTAGACAGTGAGTAGAGGTAACAGCCAGGGATGAGGCCACGTGATGGTGTGGCGCCCCACTGGTCAGTGCGCCACAGTAGGGGTACTGCACCCACAAAAGAGTGTGCCGTTATTCCTGTCACAGGAGGAGTAAGGTGAGTTCCCACACCAGCACTCCCACACTCGAGCCTAGGCAAATGGTTGGAGCCCAGTCCATCTAACGGAGTACCAGCTCCACGATACAGTGCAGGGTGTTCAGCCCCTACACCGGTCGGGGTCAGTTCATCAACCCTGACAACTTGTCTACAAAGTGCAGCCTCGCCAGGATCGGCCACCAAGGTTTGAGCTTGCCCCAACGGGCCTGGTATACAAGAGGGCTGTGGCGTGGCAGGTTTTAGCAGCAGGACACAGGATCATCAAAAGAGAGTATACTACGGGATCCACTGAATGACCTTGAAACTCTCTGTGACTACCCGACCAGCTACCTGATTATAGACTATTTGTGCTGTAACCTGAACTGCCATCTGAACTGGTTTACAGAGTAAAGTACCCGTGTAGAGTGACAAAGCCTCCGTGTGTCTGTTCAACTGCTGCACTGCTCCACAGATCATCTCCACATCCAGCACCACCCCATCAGTGCTGGTCTGCCCGGGGACTCAGCTCCACCTGCAGGGAGCTGCTCCATCCAAGCTGTATCATATCCCCCGGAGGTCTGAAGCGGAGCTGGTGCCCATCACCAGGATCTACAGGTGGCATCACGACAAACTTTATTTCCATTCCCTAACCCCTTTTTAGTTGATCACCAAGCCACGGTCTGGGCAGGCCACCAGTGACATCCCAACTACAGCAGGGCCCAGATACCCGAGTCCCCATACAACCCTGGGTGATTCAATGGCAGCAAGTAGGAGGACATGCATAAGGCGGTAGGGAAGCTCAGGGACAGACACAGGCTAATGTCAAGAGTGTCCCGTTCCCCAGGCCCCACAATTAGGGCCTTCCCTGTACTAACCTATTTTACCCTCTATGTTGCACCGTGTGCTGGACATTCCCTCTGTCCAAGCGTGACGCTTGTTTGGTGTCAACTCACTCCATAATTTGAGAGATGAAGTATGGCTGGGATATTTTGGATGCAAGGTGTTCTCTTGTTGAAATATCTCTGAAATACCAAAACTGGAACTTCTGCTGCAGGTGTGATTACCCCTCTAATCAATCCTTGTGAGGTCACACAAGGGCAGGCGTAACCATGGTGGATATATGAAGCTGAGTCCCGCTCACCAGAGTTAACCAGTGCTAGTAGTTGTTAGCTACTGTTTCTGAAGCTGGGAGAGCCATTTTTGACCATCAGGATCCCAAGAATCTGCAGACAATCGCATTTAGCCAGTTCGATTATTAGCCCAGCGCACCACCATAGACCTAATGTTAAAGCTTTCAGGACCCTGGATACGGCAGATACAGTACGCAGATTACGTACTGTATCTCCTCCACAGCGAGGAGCCGTCGGGTTTAATTCAGAAAATAGTAAATGCAGACAATAGCTGGCAATACTGTAATTGTCCATATTAACCTTTCACATGCCTAACTATGTGGACAGCATGTCTCTAGGGAGGGTGGGCACTGCCTGGAGACATGGTGCCCACATCTATTATTAACATTAACCCTTTGTTCATCCCTGCGGCAGCAGGGATGAACAAAGCATCCGGCAACCGGATTGCACATTCTCAGCAATCCGGTTACCGGATCCGGGTTTAAAGAACATTGTGAACAAAAAATGTGTCTGAAGGCTCATGCGATTATCGGATCCAGATCTGGATGCGGTAATCGCAATGAGCCTTCCAAATGTGACCCTAGCCATAGTAAAGTTTTCCTTGTTACCGGATTGTATAAACTTACCTGTATTGCAACTGTATTTATATACTGTACATTACTTACAAGCCTAGTGCCACTCTTATATGGAATAAAATATATAAATTAATTAAAGCAGTTATGTATTTCGATCAAGGAAAGCCTGTCAGTCTGTCTCCAAGGTCATCTTTTGCTACTTCAAAGTAGGTTTAAGGACCAATATATTCTCGTGTTGACAAAATGTATTTTAAGCAAAGGAACTGGTGGCAGTCTAACTGGTAACCAGAAATGGATCACCAGGACATAGTGATTTAGTTCTGGCTACCGTCCAAGGGTGGCACGCCACAAGTCGGAAGGTAGCGTGCAAAAAACTCAACTAACTACCTGGCCCCCCTAAAGTTTTGGGTCACTCAGTTACCCGCTTTCCAGATTGGCGCCCCTCTACCTTGCTCAGCTGGTGAGGGAATGAGGCTAATGATTGTAATCAGCATGAAAAGAGTGTCTGTGGAACCTCAGGAACAGGGGTGCATCACATAAGTGACATCCCAGGAACTTGTCATATCGTGGTCTCAAATGGTCAGGTGAATACACTGAATAAAAGAAAGATATTTACCACATTTTCCGGATTATAAGATAGACTTTTTTCCCACAAAAATTTGGGGGAAAAAGGGGGTGCATCTCACAATTTAGATATAGCTCACTGGGGATGGAGTGCAGGAGCAGTGGAACAGGGTCACAGGAGGCAGGGTGGTGATGCCGTGGACACCTGGCTCGAAAAAAGGGGTGTCGTGCTGGTTCAAGGAGGGCACCATTGATATGCCGGTGGTGGATGCGATGGACATCTCTTCAAATGGCTACAGAGGCAGCACATGCGCAGATTAAAATCTCAGAGAGCCGAGATCTCAGTCTGCGCACGCGCCGCCTTGGACACAATAATTTTCATAAAAATGACTGCGGAGTGTGCGTGGATTGAAATTTCAGCTCTCCAATATCTCAGTCTGTGCAAGCGCCGCCTCTGTGGCCATTTTCCATAAGTCCATCACGTGCACCGCTGTCAGATCAATGGCTACCACTTGTAGCAATCAGAATCTCAGGGAAGGGGTGGTGCTACCACTGGAAATTACCTGAGAGCCGGTCAGTGCAAAGGAGTGGAGTGTCTGTAATCCATTCAAGTTAAACAAGGAAACTCCAGCACTTGGCAGAATCTTCATAATAGTTCATTTATTGTGCAGATTAAAAATGAACAGGCAATTGAAAGGGAGACATGACCCCACGCTGGACGCGTTTCGGATTACATCCTTTTCAACAGCATGAAAAAGGATGTAATCCGAAACGCGTCCAGCGTGGGGTCATGTCTCCCTTTCAATTGTCTGTTCATTTTTAATCTGCACAATAAATGAACTATTATGAAGATTCTGCCAAGTGCTGGAGTTTCCTTGTTTAGCTACCACTTGTGCTGCCGCGACACCCCCTCCTCTGAGCTCTGGGACTGCAGCATCGCGGACCCTGACTCTTGCAACCCCACTCCCCACTGCCGCACTCCTCTGGTAAGCTACACTCGACATATGAGATGAACTCTAGCATTATGAGATGGTCCCCCTTTTTATCATTACATTTTTTGCTTCCTACTTACCTCTTGTAAATTTGGGGCACATCTTAAGATCCAGTGCATTTTATAAATGACAAAATATATGCTTATTTTGGCATTGCATCACATCCTGAAACATTCCTTAGAGTTACTAAACTATTAAATCATGCGCAAAATCTTGATAAGAAAAGACATTTATCCAGAAGATGATGCTAAAAGACAAGAGATAAAGACATCTAATTGTTTTTCTAAGTTTGAATGATTTTATTTTAATATCAAGTCACCAGAAATGAAATGAGAAGATTATTTAGATAAACCCCCTCAAGAAAAATCAACATTATGCCTAGTTATTGTCACAAGCGTAGCGTAGTGGATGAGGGAAAGGAAGTAGGATTGTAATAACAGGCAAGGAAACCTGGGTAGCTAGGCTGGCCCTGCCGTGTAGTAGAGGTACATCTGATGATGAAGAGGTGTAACCACCACCCCTTACCCTCTGCTCCTCAATCTGCCTTGTGCTACTCCCTCTCACCTCTCACATGGTCAATGATACACAGCAAAGGAAATGCACAAGAAGCTTCAACAAGAGCCAAGACGTCTCCAGCTCACATGGTCAAAGGCAGAGAAACTCTATCAGCGACATCAGCTGAGGAAGAGGAAGCAATTTACAGGCCAGGGGTGTGGTCACCTGACAAACCTACAACTCTCCACTTGCAGAACCGCTCACCACACAGACAGCAACAGCTGTTCATCATTAACCTCAGAAGGACCAAAGGAAATTACTCTGATCTAAACTGCAGCAGAGCATTTCACATGGACTGCGGAGAAGTCAACACGTGACAGTCTTGGTCCGAGCATTCCATGGTTCTAAATCAAACCATTGGTCAAAAACTTTGGCCAGAGTTATTCTCTTGCCCGTGGCAATGAATGCTCGATGGATCTTTACAAATATTTTGCTGATTGTCCCGTCACTAATCTGAACAAAGAGTAAAATGAGTGGAATTGGTTTTTCAGTCCCGAAAGACCCTGAATTCTTTGTCTTCATAGGAGATGCGTTGTGCACTTTCCCACGATTACGGTGCAGACAGGTGGATCATATAAAGTTAGCAGAGGAGACAAGTGAATGGGAGGCATATGCTTGGTACCCAGTCAAGCCCCGAGGCGGTACAACTTCTTCCACAAACAACACATGCCAAATATAATATGTTTACTCGGCAAATGAAGGGAAGAAAAATGAGAAATGTCTTTTTGTATACTAAGTAGCAAACTCTTATGATTGATTCTAAATGTGATTCCCTACATGCTTGGCTGCTTATATACGACCCTTCTAAAAATACAGATACAATATAACTTGTAGGCTCATAAAAGCTTGATTATGCCAAAGATGCATATTCCATTTCTACAGAGGAATGATGAAAGGTGGTGTATGTACCCTGGCAGCTTTGTGGTTCTGCAGGCGAATTGCAGAGGCAGGCAGTAATGTGTGTAAGGACAGGGAGGGCTCGCAGAATCCGTAGGACGCGCTTGCTCAGAGTTCTAGTCACAGAGAGATGATTAAATGAAGGTGGCATTGTGTTTCAGCTTGTCCCTTTCTTATGCATATCGCTGCTTCCCCCAGGGCCCTTTCCCATATTAAAATGAATTACTCAAACAAGTGAAAGCTGAGTGGTTGAAAAATAACAACTGCAACCAGCAAACACAACAGCAGAAGGTTATATAACATCGACACTACGCCAGTGCAGTCATAGAGTTTTGTAGCAGGTGCACAGATCCCGGCACAGAATCAGCTAACTAGAATTCAGCACTGTTCTGTAATCTGGCTAATAGAAAAGCCGGTTTGATTAAGAAAAACACATTTACATATATAAGGGCAAGCCTGCTTTTATAATAATCTAAAAATGACAGTGCATTACTCAGACAACCCACTACTTTTACATTGTAATTATATAGTGTAATACTTCACGTCCCCTGTGGGGGCATTGTAGAAAATGAAGCCCTTGGAAAGCTGTAAAAAAGCAAGGCCTTGCTTTCTTCTTTCCCCACAATGTAATACTATTTTTGCTGTACATACCAGTCTAAGTAAACTATCCCATTTTTAAGCTCTGTAAGGCCAGTTTCACACTTGCGTTCAGCTGCAAACGCATGCTGCAACGCATCCATCGTGCATCTATGTTTAACATGGGACACACGGTGTATATGGTCGCCCAGGATGCCACGTTCACGTCCACATGCACTCATTCTCGGTGCACAGAGACCAACACGTTGCATTTTCTGTGCGTCGGAGAATGTATGATTTGTACGCACGGCTCTGCAAGCATACAAATATTTACATTGGGGTGAATGAGAACTCAGTGACACAATAACTCTGCGTTCGCAAATGTGAAAGTAGCCTTACTTCCCATTCATTTTTTAAGCAGCAGGTCCCCTTCATCAGTTTTTTTTTCTAATACTTCATGTCTCCCAGGGCTACCATGACAGACACAGTCTTCTCCTAATTTAGGGTTCAGAAATTGCAGCATGTAGCTACACGCAAAACTGCGCTGGATGGAGATGCTTTGCTTTTATGCTAGCATATATTTCTTGTGCTGCTGCTGCCAGGGTTACATCTGTTCATTTGTCTCCTAAGGATTTCTATCATGGCCTATCCAGCTGTTCTGTTTTATCCACTCCCCTCTGATGTAAGTACTTACCTGTTAGATTGGGTAATTCCCAGTGATAGCTTGCTATACCTTAGTATCAGTGTGGAGGTGTGAGCCGTGGAAAGAGAAGTCGCTTTGGACTAATTTCTGAAGATGCCTGCCTGATGGTTTCTTTCATCCTTGTCATATTCCCTTTGTGTTGTTATTGTAGAGCAGGACTAGTATTCCTGCTACTCTTGTCAGGACCGAGCATATGGTAAGAAAGGGGAAGGAACCCCGCAAGGGGTGAAAGAATCTATTTAAGGATATCAAAGCACTCAGGGTTGGCTAGGGTAAATGTCAGGGTTGCCTTTCTGGTCTTTCCTTGTAGCAGTATTCCCCATCCCTTTCAGTCAAGCTTTGTAGCTCATGTAGAGACTGTAACCATCAAGAATTGTCAGGAAACTGCAGATGAAAAGGTGTAATAGGGTCTTACCCAATAAACACAGGAAAAAGACAGGATACGGTCGCACATCTTGTACGGTTGTGTTCACACAACTAATAGAAAATCCTGCAAACAGCTGCAGCAGAAACGACGTTTATGATGGTAAGCTGAAAACACAGGAACCAGGAGAAATTAGTGCTGTTAAATGATGCAAATCCGGATGCAGTAGTAGTATAAGTAAAAATGGTAAATTATTTGACGCGTTTTGAAGCGTGTCCCTGATTCTTCCTCAGGAAATTCTTTGAATTCCTACGGAATAATGTGGTGAATTTCCTGAGAAAGAAGCGGGGACATGCTTCGAAATAATTATTTAAATAATTCAAATAATTTACCATTTTTATTTATACTACTACTGCTTCTGGATTTGCATCAATTAACAGCTGCACTGACTTTGTAGCTCATGCAGAGACTGTAACCATTAAACATTGTAGCTCATGTTGAGAGTTTAACCATCAAGATTTATAGCTTATGTGGAGACTGTAACCATCAAGTTTTGGGGCTCATGTAAAGACTGTAACCATCAAGCTTTGTAGCTCATGTAGAGACTGTAACCATCAAGCTTTGTAGCTCATGTAGAGAGTTTAACCATCAAGATTTATAGCTTATGTGGGGACTGTAACCATCAAGTTTTGGGCTCATGTAAAGACTGTAACCATCAATCTTAGTAGCTCATGTAAGGACTGTAATCATCAAGCTTGTAGCTCATGTAGAGACTGTAATCATCAAGCTTTGTAGCTCATGTAGAAGTTTAACCATCAAGATTTATAGCTTATGTGGAGACTGTAACCATCAAGTTTTGGGGCTCATGTAAAGACTGTAACCATCAATCTTAGTAGCTCATGTGAGGACTGTAATCATCAAGCTTTGTAGCTCATGTAGAGACTGTAATCATCAAGATATGTAGCTCATGTAGAGACTGTAACCATCAAGCTTGTAGCTCATGTAGAGACTGTAACCATCAAGCTTTGTAGCTTATGTAGAGAGTTTAACCATCAAGCTTTGTAGCTCATGTAGAGAGTTAACCATCAAGCTTTATAGCTTATGTGGAGACTGTAACCATCACGTTTTGGGCTCATGTAGAGACTGTAACCATCAAGCTTTGTAGCTTATGTGGAGACTGTAACCATCAAGCTTTGTAGCTCATGTAGAGAGTTTAACCATCAAGCTTTATAGCTTATGTGGAGACTGTAACCATCACGTTTTGTGGGCTCATGTAAAGACTGTAACCATCAATCTTAGTAGCTCATGCAAGGAATGTAACCATCAAACTTGTAGCTCATGTAGAGACTGTAACTATCAAGCTTGTAGCTTATGTAGAGACTGTAACCATCAATCTTAGTAGCTCATGTAAGGAATGTAACCATCAAGCTTAGTAGCTTATGTAGACACTGTAACAGTTAAGCTTGTAGCCCATGTAAAGACTGTAACCGTCATGCTTTGTAGCTCATGTAAAGACTGTTACCATCCAGCTTTGTAGCCTATGTAAGGAATGTAACCATCAAGCTTTGTAGCCTATGTAAAGACTGTAACCATACAGCTTTGTAGCTCATGTAGAGACTGTAATCATGAATCTTAGTAGCTCATGTAGAGACTTTAACCATCATACTTTGTAGCTTATATAGAGAGTACAACCATCAAGCTGTCAATCTCATTTTGAGATTTTACCTAGCAGGCATTGTACCCATCTTCGGAATGTAACCGTTATGCTTTTTCCTAAGTTATAGTAATTACCAAGATTCCGACTCCTCATTCTTGTTATGCATTAAGAAGGGTTATCCTTTTTCAAGTCGTTTTGCAATCATTTCAAATGATAAAAATGTATTAATCCTTTTTATTGACATTGTAAGTGCATGATATATAATTTATACAATGCAAAATAAAGTGAGAAATAACTAGAAATATCACTTGTGTGACAATTTTGCTTTGTCCTCTGCATTTCCAGACAAACTTCTTGTCCAGATTATACTGACATGACATTGTGTCACACTGTTCCTAAGAATTGGCAGAAAGAAGTTATATCATAGTTGTAAAACTTTTGGGATGACAGGTCAGCCATCTCAACATCGACCAAGTACATGGATCATGACTGCACAGCTATCTATCTTTTTTGTATAATGTCCTTCTACTTAAAATACCCGATTCTCAAATCACCTCAATGATTAACTTTGGTTGATAACACTAATTTCCTCTTTTAGAATTCCCGTAATATACAGTGAATTAAAGTTAAGATATTTCAATATTTTGGAGCAGAAAGAAATCACCGCGTCATGAATGTTAAAAATTCATTACTACATTCAGGTTTATTGGGGATAAATCTAAATAAGAAGATTTTTTAAAAAACATCATCAACCGTAGCTTCATTTCTCCTGCGGAGGAGCTGCAGGTAAATTGAATACTTACTATCTGGTTTATCCATTGATCATTACTGGTCCCAATAAGTATGTAGTTTATAAACAGTTAATTGTCAAAATAACTTTTTAACAAATGGGGATTGTAAAAAGCAGAGAACTCCTTTAAGCCAGTCTGGAACTTTGATGATTCCTCAGTTGGAACATTGACCAATCGGTAGAAGACACATCCAATGTTTTCCATTCGAAAACACATTTGGTGACCTCACATTAGACAACTGGAATTGCTTCACCTCTATCCCAAATATATTTATGATTTTTGATAATTATAAAAATCCACTTAATATTTGGATTATAAGTGTTAATATTGACCAAAGCGTGTGCTATCTAGGGTGATGGAAGCAGAAATTGGTCTAATCTACTTACTGAAGGTTCTGTACAAAGCATCACAGTTTTATTGATGCCTTCCTCCTCTTTGGGGATTTGAGATTCTTGGGATTTTCGTTCTGAATTTTAGTAGCATATTTTAAAGAGATTGAGATTCCATCTTCCTGAATAGCATGGGCATCGGGGAGGTATTTTCATGCCTAAATTGAGGCCGTATGTCGTTAAGTCAAGGTAGATGGATGCCAGCTGTGAATAATATTACTGGCAATAAAAAGAACTTTAATCTCTGCTTCCATAGAAGAAAATCAGAAGACCCTGAGGATTGCCAAAACATTCAGATATACCGGAAAAAGCTCAACTTAATAGTGAAAATAAATAGCCATGTGCACAGCCCTCATGAGGCGACACACAGAATCACTAATCATGTGATGCCTTCAAGACCAATGCTTCGAAGATAGAAAAAAACATGATGCTGCATGTGATAAAGCATAAAGAAGCGCAGTAAAGGCTAACTTTTGTGCATGTATCAACTCACACAGGGAGAAATAAAGCCTAAATCATTAAAGTCGAATCCACACCTTATTGGTTCCTGTACAGACCAGAATGTCCTTTGTCACACAACTTTAAACCACAGCTTGGACCTGACTCCCTAAGAGGCCAACGAGCTGTTTCTCATTTCTCCTGTGGAATTAGAGCGGAGGTCACCACTCACAGCTCACCAAGGTGAGGAATGTGTGCAGGGGTAGACAAAAATCAAAGATAAAAAGATAAAGCACGTGGACAAGGGGAAAAGGAGAATAATAAATACAAACAAAGGTAACCGCCTACAAACCTAACAGAGAACAGAAGACTTGTGTAGGAAAGGCAAAATATAAAACACTGGTCTCTGCATACAGGCAAACCTCTTAGCAGCAGGGCTGGAACAGGGATATCCACCTGGAAAGTATATCCAGAAGACAAAACTGTTGCATGGTGGGTATAAATAGCCCCCTCAGGATGTGATAGGACAGAGACAAAATGGTAAAGTGAGAAAAGCTAAGGACCTGGAGGCACTCACTGCAGATGTGAGAGAGGCGATTCCTGCAGCTACGTAGGAAAGGGTTCTTTACAATCGTAGCAGTCAGACTGTGGAATGTACTAGTAGAGGTAAGATAAAAAATGTTTGTACCATGTTAGCCGGTACATAGAAAAATATTGGATTCATGGGGGTCCTTAGGGGTTGATACCTCTTAATGGCTAACTGAAAAGATGGTAAATAATCACAAGCTTTCGAGACTTTAAGGTGTCTTCCTCAGGCTATAATGACACAAATTCTGAATGTACACAAATATATACACACAAATAGTGTGTTGGATAATGCAGTAAATAAACTAGGTGAGGTGAAGCATAACACAGAATGGACAGATGCTCTCTCCCCACTCCCAACTTTGACCATTCTGTGTTATGCTTCACCTCACTTGTTTTATTTACTGCATTATCCAACCCCTTATTTGTGTGTATAAATGTGTGTATATTCAGAATTTGTTTTATTATAGCTAGGGATGAGCGAGTATACTCGTTACTATTCGGTACTCGCCGAATAGTAAGGTACTTGGGCTACTCGTTACTCTGCGAGTATCCTTGCAATTACTCGCTAAGTAACGAGTACAATGTAAGTCAATGGGGAAGTGAGTAATTCCGCTGCTGCCAGACCCTATAAAGAGGTCTGGCAGCAGAGGAAAAGGCTGCAATGGTCACATGATTTTTTAAAAGCCGGCGGTAAAAAGACGCAGGGTTTTACACACTCATTAAGCTCCCTACTCGCTTCCTCGCCGCCTGACAGCCCGATCCTCCGCTCCCCCGGCCGACTCCCCACCCGATCCTAAGTTAGGACCGGACGGGAAGTGCAGCACCAGTGAGCGGGGAGTGCAGGAGCTGGGCGGGGAAGCTGGCGGTGAGAAGACTTCACCGCCGGCTTTCCCTGTCTGTGCTGCACTCCCCGCTCACTGATGCCCCCTCCCAGCTGCCTGGTGCTTCACTCCCCACCCGGTCCTAACTTAGGATCAGGCGGGGAGGGGGCATCAGTGAGCGGGGTGGGGGCATCAGTGAGCGGGGAGCGCAGCACAGACAGGGAAAACCGGCGGAAATTCATGGGGATCATGTCTAATATTGGCGTGACCCCATGAATTTCGGGCTTAGGGCCAGCTGATAACACAAAGCTGGCCCTAACCCCTTTATTACCCAGTGAGCCATGGCACCAGAGCCTTGGATGAGCTGAATACATAGCCAGAAAATGGAGCTTCAATGAACATGCCATTTTCTGGGGTGGCTGTGGGCTGCAATTCGCAGCAGGGGTGCCCAGAAAGCTTGGGCCTCCCTGTGCTGCGGATTTCAGCCCCCAGCTGCGTAGCTGTACCTGACTGGACATAGAAATAGCGCGGAGCCCCGTGCATTTTTTTTTTAATTATTTCATGAAATTCATGAAATAATAAAAAATAAGGGCTTCCTTCTATTTCTGTTTCCAGGCAGGTACAAATATGCACCTGGGGGTTGGGGGTAGCCCGTTCCTACCTGCTGTACCCGGCTGGACACAAAAATACGCCACTGATGCCCCCTCCCCGCCTGATCCTATGTTAGGACCGAGTGGGGAGCGAAGCACCAGGCAGCGGGAAGGGGGCATCAGTGAGCGGGGAGTGCAGCACAGACCGGGAAAGCCGGCGGTGAAGTCTTCTCACCGCCAACTTCCCCGCCCGGCTCCTGTGCTCCCCGCTCACTGGTGCTGCACTCCCCGCCCGGTCCTAACTTAGGATCGGGTGGGGACGCGGCAGGGGGAGCGGAGGATCCTGCTGTCAGGCGGCGGGAAAGCGAGTAGGGGGCTTAATGATTGTTTAAAATCCAGCGGCTTTTTACCGCTGGCTTTTAAACAATCATGTGGCCATTGCAGCCTTTTCCTCTGCTGCCAAACCTCTTTATAGGGTCCGGCAGCAGAGGAATTACTCGCATTACTCGCTTCCCCATTGACTTACATTGGACTCGCTATACTCATAACGAGTACCGAGTATAGCGAGTCCGAGTATTTCAGTACTCGCTCATCCCTAATTATTGCCTGATGAAGAGGCATTAGAGTCTTGAAAAATTGTGATTATGTACCATCTTTTCAGTTAGGCATTAAAATGTATCAACCGCTGAGGACTCTTAGATTCTCATATTTTCGTAGTAGAGGTAGTAGTGGCCAACATTATTACAGCTTTTATAGGAGGGATGAGTGATTTCCTCAGTACACTGATTTAGAGACAAAAATGTATAACTGGAAGGTTGAACTTGATGGACTGAGGTCTTTTTGCAACCTAAGTAAAGCAATGTAAAGGAGAAATGCAAAGATAAAAGAACCATCAGCATTTGCACAGAGACCAACTGAGCTGTGACTCAACAAGGAAGGTAAGTGACCACAGAACAAAAAGCCACCGGTTTGAGTCCAGAGACCGAGGCATGACACTTATGTGGCAACTCTCATGGAACCAATAGAGGCTTTCTGGGCTTCTGGAGGAGTAAGAAAATTTTCCAAGCTCTGCCAAACGTGCCTGAAACCTACAGGAAGCCAGAATTATGGTTTAAAATTTGACACATTTATAACCCAAAAGTGTTTTTTTAGGATTAGGCTATCTTTCAGGTGGTCCTGGAGGTGTAATTGTAAATTTGGGTAAGTATGCATGTTACACCTTCTCTCCACAATACCTCTACATACCTTGTAATCAGACAGCTTCTATCCCTTTCGGGAATTGATTTAAAAAAGCTCAGATTGGCTTCCATAACCCAGTTAGCAGGGCTAGTTTTTATTTTTGCTATGGGGCCCTTCTCTCCTTTAGGGACACACACATTGTTGCTAATGAGATCGTAATATTTATCATTTACAACATCCTGACAACGTGATCTGCATAAATCGTCTTCGGTAAAAGCCGTCTCTTAGTGGCCAGGCACCATTGTTTTATCTTAGTTCTGTCTCATTTCCAAGTTAATCCCAACACTCTTAACTGTGAAGTGATTGCGGTAATGACTTGGGAGGTTAACTTATAATTACAGATCCATGTTCTTGTGAACGGCATTCTCTACTCCAAGTATTCCTGTTTCTGAGATACAGAGCGAGCACAGATTATTGCCGGGAGACCTCCATAACATGGAAACATTCTACAATTCGATCCAGTAAGAAATGACAACAGCATATAATTAAAATTCAATTACTTAAATAGTCATCAACACATCACTAGAACAGTTCTTGGGGTCATTTCTGACAATCCATAGACAGATGTGGCATTTAATCCCTTTAGACCCTTGATGACCATCGATGACCACCATGTTTTTCCATCTAAAGTGGCATCCAATGTAAGTGTCCTACACATTGGTACTCCAAAACTTGGCTTATTAGAGCAAATTAACACTTGGGGAATAAGAAAAGTAAACCTTAAACTTCAAACTAATAATAAAAGAAAGAAAAAGCCAGCTCACCAATACATGGGTTCCAGTCTGGAGGAAATTGCTTGGAAAGGGTGGAAGCTCACCTCACTCATTCAGCAAAAAAATCAAGAAGAAAATCCAGTGAAAAAGTTGGTGTTCCAAGGTCTATAAAAAATATAAAGTTTATTTAATAACTTTAATCCAGCTAACAGTTTGACTGACAAAGTAAATCAGCAGTGGTAGCTCAGACTTCGCGATTTGGCAACTCAAGCCTTCATCATGATCATGAGAAAGGCATGAGCTGCCGACACACGTAATCTAAGTTACTATAGGTGATATATCAAAAGATATAATTTTTATGGATCTTGGAACATTGACTTTTTCGCTGGATTAAACGTTAAAAGTTGCAAAACTTTTCAAAAAGTTGGTGTATAGTAGAAATTATCTTAAAAGAACCACCAGCTAAAAAAATCTCCACTGGTCTTGCATTTATGATGTAGAGTCTATCAATCACAGGACGACTGCAGCTAGTCATTCATCTCAATATTTAGTCCTGAATTTAGGGCATGGAAACCTCTTAATTTGCAGTGGTCAAGTCTCCGGGAGCAACATCACGCCACGGATAGGGGGCATACGAGCACAGTGAATGACAGTGGTGCACAGACCAACGGTGTCCTGCGCACTACACAAAAAAAAACAGGGTTAACACCGGAGTCACAAATACAATGAAGGACCCTGCTCGTAGGGAACGGTGGCAAAGGAGACCTCCTGCGGCTGTGCCCTGATCTCTCCACCATCTCAAACAGGTTCTTTCACCCCGTCACTGAGCAGGATACCTTGACCCTTGCTGGCTCTGATGTTAGCCCTCAATAGGAAGATGGCCGGCGGGAGCACTAGTCCCAACCACTGCACTAATAACAACAAGAGGAAAGGGGAGACAGACAGGGAGCTCATTCACCTAAGGTTAGGCCAGAAATGGAGGTCAATACCAGCAAGGAATGCTGGATCATGTGACCATATAAAGAAGATGAGACTGATCACAAAGTAGCCACACCTGGGAAGAGAACTAAGGAGTTTTGCTAGCAACAGAAACTGACATTAACTCCTACACTGCCAAAGGAAAAAAACACATTTAAAATGAAGTCTCAATACAGGAATGAGTTCCCAAACCTCTCACAAGTCTCCAAAGTAAGAGAGACCATTGTGACACAACAATGGAGTAGAAAAAGACTGAACCAGTACAAAATGGTTCTTTTATTATTTTCTAACAATTCAGGTTTTACGGCAACTTTTAGAAAAAACTCGTGCACCCCTTTTATTCTGCTCATGCTCTTTTTTTCTGCCCAAAATGGTATTGGCCATTTATTCCTTGCAAAAACATAAACACTTTGTGATTTTTAGAAGTTCTACTTTTTGAAAGTCTAAGCCTTCGGGTACCGTCATACCTGGCCATATCGGCGGCGGCGATTTCATAGGCGACGCAGGGGCGAGGCCTATCGTCGGCGACTGCGCCGTTGCATTGCCTAATGTAAAGAGGTGACGTCGACGCTAAAAATCGCCTTAGAGTGGTCGCCTGGTTTCCCAGCACTGCTCTGTGTACACATCGCCTCAATATAACATGCCGATCGGCGATGTTACAAGCGATGGGAGCCATAGGCTCCCATGTTACAGGATCGCCGCTGGGGTTTGTGGACACTCCAGTGGCGATGGTGCCTGTAACATTGCTGGTGCATCGCCGAAGGTATCGCTGCGTGTAAACACACGACAGCGACACTGGCGGGGCACCAAAAACGGGCGCACCCCGTGCGTTGGCGGTGACATCTCTGCCGATATGGCCAGGTGTGACAGTACCCTTAGACTCTAAGGGTACTGTCACACTTTGCGACGCACCAGCGATCCTGAGAACGCTATGACCTGGTAGGGATCGCTGTTGCGTCACTATGTGGTCGCTGATGAGATGTCAAACAGTCAGATCTCATCTGTGATGCTGCAACGATCCGGAATGATACGGAGGTCGTTGGGACCCTGTTTCTCAGACCTGTAGTATTGAGGTCGTTGGTCATTGTCCCTGTCAAACACACCAATGCATGCTGCCCAGTGGGACCCCAACGATCAAAAAATGGTCCAGGTGACTCTGACATGACCAGCGATCTCAATCTCACATCAGGGGCCTGGTCGCTGTGAAGTGTCAGACATAGTGAGATCGCTGGCGAGGTCGCTGTTGCATCACCAAACTTGTGACTCAGCAGCGATCTCGTTAGCAATCTCGCTTAGTGTGACTGGGGCTTAAGGCTCCTTTCACATCAGCGGTATTGTAATTTCGACAATGGGTGTATTGCAAGTGCGGTATTGCAATTTCGGCAATACTGCACTTGCTGCACCCGACCACAAGCCCCATAAAAAAAGGAATGGGGCTTGCGGGATCGGTGCCGCAAGTCGGCCGTTATGTGGTAGATCTGGCAGGTACTGCAACATCTGCTGGATCTACCACAAAATTGTTATACCGCTGATGTGAAAGCAGCCTAAAAACAAAGTCAACAACCGGAAGAAAATAATTCCATTTAGGGTAGAGTTTTGGAGAAAAATCTCTTGATTTCATCCAAGTTCTAACCTTCAAGGTCACCTACAGATACAGAACTCTGACTTTTTTTAAGACATCCATTGAAATTTTCGAGATGAAATAGGAGCAAGGACCTGAAGACTGTGAGAGATTGCCTCTCCAAACATCTCATCTAATGATATTAGGACTTCTCCTCTCTCACGTGACTCATTATGAATTTTACGAGAGCTATTAAAGACTTTTAACCTGTCTCTCCAATCCCTGGGGGATATTTATGGCTTTTATAAAAGTGTTATGGGTGGAAGAAGACGTTAATGAGGGTACTGTAGACTTGGAAATGTTATACTGTTGCTGCATTAATATCTCACGGCCAACCAATAATGGCTCTAAGTATCCATGTTTTACTTAACAGTTAGCGAAATGTATCTTTCGCTGTGGATGTGTCGGGCCTCACACGTTCTGGTTCCGGGAGGACAGACATTTAGGATGGTGGTCTGAAGGCTTCCTGTGATTTACAATGCTGGATATCACATTGATTTATGGGCAGACAAGGTCACAAAATGAAGAGTAGACTCATAAGTCATAGAAACATTCTAGTGGTGTCATCACAAATATTTCAGTGATGTCATCAAAACCAGAAAGGTCTAATACAGTATATA
Organism: Allobates femoralis; assembly: GCA_033576535.1. Lineage (NCBI taxonomy): Eukaryota > Metazoa > Chordata > Amphibia > Anura > Aromobatidae > Allobates > Allobates femoralis. The sequence continues at coordinate 97,747,289 of JARQOC010000010.1, read as the reverse complement.
AATTGAAGAACGGATGTATGAAGTACTGACATTATATATCCATGCCTTTCACCATAACAGAGAGCAACCTACACCTTCTATCTATCTATCTATCTATCTATCTATCTATCTATCTATCTATCCATCTATCTACCGTATTTTTCGCTTTATAAGACGCACCTGATTATAAGACGCACCCCCAAATTTTATGAAGGAAAAGAGAAAAAAAATATGTTTTTTAATGTTAAATGGGGTCCGTCTTATAATGCCAGTGTCAGTCTTACAAATCATATATATGAGGACTGGAGTTGGGGACCTCTGTACTATGGCACCTCACTGTAGTAGGATACCTCACTGTAGTAGGACACCTCACTGTAGTACTATGGCACCTCAGTGCGGTGTGGCACTTCTGTCTAGTAGTATTATTGTATCTCATTGTAGCACAACACCTCAGTGTACTATTATAGCATCTCACTGTACTATGTCTTCTCAGTGTGGTATATATGGCACCTCAGTGTACTAGGTCATCTCAGAGTAGTATGGTACCTCAGTGTAGTATATATGGCACCTCAGTGTGGTATATAGGCAACTCAGTGTAGCATACCACCTCAATGCAGTATATATGGTACCCCAGTGTAGCATAGCACATCAGTGTGGTCTATAATGGCACCTCAGTGTACTATGTTGGTCAGTGTAGTATGGCACCTCAGTGTGGTATATATGACACCTCAGTGTAGCATACCACCTCAATATGGTATATATAGTACCTCAATGCAGCACAGCACCTCAGTGTGGCCTTCATGGCGCCTCAGTGTAGAATGTCATCTCAGTGTACTAAGCAAAACAAAAGGGTTTGGGGAAGGCGCAGGGTACCTGGAGGTCTAGTGGGGAGCTCAATTCATGTTTGTGGGGGTTTACTCTGACCTTCGGAGGTAGTGCCACCCCTGCACAACCTTGTTGTGAATGGGTTAAACAGCAGGCACCGCAGGCGACGAATCCTCCATAGAGCAGTCCCCTCTTCCGGTCAGGTGACTCACTGGAACCAATCACATGACTGATGAAGATCATAATACGTCACCACAGGTCCTTCAGCTATCAGCAGTGATCCCGTCAGAAAGCAGCTCCTTCATTAACCCTCGGAGAGGATGTGATTGGTTAGTAGAGAAGCACTACCTCACCTCCACATGCAATGCCTCAGCTCAGGAATTCTGGCTCAAGCCGACACAAACGGCCCTGGGAACACAGGGGTGGCTGCGGCGGCGACGGAGAGAAAGCAGGCTTACCATGGTGGCTATGGTGACCTGCAGGGCACAATGGCTCGGGCAGACAATGCGTCGGGGCTGCTAATGGGGAGTTCACATGCGGCTGCAGCCGCTGAGCTGCGGGACCGCTCCATACACTCCTGTAATATGCACTACTCCCCCGCTGTTGATTGACAGCGGGATGCAGTGAATATTACAGGAGATAATGAGCGGCCCCACGTGACCACGGGGCTGCTGCTGCAGCCTCCTAACAGCCCTCGGACACCACTCCACAGCTCCCCCCTGCCACCCTACAGCACAGCTACTAGTTTCGCTTTATAAGACGCACCCCCCACTTTCCCCCAAAATTTGGGGGAACAAAAGTGCGTCTTATAAAGCGAAAAATACGGTAGCTATCTATCTACCAAAAAAATTCTCTGCAGCACTCAGTTACTACCAGAAATGTACACATGCTAATAAGCGTTTAAATATGAGGAAAAAATTTAAAAACGTATGTTTTTTTCAAAAAACACAATATTCTTATCTTTTTATTTACTGGGGTTCTTGGTACATACATTGGCAAATATCTGTTTGCTCATCAACCACTCCACGGTGACCCCAGATCTTATGAGTCCTACGCTGACATCCCTGTCCTCCTTGTCCTCCCAGTCCCACTTCTAAGTGGGTGGACACCATCTCAACCTCAGACCACCTGGGGGCGATGAGGGTGCTAAGTATCACACGCTACAATATCAGTAACGATGTCATTGTGACGTCAGGGGTTTTCCGTCGTTCTAACGTCATTGCATGTGACAGGTCGATCTTACAAGCGATAAGTGATCTGATCGGTCATCGCAGATATGAGAACCGGACCCCACATCAGACGATGTCGATCATGCAATCTGCTGCATCGTTCTGTGTGACACTGCAATAACAATCTGTTGTACGATTTCGCCTATTCACATCATTGACAAGCATCAATCGCTGGTTGTGTGAACGATCCCTGCACGTAACATCGTTGGTGCGTCGTGAACGATATCTACACATGTGACACCTCACTAACGATGTTGTCCACGAGCGCGAACCCCTGAGATCGTAGGTGAGACCGTTCACAAAATCGTAGTGTGTGACGGCCCCTATATACTATCTATCTATCTATCTATCTATCTATCTATCTATCTATCTATCTATCTATCTATCTATCTATCTTATATCTAGCAATCATCTATTATCTGTCTACTATCTATCTATTCATCCATCCATCTCAATGTTTGTTGTTACCTCATTTATATCTATAAATTGCGCTTAGTTAAAGCATTACCAAGTCTTTAGACGACATTTTAGCTTTTTAAGCTTCTATTGCCCTTGTAGATTGTTCATTGCTAAAATATTTATAACTGTCAACCATAAGAAGAGTCGGCCCTGTACTCAGGAGAAGGTTTCCAAGTATAATCATTTATTATTTATTCATGGGGTGACACTGTCAATGTATTCCACAGCGTGGGACAATCTGAGGACAGCGAGTAAAAGGATTATGAAAAGGAAGTCAGCGGCGCAGCAACCCTGGAGCTGCCGCACAAAACTTTAGGACCAACAAGGTGATCCGATACCTGGGAGCAGATGAGGCCACTGCATCCTACTGGCAGGGAAGTCAGACATCTTTATCATCTTAGACTAAGAAAAGGAATTACTAGAAAGTATTAAAGCAAATCTCCATTGTTTTTTTTCCATCACTGAAGTGGTGCTTTAAATGGAACCCCCTGCCCTCAGTATTACACTCACTCTACAGGGACTTTATTGATTTTCATTGTCACTCCAGTCTTGTGGCACCATCGTGTGCCCGTAACTTCTGAAACACTGGAAGTCAGAAGTTACGTAATAGAAACTCAATGCATCTCTATGAGAACCAGAAACAAGCCAGACTGAGACCATATTGAGGCATAAGAGGCCAGAATGAGGCAAAAGATGCCAGAATTAGGTAAATATGAGGCCAAAATGAGGCCATGATAAGGCCAAAACAAGGCCAGGATCAGGGCAAAACAAGGCCAGGATGAGGGCAAAACAAGGCCAGAATAAGACCAGAACCAGGCCGATATGAGGCCAGAACGAGGTCAGAATGAGACAAGGATGAGGACAGAAAAAGGCCAGAGTTAAGACAGGATGAGTCCAGAATTATGTCGAAATGAGGCAGAATGAGTCCAGATGAGGCCAGTATGAGGCCAGAATGAGGTAGATGAGGCCAGAATGAGGTCAGAATGAGGCCAGTATGAGGCCAGAATGAGGTAAGAATGAGGTGAGAATGAGCCAGAATGAGGTCAGAATGAGGCCAGAATGAGGTCAGAATGAGGCCAGAACAGGGAAAGGATGAGGCCAGAAAAAGGCCAGAATGAGACCAGAACGAGGTCAGAATGAGGCTAGAATAAGGCGAGAATAAGGGAATGAGGCCTTATAGACTTGCACTTTGCTTTTACCTCATTTTTCTCCATAAAACACAGGGGCTGCTGGCAGGACACAAATCACCAAAGACTGACAGTGGTGTTGTAAAAGGATTAAGATAATTTTTTGGAATACCACCTGCATATATTTGACTATTTTGTATAATTGGATACAAAACCCAAGCTCTCCTTTGTTCTCCTCCTAACACATTAGAGTATAAGATGCATTGTAATGTACCATTGCCGTATGCTTATGTATACTCCTAATGTATCATTGCATACTGACCTCTACCTCTAGGAAGCGCCAGCAATGAATAATGTTGTTACATGGTCACATCTTAAGGCCCCGTTACACATTTCAACATCGTTCCCGACATTGTTAAAAAGTGACGTCAGGAACGATGTTGAAACAACATCGTTGTTGCATCGTTGCGTGTAAACCCACGATTCAACAACGATAGTTGTTCAAGTCAGAGTTGACAGGCTTTCCTGCATGCTGGAAAACCTGTCAACTTTAACTTAAATGACCTGCGGCATCATTTGGTGTGACACCGCAACAGCGATGTCACGGCCGATCCAGCCCATTTGCTGCATTGCAGCAGATCGCTCGCTGGGTTGATCCCAGCCCAGCGAATGATCGCTGCAGCAACATCGCAGCGCTGTCACCGGCAACATCTTGCTGTGTGACAGCTAGGCTGCAATGTCGGAAGCGAGCGTACACCCACGGCATCGCATCCGACATCGCAGCTGATGTTGTATTGTGTAAAGGGGCCTTTAGAAGCTGCAAACCACCAACTTTTATAGGTGAATTAATGTAACTGAAAATGGGTTTCCAAGGTATTAAAGGGAATCTCTAAGGTCAAAAATCCATATGTAATTAATATAATTTTCTAATTCCTTTCTCTAACCTCTATTTATGTATTTCTATTATAATTATGCTTTCCTCCTATCCTCTGCAAACTGCAGAAAAAAAGAATAATTCCATAGGTCAATCACAGTGATTTCTCTGCTGCCCACTCCCCAAGGAATGAATATTCATGTGTCATTACCCTATCCTGCCCTCTGGGTTTTATGCTGTGTCACTCATTGCAGAGGAGAAAGGATGGAGAGGAGGTGTGTGCTCTTAGAGATCTTCATTGTGTGTATCTGAGGCATGTGTGTAGTGTGTGCTTTCTGAGATATTTCTGTGTTTATATGAACATTTGCTCAGCAGATACACACAGTACATGTCTTCAAGAAAACCAATGTTCATAGAAACAGAAACCTTTTACAGATTGCACGAACTGTAGTGATGTTACCCAGCAGCCTACAAAAATCTGATAGATTCAGTGTAACTTCAGCAGAGAGGAGGGACAGAATACCAGCTTGGATAGTATGGCTATTTAAATAACACTTACAGACTGTGACTCTCAGACTCTTCATGAGTCATGACAATTAGTTTTACAGGGTGTTCAAGTCCTTATAGCAAGAGAACTACACAGGATACATGAATGATTTGTACATATTCTTAAAGGGCTACTCGTCACTATTGAAGGGTACTATTAGTACCATACTGGAAAAATGACCTGACAGTCCCTTTAATATTGATGGCTTATCCTTGGAATAGGTAGTTAATATCAGATTAATGGGGATCCATGTCGGGCACTGTAAAGTTGCACAGTTCAGTTGTGGAATGATTGGTATTATCAACGTCTTTCCCATTCAGTTGTAAGGGGACAGCTTGTAGTACCATTCTTGGCCACTATATAATGAACGGCGCTGTGACACTTCTGATATATTTTGGTGTATTTATTGATCTGATTATCGTGTTTTTAGGACACGGGAACCCATTGATTTTATATTATTGATTTACCCTGAAGTCTTGAGAAAATATCCATCTATAATACCCCTGCAACAAATGGACCCTTCCAATCTACTGAACTAATTTTAAAGGTCTATAATTACTTACATTTGATTCTAGGATCTGGACACTGGCCTTAGTGTGAGAAGTGCTGAGTTTGAAGTCATATATCGACCTTGCAGCATAGCAAAGTGCAAACAGTATCTTGGAACAGCAGAGTCGGGTAGACCAGTAAGTACCTTGTTGCACCAGAGAAGAGTGTGCAGAGAGCACCTTGGAATGGCAGAGACTGATTAGCAAAAAGATGTGGTAATTTAGCAGCACAGAGCTGCAAACCAAACTTAGGGGCTGCAGAGCCGAGGTAAAAAGACTGACATCATAGTATAGCAAGCTGAAGCAGAGCCAAATTGACAGACACCTTGAAGAAGACGTGTACAGTAGCGCATTAGACTAACATAAGAGAAATAATCAGGACACTCACAACAAGACTAGGAGATAGTAAAACTGGGTTTATCAAGAGGTTTAGATCACAGAATGCAAGTGGTAACAGCATACCTGAATGCTCAGGCAATGAGCAGCCATATGAGCTAGCCAGAACATGTCTGGGCTTATGACATCAAAGGTTGATGAATCATTTCAATGACAATTTTAGCCCTCCTACATCTGCAACAAAATCCTTTTTATACGAAAAAGGATCAACTTGGTCCTGCATTCATAAATATTTGTATTCCCCATATTCTAAAATTGTTTGAGCATCTTTTCCTCTACTTCAGAATTCTGCCATTCCTCCGCTATTCCTAATGGAAGATGATCAATACATTGGGTGTTAGCACTTCTTCTTTTCACTTTAGGCAGTATTGGACAAAGTCATTTTCTCTAAGTAATCGCTCCTGACTGGTAACACCCAGATGACAATATATTCAAAAACGTCTTGGGGGGTTACCAGAGGAACAAGGCAACACAGAGAGCTAAAAGAGGAGGAGGAAGATCCAGCACTGGGAAGGACTCCATCCAAGAAAAATAGAAAACTTCACATTTCTTGGAGTATGAAAACCAGCATCATGACATAAAAACATTTATTTGAACAAAACCAAACACCATTTAATCCTTAAACCTACGCGTTTCAGCAATTAATCATGGATCCTCCTGGCCTCGGCGTCTCCATGCTGATCTGAAAGACTACGAGGTTCTCCTTCTATTGTGGTGAGCCGATGTCAGGAAAATATGAATTATTTTCATTGTTTTAGAGATACAGCCAGAGCAGGCATACGACTCCTCTCACCACAGGTTTCTATAAACCAAATTCTACAGGCAGCCTCTCGCTCCCTCTGTGAATCTCTTCGTCCCTCACTTCCCCCCTCCCCAGTCAGGTATTTACAATCCAGTAGAGTTATAAAAACTGAGCTAAGCTGATTGTCTCTGTTTTTTCCCCTCTTTGTCTACAAAAAAACACACTTTAGTAATGTTTCATAATGCACATTAATGCCACAATTACATAAATCATATTTTGGGGGTACATACACTTTTGGGAATGCACTGCCCCCTCTTACATTTCTGGAAAAGGGTTAGAAACCTGGGAAATTTAATTTCTAACCAGCCGCAAATCACTGGTACCCCATGTCTGATCTAAAAAAACACATAAAATCACAAGGGAAAACATGATATAATGATAATATTTATTCATTTATATAGCGCTATTAATTCCATAGTGCTTTACATATATCAGTAATCCTGTCCCATTGAGGCTCACAATCTAAACATCCATCAGTATGTCTTTGCAATGTGGAAGGAAGCGCATGCAAACATGGGGTAGAACAGAACATAAAACTCCTTGCAGATGTTGTCCTTAGTGTCCTGAGGAGGCTTATCCTTACTGTAAAGCCGAAACGCGTTGTATGATCTCCACTACATTACTGATGGAATAAATTACTTCTTTGGAAAATAAGAAGAATTTGGATTGTGTCTTTCTGGAACGCGCTCGTCTATACACCAGATAATCTCTTTCTGTGGCAGGAACTGGTGGTATATATAAATCCCGTCACTCCATGTGCCCAATAGTGGACATAAATTAGAGAAGCTGCGCTCTTTTTCTTATTTTCTGTCAATACCTTGATTAGCCAGCAGGATAAGAGGGCGCCAGAGAGCTGCAGGTCCTGACTAACTTTGTGACAGCCCACAAATATCTATTTCTTTTTTTGGAAAAAGAAAAAGTTTCAGAATTGTACTTTTAGAAGAAATAAAACAGACTAAACAGACATCTCTGGGATAGCTCATGAAAATGTTTTTTTTCTTTAAATATTGTTTATTTTTGAGGACTTTGGTATCTGATCTAACCTAAGCAGTTAGATGTAGAGTGAAAACAAATTGGTCTCTTGAGATGTTTTATCCTCCTCTTGAGGCAATTATAGTTTAGTGAAAATCAATGAAGAAAGTCTCCATCGCTGATAATTTTCCTGAAAAATATAGAACCTTGCTGAAAAAGTGCTCATACTATACAACAGACACTGAGCATATTCTTTTTCTCAAAGGTATACCTACAAAGCAGCTTATGGGGCGGCCATATGGCCCCTAAAGTGATAGAGTCCCCAGCCCTTGTTGTCTCAGCCCTTATGGATGGCTTGTATTTGCGTGGGTGCATGGAGCAGTCTCAGTAACTGAGCCTGCATCATATCCAGCAGAAGCCAGCTGTGTTACACAGCCAGCATTTGTCTGTAAATCTGTGACAGTGGTCATTGCATGGTCCAAAAAGCATTTTATTTTAGGTGTCCAGCAGCCTGTGGGTCATTTTTGGGTTTGTTCATGGGAAGCCATGCTGACTTACATGTTAGCTGGATTTCACTGGAAACAGTTTATTTATGATGTGTACACATCATATACCTATAATTAGACCAATAGCTCTGTAAGGGGTAACTGAATGAAGGTACTAAGGGAGGCATGTGAATAGACAGAGTAAGAATGCTGACTCGTCTATCAGTGGCCACCTCCCCAACGCATGTTTCGTTGGTACTTCCTCAGGAGACGCCCTATAACTAATCTTTCTCTTAGAATGTACTGCTCTTTGTAGTTTTCAATGCAAGCTGCGTGTTTGATGCATGTACATTATTGGGGAACATTATATTCCTCTGACAATTGTTGTGTTACAATCAACATTTTTTTATAAGGGCAATAGGCAGTGTATAAATGATTACACATTTTTGTCTGTATTCCGTCTTGTCCCCTATACTTTGCATTATTTTTGTTTTACCTCCTGTAAATACAAAACATACATTTTGTAATGTTATATTAAACAATAAAAGCTACATGTTAGGCTTTCAACTTTTGTTTTTTTTTTTGGTGCTGTTATATTTAAATTTATGGCCTGATTTATAGTGCTTAAAGGGTATCAAGCTTTAGTTTAAAATGCATAATCCAATAAAGGAACACTTTAGGTAAAATATACAGTATGTAAACTGGTATTTCCAATTCAAGGCTCCTCAGGGGTGGGGCAATACAAAGAGATTCAAAGAACACCATTGGGAATACCCATGAGTCATGACAGTGCATGAGTTTAATTGACTTCCCATCTTATTTAATATAAACTACTTTAATATTAGAGACATGAGAATACTGTCTAACATGTTTTTATTCATAATATAGAGGAAAAATGCAAATACAACTATGCTACAATCCTAGAGCCTCCCTCTCCTGCCAGATGTTAGTAAACAGTGTTATTTTTAATGTGTACACAAAATTGCTTATTCTAGAGTTTAAACTGCAAAGTGCAACTAAAGGAACACTTAAGGTAAAATATGCAACATGTAAAGTGGTACTTCCAATTCAAGGCTCCTCAAGAGTGGGGCAAGAAAAAAAATTCAAAGATCACCAATGAAAATACCAACGAGTCACGCTCTGCCCCCATATTATAGATAAAACAGTGCATTAATATAATTGAGACCGGAGAATAACATCTAACTTTTGTAAATTCTATAACAGGAAAAATGCAAATACAACTATGCTACAATCCCCCCTCTCCTGCCAGATGTTAGTACACAGTGTTATTTCTAATGTGTACACAAAATCTCTTTGAGCAGTAACTAGAACTGGCAGGTACATATTAGAGTTTAAAATGCAAAGTGCAATTAAAGGAATACTTAAGGTATAATATGCAGTACATAAAGTGGTATTTCCAATTCAATGCACCTCAGGGGCGGGGCAATGCAAAGAAACTCAAAGATTAACAGTGGAAATTCCCTTAAGTCATGCTTCGCCCCTACTTTATGGATATAACAGTGCATTAGTTTAATTGACTACCCATCTTACTGATATAAACTTCCTTTATACTAGACACAGGATAATAATGTCTAACTTTTGTATGTATAATATACAGTAAAAATGCAAATACTACTATGCTACAATCCTGAACATCCCTCTCCTGCCAGATGTTTGACCTTGTTGCTGCATCTAAAATTTTACATTCCAATTTAGATGACAATATAACAAAGTTTCATATCAAAACATTCACTACTTTCACAGATCTGTATCTAAAGTTGAAAATATTCAGACCTGGAACAACCACAACTTTTTTTTGCCCTCTTTGTCTGCCTTCAGTTATAAATACATTAGAGCCTTCAGCTTCCTTCAATCTGCACCATGACTTCTCCCATTCGGGATGGGGGGATAAAGTGCACATTCTTCTGCCGAGACAAAAATAGAAAACCTAATGATAAAGTAAACCTTTGGCTTTCATTGAATGCTGATGTGAGGGAATTTTCCTCTCGTTCTTGGGGTGAGAACGTTTGACTATTTTCAGGTTTCTGTAGAAGAACAGAGAAGCCTGGAGAACACATCTGATCTTGTTTTATGGAGTTTTCTTCTTTGCCATTGATTGATATTTAACAGACTAAAAGCTAGAAATCTATATAACCTATAAGTATGGTTGCTAACCAAAAACACACCAATGCTGGGCAAAATATCAACTCATAAGTATAAGTTACAATGTAGGCAATAGACTGGCAAAACACTACACCTATACAATGCAATGTATATCTTTATTAGGCTGCTTTCACACTGGCGTTTTGTCAAATCAGGCACAGATTAGGTTTTTCCATAAAAATTGGATCCTGTAAGGAACTGGTTTTTGATCATTCATTTTCAATGGATTCCGGTAGCATTCGGTTGCATCACGTTGCTACAGGATCCGGTTTGTTCCAGCTTTGTGCGTGGCTAAACTTTGATCCCTGAGGCTAGGATCACACCAGCGTTATGGTGTGCGTTCAGGGGGTTCTGTGTAAAACTTAGAATTTGGCAGCATTAGTGCACTGTTACCGTAAAGGTAAGGCTGCATCAACTCTGTCAATTCATCCCTATGGATGACGGAACCCCCGCGCATTGCAATCGCCGGCATCTAAGTGTCGGAGTTTGAAATCTCACACTTTTTCCAAGCGCATCAAATGACGCGCCCTTCCACATCATGTGATGCGCTTGGAGAAGCGCGAGATTTCAAACTCCGGCACTTAGATGCGGGTGGAGTTCTGTTAACACTGCACTAATGCTGCCAAATTCTACATTTTACACAATCCCCCTGAACGCACACCATAACGCTAGTGTGACCCTAGCTTCATTGGAGCTGTTTAACTGCCCATGTTTGCTTTTATTGTATGACGCTCAATGACCTATTTTTATTACGCACCTGAAATATTTGGACCTTATTGGCTGTGGTCTTAGCTCGATATGGAATGGAAATGGGCAACATGGTGAGTTGGACTTTACATTTTTTTGGACCATATAAATCCTTAGGAAATCCCTTTAGCTCGGTTGAAAGTCCCATAGAATGGCCCTATATTTACCATTGGCCAGAACAACAAATCCTACAACAAAAGTATTGGATATTTATTTGTCTGCTTATTTCAGGCCAAATTATTGATCTCATGAAGAGGTATTATCCTAACAGAGGCAAGAATAGAGGACGCTGGCACCCGAGGCATAAATGGGGTAAGAATAGATTTCGTATTTCTATTCGTTCCCTTATCGGAGCTCTTTAACTGCCCATGTTTGCTTTTATTGTATGACGCTCAATGACCTATTTTTATTACACATCTTCTTTATTTTGACTTTATTGGCTGTGGTGGAGCTGTGGTCCGAGCTCCATATGGAATTTGGTGAGTTGGACCATAGAAATCTATTAGAAGTCCTTTGGAGCTCAGTTGAAAATCCCATAGAATGACTCTATATTTACCATGGACCAGAATGATAAATCCTACAATATATGGATTGGATATTTAGTTTTCCACCTACTTCCAACCAAATAATCGATCTCAAGAAGCGGTATTATCCTAGCAGGGGCAAGAATAGAGGACGACCCAGGCTTCCGAGGCATGAATGGAGTAAGAATAGATTTCGTATTTCTATTCGTTCCCTTAACTGCCCATGTTTTATTTTATTGTATGAAGCTCAATGACCTGTTTTTTATTACGCACCTTAATTTTTTTGTACTTTAAAGGCTGTGGTGGAGCTGTGGTCGGAGCTCCATATGGAATTGAGATGGGCAATTTGGTGAGTTGGACCATTGAAATTCATTAGAAGTCGTTTTCAGCTCGGTTGAAAATCCCATAGAACGACCCTTTATTTACTATAGATCCAAAACAATACAACATATGGATTGGAAATTTAGTTTTCTGCTTACTTCTGACCAAATAATTGATCTCACGAAACGGTATTATCCTAACAGAGGCAAGAATAGAGGACAAGGCAGGACTTCAGGAACAAATGGAGAATTAATATATTTTGTATTTCTATTCGTTCCCTTATCGGAGCTCTTTAACTGCCCATGTTTGCATCCTTTTCAGCTCGGTTGAAAATCCCATAGAATGACCTTATGTTTACCAAGGACCCGATCAACAAATCCTACAACAAATATATTGGATATTTAGTTTTCCACTTATGTGTGGCCAAATAATTGTTCTCACGAAGAGGTATTATGCTAAAAGAGGCAAGTATAGAGGAGGACGCAGGCACCAGAGGCACAAATGGAGGAAGAATAGATTTCGTATTTCTATTCGTTCCCTTATCGGAGCTCTTTAACTGCCCATGTTTTCTTTTATTGTATGAAGCTCAATGACCTGTTTTTATTACGTACACTTTCATTCACATCACAATAATGGGAAGACTATAATATTCTTGTGTATCCATACTTAAATGTGCCAGCCATCTCTATTATGCAACGGAGAGAGCAGGAGACAGCGTTCGGAAATTAAAATGTAAGAAAGGCCTTATCTGGGAAGAGTGCGCCTGGCACAGGTGGTTTACAGCGTGAGCAAAATACAAGAGTCTTATTAAATTTGTTGTAATTGTGATTCATGGGGGAGAAAGGAAGAGTGATATCTTAAACTAACAGGCCCAACGTCTTAAGTGGTTTTCTGCAGCACAATGCCCTCAATGGGATATTTCATGCTCACAGATGGTCGCCCCGCTACCTTTTATACCCAGAGACATTTTGATCTTTTTTTTAATTACTGCTTGTGTGCCAGTCAATTGTTTCATGTGAAAAGAGAAATCCGTAAACCATAGGGTTAAAAATGTCATTTACGAAAGCTGAAAATGACCAGAAATAGTGAATAGCATTACTGGTTAAAAAAAATAGACTGCTGTCATATCCTTACTGCAGAACAGGAAGGAGGTGAGCTGTGATATCATTGGTTGCAAATTATGGATCCTGTGTTATCTACTGTATATAGAGGTGTTATCAGTCATTGTACAGGAGGCGGAGGTGAGCTGTGATATCACCTATTGTGAATGGTGGATCATGTGTTATCTACTGTATATAGAGGTGCTATCAGTCATTGTACAGGAGGAGGAGGTGAGCTGTGATATCATCTATTGTGAATGGTGGATCCTGTGTTGTCTACTGTATATAGAGGTGTTATCAGTCATTGTACAGGAGGAGGTGAGCTGTGATATCACCTATTGTGAATGGTGGATCCTGTGTTATCTACTGTATATGGAGATGTTATCAGTCATTGTACAGGAGGAGGAAGTGAGCTGTGATATCACCTATTGTGAATGATGGGTCCTGTGTTATCTACTGTATATAGAGGTATTATCAGTCATTGTACAGGAGAAGGTGAGCTGTGATATCACCTATTGTGAATGGTGGATCCTGTGTTATCTACTGTTTATAGAGGTGTTATCAGTCATTGTACATGAGGAGGTGAGCTGTGATATCACCTATTGTGAATGGTGGATCCTGTATTATCTACTGTATATGGAGATGTTATCAGTCATTGTACAGGAGGAGGAGGTGAGCTGTGAAATCATGTATTGTGAACGGTGGATCCTGTGTTATCTACTGTATACAGAGGTGTTATCAGTCATTGTACAGGAGGAGGTGAGCTGTGATATCACCTATTGTGAATGGTGGATCCTGTGTTATCTACTGTATATAGAGGTGTTATCAGTCATTGTACAGGAGGAGGAGGTGAGCTGTGATATCACCTATTGTGAATGTTGGATCCTGTGTTATCTACTGTATATAGAGGTGTTATCAGTCATTGTACAGGAGGAGGAGGTGAGCTGTGAAATCATGTATTGTGAATGGTGGATCCTGTGTTATCTACTGTATACAGAGGTGTTATCAGTCATTGTACAGGAGGAGGTGAGCTGTGATATCACCTATTGTGAATGGTGGATCCTGTGTTATCTACTGTATATAGAGGTGTTATCAGTCATTGTACAGGAGGAGGAGGTGCGCTGTGATATCATTGGTTGCAAATTATGGATCCTGTGTTATCTACTGTATATAGAGGTGTTATCAGTCATTGTACAGGAAGAGGAGGTGAGCTGTGATATCACCTATTGTGAATGGTGGATCCTGTGTTATCTACTGTATATAAAGGTGTTATCAGTCATTGTACAGGAGGAGGTGAGCTGTGATATCACCTATTGTGAATGGTGGATCCTGTGTTATCTACTGTATATGGAGATGTTATCAGTCATTGTACAGGAGGAGGAAGTGAGCTGTGATATCACCTATTGTGAATGATGGGTCCTGTGTTATCTACTGTATATAGAGGTATTATCAGTCATTGTACAGGAGAAGGTGAGCTGTGATATCACCTATTGTGAATGGTGGATCCTGTGTTATCTACTGTTTATAGAGGTGTTATCAGTCATTGTACAGGAGGAGGTGAGCTGTGATATCACCTATTGTGAATGGTGGATCCTGTGTTATTTACTGTATATAGAGGTGTTATCAGTCATTGTACAGGAGGAGGAGGTGAGCTGTGATATCACCTATTGTGAATGGTGGATCCTGTTTTATCTACTGTATATAGAGGTGTTATCAGTCATTGTACAGGAGGAGGAGGTGAGCTGTCACATCACCAATTGTGAATGTTGGATCCTGTGTTATCTACTGTATATAGAGGTGTTATCAGTCATTGTACAGGAGGAGGAGGTGAGCTGTGATATCACCTATTGTGAATGGTGGATCCTGTGTTATCTACTGTATATAGAGGTGTTATCAGTCATTGTACAGGAGGAGGAGGTGAGCTGTGACATCACCTATTGTGAATGTTGGATCCTGTGTTATCTACTGTATATAGAGGTGTTATCAGTCATTGTACAGGAGGAGGAGGTGAGCTGTGATATCACCTATTGTGAATGTTGGATCCTGTGTTATCTACTGTATATAGAGGTGTTATATCAGTCATTGTACAGGAGGAGGAGGTGAGCTGTGATATCACCTATTGTGAATGGTAGATCCTATGTTATCTACTGTATATAGAGGTGTTATCAGTCATTGTACAGGAGGAGGAGGTGAGCTGTAACATCACCTCTTGGAATGGTTGAATCCTGTTTGTCATCATATTAAACTGCTAAATAGTTTTTAAGAAGTGTGAGTGCTGAAACTTGACTGGGAAATTCGATTCACATCAAATTAATTCAATATAAATTACATTTTTCAGGAAGAATTTACAGAAAAAATTGCTGTACTCTCCTTTCCTCAGCTGTCCTCATTCCTCTCCGTCAGGCGGTGGCCCCCAATCTGTTCCTCCATCTTCTATCCTTTCATTGACCTCCAGTACCGATCCTCAGAGGTGACTAGTGCCACCATCCCCACTACTGACATACAACTTATGAAAAATAAGGGACCGGGTATGATCATGTTAAGGGCAGACTACTCAGTAGACATTATGAAAAGAAAGAGAGAATGAGAGTTCTATTGCCCAAGTAGCTAAAACACGTATGTACTGTCCACACAGTGTATATTGCACAAAGTTTTACTTTATTAAATGCAATGGATACAATAACAGACGTGTCTAAGATAAAATTGACAAGACTTTTAAACATTAAGAGGGAGACAAAGTGACAAGTGGGCAAGACAGGCAAGGGCTGTATATGGAAGGTTCAGAGGGGTAGTAAAAGTGCAAAGTGCCAAGGTGCATAGATCAGGGTAGAGGTAGTTTATCCTATTGGAAGTAACAAAAACCCCTGATCTAAAATTACAATAAAGTGCACAATAACAGCTTACCCATGAGCCTAGGTTGGGTCCCTGCCACGTTTGCCCACTGGTCCAGTAGCCCCTCTTAATGTTTAAAAGTCTTGTCAATTTTACCTTAGACACGTCTGTTATTGTATCCATTGCATTTAATAAAGTAAAACTTTGTGCAATATACACTGTGTGGACAGTACATACGTGTTTTAGCTACTTGGGCAATAGAACTCTCATTCTCTCTTTCTTTTCATAATGACATACAACTTATGTATTGTACAAAGCTAATACCACGAATGCTAAATATTGCACAACCATCTATTATTATATACAGGTAATATTTATTCCCATCAAAGTGCAATACTACCCATAATGCATTGGATGAAATGAAACGTGCAGTTATGTAACACTCATTTTAATAATGCTGTGGTTCTTATCATATACAGTACTAAAATCCATGCCTATACAGTGGCATGTAAAATTGTGGGCACCCCTGTTCAAAATTACTGTTATTGTGAATAGATGAGCAAAATTTCAGTGAGAGCGGCTCAGAGGATTGCTAGAGAGGCAAATTAGAATCGTGGCTTGACTGCAAAATACTTTCAAGAAGATTTAGCAGACTTCAGAGTCGTGGTGCATTGTTCAGAGTTACCTGCACAAGTATGGCCTTCAAGAAAAAAACCTCTCCTGCATCCTCACCATGAAATTCAGCTTCAAAGGTATGCAAAAGAACATCTAAACAAGCCAGATGTATTTTTGAAACAATGCCTGGGGACCAATGAGGTTAAAATAGAAGTCTTGACCACATTGATCAAAGGTATGTGTGTAGAAAAAAGGGCATAGAATTTCAGGAAAAGAACATCTCGCCAACCATTAAGCATGGGGTTGGATCAATGATGCTATCAGTTGTGTTGCAGCCAATGGCACAGGGAACAATTCATGGGGAGAGTGAAGAATGGATTCAATGAAATATTCAACAAATTCTTGATGCAAGCATAACATCATATGTAAAAAAAATGAAGTTGAAAAGAGGATGGCTTCTAATAATGGATAATGATCATAAACACACATCAAAATCCACAGTAGGCGACCTCAAAAGGTGCCAGCTGAAGATTTTACAATGAACCTCACAGTCCCCTGATCTGAACATCATTGAAAATCTGTGCTGAGAGGTCAAAAGAGCAGAACATGCAAGACGAGACAGAAATCTCACAGAACTGGAAAATGAGCCCGGAATCACACAGACCTGGAAGCTGAGCCAGGAATCTCACAGAAGTGGAAGACAAGCCAGGAATCTCACAGAACCGGAAGACGAATCAGGAATCTCAGAGAACTTGAATATGAGCCAGGCATGTCACAGAACTGGAGGATGATCCAGGAATCTTACAGAACTGGAAGACAAACCATGAATCTCAGAGAACTGGAAAATGAGCTAGGAATCTTACAGAACTGTAAGACAATCCTGAAATATTACACAACTTGAAGATGGGCCAGGTATCTCACAGAACTGGAAGATGAGCCAGGAATTTCACAGAACTGGAAAATGAGCAAGGAATCTCACCGAACTGAAAAACGGGCCAGGAATCTCACAGAACTAGAAGACGAGCCCGGAATCTCATAGAACTGGAAGACTTTTCTAAAGGAAGAGTGGATGAAAATCCCTCAAACAGGAATTGAAAGACTCTTGGCTGATACAAAAAGCATTTACAAGCTGTGATACTTGGCAGACGGGGTGCTACAAGTACTAAACATGAAGGCTGCAACACCTTTGCATCTTTCACTTTATGTCTTTCAATGATCATTTCATGTTCAACTTGGTGAACTGTTCACAATAACTGTAATTTTGACCAAGGATGCCAACACTATTGCATGCCACTGTATAGGCATGGATTTTGGTGTATGATAAGAACCATGGCATTATTAAAGGGAGTGTTACATAACTGCACACCTTTTCTTCCACCCAATACATTATGGGTAGTATTGCACTTTGATAGGAATGAATATTACCTGTATATAATGAATAGATGGCTGTGGAATATTTACTACTGGTGGATATTAGCTTTGTACAATATATGAGTTATCTGTCAGTAGCGGGGACTTCGGCACTGGTCGCCTCTGAGGAATCTCTTCACATATCTGAGTTTAATAAGAATTTCATTTATTGACTTCTCTCTACCACTTAATATAAAAGCTCACAATAGAACTCATGTGGGAAATGCTCCGTACTATAGATGCAGTAATCTTCAGTGATGTCCAGATGCGACACTATCATTGTCTAATCCTCAGGTGGGATATATGTCAGTGTATATGGATCAGCACCATGAATGTCTTTCTAGTGGGTTGTGATATGAGTACTACCACTAGACCAGCTGGGAATATGGGAAGAGCTTGTAAATACAATAACTCCTGCTGATGGTGATGCATTACAGAGGAGGGGTAGAACCAAGGATATTTTCCATTTAGAATTTTCTTCCTTCTGTGTATCTTTTAAGGTCAGAGAACCCCTATAAATTCCAAAGGATTTTTCTTAAGATTGTGCAAAAATCGTACATATTAATCATAGAATAAAAATAAGTTCTACAATTGGTTTTGCTAAAAAATGTTCCTGTCCTGAGATATTCTTATAAATGTGCCCCTGTGTAATGGATGTCTCCAACCATGGAGGTGTCACAAGTCTGTGACAGCTTTTGAGTTGTTTTTACTTTGGGTGTTAATTTCTTCAGTACTATCGAGGGTTAATGTTGTTTCTTCACTGGTGGTGCTAGGAACGGCTGGTGCTCTCGTTAAGTAGCCATGTGATCCTTCAGCTGTTGTGGGCGATTGCTCATTTTATCCTGACTAGACTGGAGGTGTTTGAGCCAATGCTGTGTGAAGATCACTGACCTGGTGCCGTTTCCTCTGCTATTGTCAGAACTGAAGCAGAAGATTCAAGTAGTTTATCTTTTGTGAGGATTGAGGGGTTTACCCCAGTTTTTCTCAGAAGATAGGGTTCCACTGGTAACTCAGACTTCGCCACCTATTTAACCCCATTACTCCCTGATACACCATGACATTATCACCGACCCATAACCATTTTTAAATTGAGTCTGCATGGCACAGGCTAAAACGTTTGCAACCTTAATCCAGACCATCACGGATGAGGTCTCATCCCTGCAATCTACATCTTTACAGTTGGTAAATGAGTTTCTTGTAACTTTGGACCTTGTCTATGAGGACCCTGATGGCATCTCTCTAGCGTAGTTGAAACTCTGTTGACTCCAGCAGGTCAGTCAGTCTGCTGAGGAGTACTGTTTGTGGTTCCAGAGGTTGGCCACGGACACGCAATGGAATGATCCAGCTCTTAGGAGCCAGTTCTGTCATGGCTTGTCTAGTAAGCTACAGGATTCTATGACTCAGTACTCTGCTCCGAAAGTGCTCGAGGTCACTATGTCCCTTGCCATCAGAGTAGATTGACTCCTCAGTGGAAGATCCACCTGGCCTCTGCTCACTGTTGTTCTCGCCATGGATCTAGTCCTACAGTTGCCGGCTAAAGAACAAATGTTGTTGGGGGGTGTCCCCTTGGGTGTGTTCTCTGGTTGTTAGCCATGGGTTGGGGGCATACCTTTATTAAGATATGTCCATCTTTACTCAAACCAACATCTAAGAAACTGTCTCCCCCAGGTCGTTTAGAGGATGGCAACCTGGGCATGCGTATTTCCTCCATTTTCCCTTCTATTCTGGCTAGTACTCTTCCAGGACAAAGATGGGATCTTGATATCTCATGTCAGGACTGTGCTAGGCCTCAGGATCCCTTTAATAGTAGTATGAGGGGAGTAATTCAGACTGGAGTCTCAGTTCCTGAAAATACCATTCCCAATCCTTTTTTTTCATAGGAGTGTATTCCCAATTCACCATCCGAAAAAAGTCTCTCTCTGGTCTCTGTAAGGAAGGCGACCAGTCTGTATACATTTACTCAGTTCTCTCCTCTCTTCTTCGTAATGTGAACAAAGTGCAAATGGAGAGAGCACGTTTTTAAACAGAAAACTAAATGTTTTACATCACAGAAAGAATCAACTGTGATCCACAGCTATAATGTCTGTTTATATTCTGTTATTCCTGGCTGTAATGGCTATATACTCTGATATTTTGTGATCCCGGCTGTAATGTCTGTATAGTCTTATATTCTGTGATCCCTAGCTGTAATGTCTGTATACTCTTATATTCTGTAATCCCAGCTCTAATGTCTGTATACTCTTATATTCTGTGATTCCCGGCTGTAATGTCTGTATACTCTTATATTCTGTGATCCCTGGCTGTAATGTCTGTATACTCTGATATTTTGTGATCCCTGGCTGTAATGTCTGTATACTCTGATATTTTGTGATTCCTCGGCTGTAATGTCTGTATACTCTTATATTCTGTAATCCCAGCTGTAATGTCTGTATACTCTTATATTCTATGATCCCCGGCTGTGATGTCTGTATACTCTTATATTCTGTGATCCCTGGCTGTAATGTCTGTATACTCTGATATTTTGTGATCCCGGCTGTAATGTCTGTATAGTCTTATATTCTGTGATCCCTAGCTGTAATGTCTGTATACTCTTATATTCTGTAATCCCAGCTGTAATGTCTGTATACTCTTATATTCTGTGATTCCCGGCTGTAATGTCTGTATACTCTTATATTCTGTGATCCCCGGCTGTAATGTCTGTATACTTATATTATGTGATCCACAGCTGTAATGTCTGTATACTCTTATGTTCTGTGATCCCTGGCTGTAATGTCTGTATACTCTTATATTCTGTGATCCCCGGCTGTAATGTCTGTATACTCTTATATTCTGTGATCCCTGGCTGTAATGTCTGTATACTCTTATATTCTGTGATCCCCGGCTGTAATGTCTGTATACTCTTATATTCTGTGATCCCTGGCTGTAATGTCTATATAATCCTATATTCTGTGATCCCCAGCTGTAATGTCTGTATACTCTTATACTCTGTGATCCCCGGCTGTAATGTCTGTATACTATTATATTCTGTGATCCCCGGCTGTAATGTCTGTATAATCTTATATTCTGTGATCCCCGGCTGTATTGTCTGTATACACTTATATTCTGTGATCCCCGGCTGTAATGTCTGTATACTCTTATATTCTGTAATCCCCGGCTGTAATGTCTATATACTCTCTTACTACCCCCTCATCCCCCCCAGGAGCTGTGGTATATTCCACCTATTCCTGCATGGTTGAACACCTCCATTACACAGGGGCACATTTATAAGAATATCTCAGGACAGGAACATTTTAACACATCTAATTGTGGAACTTATTTTACTTTAAGATCTATTAATTAAAATGTTCACAACCCCTTAAATATTTTTACACCTGCAAATCAGAAAGGAGCTGAGCGCCAAGACGTGAATGATTCAGGTGGACTTTGTTTCCAGCTATTGTGTCAAGATTGATCTCGTTGAAGATCTGACCCGGCTCTGTCATCTGAGAAATCAGAAAACAACAACACTTTACCTCTGGATGTAAATATTTCATTGTAACTTTCTGTTTTAGATTGCAGGAAGGAAGCCAATGACATTTCTTCGTTGGATTTGTGTGCACTGATATATTTCTAAAATACGTTTCTCCTGAGCTGGAGAAATATAGTCTTACCATGAAGCCGTGCAGAGCAAACCGCGAAGAGCGTTCCTAGGCAGCTCATAATTAAAATATTATGCCTAAAATGTTGCCCATACTTGGCTCGAATCTCATGGAAGGAGGCGTGAGCCCAGTATGAGAGGGCACCGCGCCAGCGTTCAGCCTCTGATTAGTACTTCAACAACATTATGGTAATGATTCTGACTAATCTCCTCTGCTCCAGTAGAGATGAGAAACTATGATGATTGTGGTGTTTCTGGTTGTAGATATTACAATTCACCAAAAATGCATTAGTACAAAATCAAACAACATTCTGCTCTATGAAAGTTAAAGTGAAGCCCCTGTAAGTCACATATTAGAGCTTCTCACTTTGTTAAGGGGCTTCCGGAATAGGTCACAGAGGTTACAGCTCTATGGATTGATTAACTTGAATATCTCATTTATTGGGGTTGGAGATCTTGACTGGGCAGAAGTTCCCACTAGGTTGGTTTTGTCCATTCTGCCATCTCTGTGGGATGTCAATTGCAAGATGTCCTAGTCATTTTGCAGGGGAAACACTGCACCTGCATGGCCACGATGGGTTGCCTTGACTTCCCTCACTGGCCAATGTGCTATATGCCCATCACTTTTGTTGCTGCCAGATGAAGGCATAGTTGGGAATATGCAAACGGGGTTAGTGGGGGATCCAACAAGTCTCTTTACTTGCGCTGAAGTGTTTAGATCAGGGGTGGGGAACCTCAGGCCCCAAGGCCAAATGCAGCCCTCGATGACTTTTTTGTGGCCCCATGGCAGATTCCTGGGGACCACAGTGCTCAGGCTGGAAGACGCATTTTGCCGACTGTCTGCCCTTTAAATCCAGCTCTCCAGTGATCTCTATAGACCAGCGTTGACATCCCCAGTGAGGTATATCCTCTCAGCCTCTCCTGTGATGTCTAGGGCTCTATCAAACCTACAAAAGTGGTTGAGAGACAACATGGCCAATATCACCCACGCCATAGAGAAGCAACTCCAGCCACCACAGTAGGGGCGAGTTGATTGTTTAACCAAATACAGCAAGGTAATTTTGACAAGTTGATAATTTTGTACGGCCTCTGAAGGATTGTAGAAATTTCCAAATGGCCATCGGCAGAAAAATTGTTTCCCACCCCTGGTTTAGATATTGGGTGATGGCAGGAGATTGATTGCTTATCCCTGTGTGAAGGAAAGTGTAACTATACCTCTGAAACTGTAAGTGTAGCTCTAGTCCAAGACCACAAAGAGTAGTCTACCTACTACTTTTTAACCCCTACCCGACACAGTGTATGCACCATGGAAACCGGTGCGTTCCCGATCCATGACGCATATGCTGTGTCATCTGGGGATTCCGTTCCTGCGGCTCTGTTAACCGTGGTCACTGAAGGGTTAACAGAGTCTCAGGTACGGAAGGACCTGCATTATACCCTAGAGGGGGTGGCTTAGCCCCCTCCTGTCGCTATAGCTACTCCGATTGGCAGTTTAAAAGTGAAACTGCCAATCGGAGTAATTGTAACATCTCACCAATGAAACTTGGTGAGATATTACAATACAGCCAATGCCTGATGCTGGATAGCATCAGGCATTGGCTGGAGAAAGGACCCTGTGTCACCCCCCCTCAGATTTGATTGGAGAGAGCGTCTCTCTCCAATCATATGTGGGGGCGGTGTGACCGGTGGGTCCCCTCCCTCCTCTGCCGCCGCCGATCCTGGGCCCTCCACTCTGCCCCTGGCTGCCGATGTGTCCCTCGCCCTCCAATCTCCCCCCTCTGATCTCCCCCCCTCTGCCCTCCGATCCCTACCCCTGCCCTCCGGTGATCACCTCCTTCCGTTCTCCTCTTCCCCTCCAGCCTTCCTCACCTGTCTTCTTTCTTCTCCCTCTGTCCTCCAGTCTTCTCTGTCTTCTGTCCTCCGGTCTTCTCTCTGCTGTCCTCTTCCTGCCGCCGTCCTGCTTCTTCTGTCGGTTCCTCTGCACACTCATCTCCCAGCATAGATATGAGTGTGCAGAGGAGTGGTGTCACAGCCAGGGCACAGCATCTGTGTGATAACTGTGCCCTGTCTCTGTGTTAACCCTCTAAGTGCTGTGATCTCAGGGATCACAGCACTTAGAGGATCCAATCACCATGGAAATGATCACCAGAGACTACAACAAAGGAACACTTGATCCCTTGTTGTAGTCTCTGGGATCAGCATCATGGTGCACGGTAAGGCAGATCATTGCATAGTGCATAGTGAGCACTTTGAACCCCCAGGTGCTTCAAAAATTAGTCCGTAAAAGGAAAAAAGATTTTTGTGAAAAAAAAGTACTTTTTCAATTTTACGGATCAATTTGTAAAGCACCTGGGTGATCAAAGTTCTCACTATGCATTTAGATAAGTTCCTTAGGGGGGTCTAGTTTCCAAAATGGGGTCACTTGTGGGGGAGCTCCAATGTTTAGGCACACAGGGGCTCTCCAAATGCGACATGGTATCCGCTAATGTGGCGCCCCGCAACGAGTGCGTCACAGGAGGGTATTGCAGCCATAAATGCAGCCGCAATATTCTCCGACCCAGCAGTCATATGGTTAACTTAGAAATCCAAACCCTGCATGCATCACTTAACATAGAGGGACAATCCAAGGTCCTGGTGGGCGGAGTGCAAGGGCAGCGTTAGGAGTAGGAGTAGGAGAAGAGAAGGAGTCGGGTCTAGACAAGAGAGAGACACAGACTTGAACTTGGAGTAGGAGCAGGGGCTCTGCACCCCTGTGCAGCCCCTGGGCCGTCACCGGTCGGGTGTTAGCACCTGAGGCCTCAACAACCGGGATCGGGCATCACCAACCACGGGTTCCAAAAGACCCCCGTGCCCAATTTACAGCCGGTTCACTGGTACCGAAGCTGGCAGCAGTTCACCTCTGCTACGCGAACCAGAAGCGTGGAGGAGCAGCTTTACAGAAGCACCCCACCATCCGCCAAATTCCAGTTGTCTAACTAGCGGTGTACCCACCGAGGGACCCAAGGCTCCCCAGAACATCCATAAAGTACATCTTGGATAGGGATTGAAGCAGCCTCCCCGTACCCGACCTGGTATTCCTGGGCGACAATGGCAAAGACTTAGCTAGAATGGAGGAACACTACGGATCTCTGAGGGACACCTATCACTGCTGAGTCCGCCCGGTCTACTACCCGATAACTGTATACCATGTACTGCCTGCTGGTTACTGTAAAGACCCCTTACAGAGACTTACAGTGTCCGTGCTTCCTTATGATTGCATCCGTACGCACACAAGGTAACCGCAGCTGCCGCACAACATCTTAAGCAGCTCCGGCGTCCGGGGATCACCGCTCAGCCTGTGGGGAGCATTCCATCATGCTGCTATCCATCCCCCGGAGGTTCCACAGCGTCGGTAGGACTTACCGAACTACTCATAGGTGGCGTCACAAATAAATTAACCCCTTTAATCTGTTTCTACAAGACGTCTTCGACTTTTGATCTGCACTCAACCGGGCCTCACTACCGGCAGGCGCGGCCCACCCGTGACAAGGAGGAAGGAGCTACAGCCTGTCTAAACCGGAGTCCTCGGCCACGGTGAGTCACTAACAATTCCAATTGTTAGCAGACACCTTGTCACGTATGGAGAGCCCCTATATGCCTGAACATTGGAGCTCCCCCACAAGTGACCCCATTTTGGAAACTAGACCCCCCAGGGAATATATCTAGATGGGTGTTCAGTACTTTGAACTCCCAGATGTTTCACAAATTGATCCGTAAAATGAAAAAGTGCTTTTTTTTCACAAACATTTTATTTTAGCCTACATTTTTTCCTTTTCACATGGGCAATAGGATAAAATACATCCTAAAATTTGTTGGGCAATTTCTCCTGAGTACACCGATACCTCATATGTGGTTATAAACCACTGTTTGGGCCACGGCAGGGCTCAGAAGTGAAGGAGCGCCATTTCACTTTTTGAATGGAAAATTAGCTCCAAAAGTCAAATTGCGCTTCTTCCCTTCAGAGCCCTGCCGTGCGCCCGAACAGTGGTTTATAACCACATATGAGGTATCGGTGTACTCAAGAGAAATTGCCCAACAAATTTTAGAATCCATTCTATCCTGTTGCCCATGTAAAAATGAAAGAATTGAGCCTAAAAGAACATTTTTGTTAGAAAAATTAAAATGTCCATTTTTTCCTTCCAGGTTGCTTTAGTTCCTATGAAGCACCTGAAGGGTTAATAATCTTCTTGAATGTAGTTTTGAGTAGCTTGAGGGGTGCAGTTTTTGGAATGGTGTCACTTTTGGGTGTTTTCTGTCATGTACACCCCTCAAAGGGACTTCAAATGTGATGTGGTCACTAAAAAGAAAATGGTCTTGTAAATTTTGCTGGAAAAATGAGAACTTGCTGATGAACTTTGAACCCTTTCCTAACAAAAATGTTTTTTTTTCCAAAATTATGCTGCTGTAAAGTAGACATGTGGGAAATGTGATTCATTAACTATTTTGTGTCACATAACTCTGGTTTAGCAGAACAAAAATTAAAAATTTGAAAATTGTGAAATTTTCAAAAATTTGGCCAATTTTTTATTTTTTCATAAATAAATGCAAAAATTATCAACCTAAATTTACTACTAACATGAAGCCCAATATGTCATGAAAAAACAATCTCAGAATTGCTAGGATCCGTTGTATCGTTTCAGAGTTATTACCTCATAAAGGGACACTGGTCAGAATTGACAAAAATGCCAAGGTCTTTAGGGTCAAAATAGGCTGGGTCCTGAAGGGTTAAGGACCATACGAACCCTAACTTACCCAATGCTCATTTTAATATGATTTGTAGCATTAGAACAGGTGCTAGGTTACAGTAGTTTGTTTCACAAAACCTGGTTGCAAACTCTTGTTAGAAGAGTAATATACTGTAGTTACTAATGATGAGAGAGCACTACCATGCTTAGGTGCTCCATATTTGCAATGAGCAGTTGAACCCTCAGACGGGCGCAACTCAATTACCGAGTAAGTCAATGGGAAGATCGTCCGGGAAAATGCATAATTTCCATTGATTTCCATTATACTCGTAGTTGAGTCTTTCCCATCCGAGCATCATCCCCTCCATGATATGGTAGGCAGAGACTGGTTGTCACATCAGTATTTTGCACCTGGTTTGCTCACACCTTTATCATGGCGGACCTGCTGCATGCTGCTGGTGTATTGGAAATTTGGTATTACAATGCAGCAATTGAAATTAGGTCCTACAAAGTGGAAGACTCTCTGGCTCTCTTTGCTGAGGTTTATTGCGTTTTTTCCCAAGCAAGTTGATTTTCATAGTGTGACGTGTGTTTGAGGCTACAATTAAAAAAGGCTATTTCACATAGACTAAGAACAAGTTACTCGGTTAGGCAGAACTCCGAGAAACCCTGGCACCCTTTAACCCCTATACAGGTATCTGGGTTTGTAACAGGATCCAGGAGATTGCTGCCTATGGAAGGGCTGCTGTCTACAGATAGGAAAGCACCGAGCAGGGTCAAACCCGGAGGTCAGGTCAAGGGCAAAATCAGGATCCAATAGTGTAGCCAGGAAGTTGATAGTGTAGTCTTGGAGGCGGGTCAAAACCAAGATGGTAGCAAGGTACAAAATTGTGATGCAATAGAAGTGTCCAAAAAAACAGGCCGGGTAGAACAGGAAATACACCAATACAAGACAGGAGGCAAGTCAGGGAAACCAATAGCTATTTCTTGCAGCTTCCAGCAGGAGGCTGAAGGTATTAGTAGGGTGTGGTGCTTTCCAATAGGCTGAAGTTTGAAGTTAATGACTTCAACTGGACAGCACACACACACCTCCACTGTGTCAGACTGTGAAGTACTGGAGGTCAAAGCCACTCTAATCTTAGTGGATGGACGGAGCCTGCGCTCTCCAGAGTTTCTGACTCTGGCTTCTCCTCTATCACCAGCAACAGCTACAGGGTGAATACGGCGGATGGGGCAGAAGCAGATGGGGCAGACTCTGGTGGGGATGTGACACATATGCCCCAATGGGTAATATGGTCAGAGGGGAGCTACATTGTTCTCTCTGTTGAGCACGTGGCTTTCCTAATCCTTCAATTACTGTCTCAGTGACTAATGGGGAGATCCATCATAACACACAGAAAAATCCATTAAAAAAATGAAATCTGTGGGCAGTATATTGTTTTATTGGCATGAATAGAAAATAATCTCATAGGGTATAATGGAGCTGGAGGCGGTCTGGATAGTTGACTGAGAGGTTAAGCGGCCGGATTGCATTCAATTTAAAATCTGAAATTATTATATATCGTATTACATCAATTAGCATTTAATTCCAAGGTCTTCTAATTCATAACTCACACTCGTAATTCAGATGACATATTAATAAGATCTTTCGTCTGCCGGCTGGATGCAGTCTGCAGAGCTGGAAATATCTTTAACCCCATGTTTATTGCACCTAGGCTCCTGCTTGATGAGTATTTAAGTGTTTTTCCTCCATGATCTATAGCCATTTTAACATCAGAGAACACAAATTATCCCAATAAAGATCCAATTAAGTAAATTTAATTTTTAGCTATTAGTTAAAAATATGTTGGATCCTTTGCTAATTTTCGTCTCCAATTTCCCTAATTTGTAAAATGTTCTGCTGTAATGTGAGCGCTAATAACAGACTTTTATTGGGCACGATTTCTATTTAATCACCAATTTTTCAGCTGTTATACTTTAATGTGTACCATCTTATAGCAAAAAAATATAAAATCCTGTAACACTACTGGTTGTGTTAAGTCCAAAATCAATGAGATGCCATACAAAGTCACAAGACGAAAACCTCGAGATTAAAGAAGCTAATTGTGAGGTGGAGGAGACAAGTTTCCCTATGATGAATCCTATCATTGATACACCTCAGATATCTTATAACAAAATAACTTGCAGGAAACTGGATTGATTCATGAACCAGGAGCCCAATTAACGCCCAGTGAGAATGAGGAGCCAAAGTTGATAATTGTTAATGAACTTTTTCGAGAGTTTGAAACGATCAACAGGCAACTATTAAAAAATTTAGGTAAGCTCTACTTCCATTGGCTTCTACTAGCTGCCGGTGAAGCCTGTACTGGCCACAGCTATATTACTGAGATGCATTAGCATGAACCACTTGGGAATTAGCATATTAGATACTGTGTTGTAACTCAAGTGATTCATGTCAATGCTCCTCATTTGTCATTTTGCCATGGAATAGCAAAGATGGGGATGGAGAGAACTATGGATTGGGCATTTCCAGTCAAGTAAAACTTGGCAAGAGGAACAAACAAATTAATTCTGGAACAAATCAAGGTAGACGTGTCTCTAGAAGCAAGGATCACCAAACTGCAACTTGTCCACACATTATACGAATAAAAAAATCACTGAAGAAGGACATCATGATCAGAAGAATAGAAGGAACAAGCCAAACATTAAGAATGGCAACCCAATGGCTTGATATGATCAATATAATATTGGAGAAGACCCTGGTGGATCTTTCTGTGCTTGGAGAAGACCCTGGTGGACCCATTTAGACTTGGAGGAGACCCTGGTGCACCTATCTATGCTGCACAATATCGATCTTCCTACATAGCATTCACCCATCAAGAAGGTCACATCATATGAAGAGAGCAATCATCAGAATAGACATCATGGTAGGAAGAATAGAAGAAACAAAAGGAAGACCAGCAACCTGATGGCTTGATACAATCAAGATAATTGTGGAGAAGACCCTGGTGAACATACGTAGGCTGGGAAAAGACTCTAATGAACCGTGATTTTCATGGGTCCGGACACAGAAAGAGCTGTTCGGGGCACTTTCACTTCGCAATGTATGTACATTAGGGATGGGCGAATCTACTCGCTAGGACTCGTTACTCGGCGAGTAGTAAGGGACTCGCAGGACTCGGTACACTGCGAGTTTCCCAGTGATTACTCGCACGAGTCCAATGCAAATCAATATCAATCCTAGTTTTGTCAGAAACGCTGACAAAACTAGGATTGCCATTGTTTGCATTAGACTCGGCTACTGTGCCAGTGATAGCAGGGAAACTCGCAAAGTAACTGCTGTTATATTGCGAGCCGAGTCCAGCTGTCTTCTCTGTGCAGCTCCAGGGTCCTAGAGCCCGCCTGCTCACAGACATGATGTAGCAGTGCTGAGATTGTTCTCAGTCTGCTCATTCCCTTTGCATAGACATCTATCTATGCACAGGGGATGTAGCAGAGAGGACATCGCGTTTTGGACTACGTCGGACGGAAGAGGATTTTTTTAATTAAAGATGGAGTCCCTAATGGCTTTTTTTTTATTTCAAATAAAAAATTTTCTCTGTGTTGTGTTTTTTTAACCCTTTATTGGAGATTCTTAGTGGCTGGGTCAAACGTGGCCTGACATTAAGAATCTCGGGCTTAATACCAGCTTGTATAACAAAGCTGGTATTAACCCCTTTATTACCCAGCGTGCTACCGCCACCAGGGCCGCTGGAAGAGCGGGGTTCAGCGCCAGAGGATGGCGCTTCAATGAACGCGCCATCTTCTGGGGCGGCTGCGGGCTGCAATTTGCAGCGGGGGGTGCCCAGAAAGCTTGGGCATCCCTGCGCTGCGGATTCCAGCCCCCAGCTGCTTAGCTGTACCTGGCTAGACATAGAAATTGCGCGGAGCCCCACGCATTTTTTTTTTATTATTTCATGAATTTCAGAGTCAGAGTCTCAGAGTCAGAGTCAGAATCTCAGAATTTCATGAAATAATTTTAAAAAAATGCGTGGGGCTCCGCGCAATTTCTATGTCTAGCCAGGTACAGCTAAGCAGCTGGGGGCTGGAATCCGCAGCGCAGGGATGCCCAAGCTTTCTGGGCACCCCCCGCTGCAAATTGCAGCCCGCAGCCGCCCCAGAAGATGGCGCGTTCATTGAAGCGCCATCCTCTGGCGCTGAACCCCGCTCTTCCAGCGGCCCTGGTAGCGGTGGCACGCTGGGTAATAAAGAGGTTAGGGCCAGCTTTGTATTATCAGCTGGCCCTAAGCCCGAAATTTATGGCGGTCACGCCAATATTAGACATGACCGCATGAATTTCTATTAAATTGTTAAAAAAAACACAACACAAAGAAAATTTTTTATTAGAAATAAAAAAAAAAGCCATTAGGGACTCCATCTTTAATTAAAAAAATCCTCTTCCGTCCGACGCAGTCCAAAACGCGATGTCCTCTCTGCTACATCCCCTGTGTATAGATATAGATGTCTATGCACAGGGAATGAGCAGACTGAGAACAATCTCAGCTCTGCTACATCATCTCTGTGCACAGACATTCATGTCTGTACACAGGGAATGAGCAGACTGAGAACAATCTCAGCACTGCTACATCAGGCAGCAGGCAGGCTCTAGGACCCTGGAGCTGGCAGCCAGCACACTGAGCAGACAGGACTCTTATCTGTGCGAGTTACGATTACAGTTGCAAAGTAAACGAGTCCAATGCAAGTAAATGATAAAACTAGGATTGCTTCAGGGTGAAGCTTCCGAGACACATCTGCGATTTGTAAATCTCACACTACTCGCTATTACTCGCTTCCCCATTCATTAACATTGGACTCGCTAGACTCGCAACGAGTAGCGAGTCCTGTGCTCGGACTCGCTAGAGTCAAGCGATTCCGAGTAATTTAGGATTCGCCCATCACTCATGTACATACATTGCGGGAGTGAAATTTAAGGAAAGCAGGTGTTAAAAATAAAAAATATCTATTCTCATCTTCCCAGCGATCCCCCGATGTTGGCATCTAGCACCCGATAGTTACAGAATCTGGCTGGGCGGGGCTACCCCATCAGTGTCATCGGCAACGGTCATGTGACCCGATCAGCTAATCTGGTTACCAAGCAACGGCAGGTCTTGTAGGCATCGCAGATAGATGCCGACTTCGGGGGATCGCTGGGAAGATGAGAATAGAGATTTTTTATTTTTAACACCTGCTTTACTTAAAGGAACACTGTCACCAGGTTTTTGCTATCTCATCTGACAGCAGCATAATGTAGAGACCAGCGATATGTCTCTTACTGGGCTGCCCAGTGTAGTTTCCATAAAATCACTGTTCAATCAGTTGGAGATTAACATTGTAGGACTAATCACATAGTCCAGCATAGTCATTTACTGCTAAATCTGAAGCAGAGAAAACAGTAATTTTATCAAAGTGACAGGAAGCAGCTCAGTAAGTGACAGATCACTGGAATCAGGGTCTCTAACTCTAGATTATGCTGCTGTCAGATGGGATGGCAAAAACCTGGTGACAGTGTCCCTTTAAATTTCACTTCTGCAATGTTTTTGATACATTACGGAAGTGAAATTAGATGGCACACAGCAGTTTTAGTGTACTGAGCATGCTCAGTACACTAAAATCGGGTCCGAAGAGCGATCAGCTGTTTCCTTGGACCCGCGCTCATAGGCCCCCATGTTAACTGGCTCGGCTCCTGTCGGATTTGATTGTGTCCAATTTGGTCCGCTGTGCCCAAAATTGGAGCAGTCTCCGATATTGGGCACAGCAGAAAATCGGACACAATCGGATCTGACACAAATCGGATGCATTAAGGGCAAATCCGATCAGATCCGTCACCCATAGGAATACATGAGGGCCAAATCGTATCCGTGGCTGTCCGTTTTACAACGGACAGCCACAAATCCCGAAAAAATCGCTATTTGAAAGCAGCCTAAGACTATTGACTAAATGCATCGATATCGATGGGTTCAGCTGTCGTTAGTCTAATATGTATGGCGGACTTCAGATCTGTACTGTAGTCCAAAAGCAAAATGTTCTAGTTTTAAGATCCCCAACAATATCGCAAAAAGTTCCTTTGAAATATAAATGCTCCCCACCAATATCTCAGAGATCCCCACCAATACTTCCAACATTTCTATTAATATCTCAAAAATCCTCACAAATACCTCGAAAATCTACAAAATACCTCAAGGATCCCTACCAGTATCTTAAAAATCCCTAGCAATAATTCAAAGATACCTACCGATATCTACAAAATTTACACCAATATTGAAAAGATCCCCAGCAAAACTCAGATCTCCACCAACATCCCAAAAATGCTCACCAAAACTTCAATGCACCTCTGCAATATCTCAAAGATCTTCATCAAAATATCAAAAATTTACACCAATATTTCTAAGATTCTCATCAATATCTCTAAGTTGTCTGCCAGCATGTAATAAATGACCATCAATGTCTCAAAGTCACCCACCAAAATCTCAAAGAAACCCACAAAATGTCAAAGATCCCTACCAATATCTCAAACATCCCCACCAATATCTCAAAGATCCACACCAAAATTTCAGTGAAGCTCCTTATTGATGGAATCAAGTCTGAATGATTGTAATAAGATGCCTGCTCAGCTGCATCCTTCTGTCTTCTGTCACAGTACCCTAGTATCATTCCTCTCTAGTCATGGGTTGTTCCCATTCTCCTGCTCGAATGAAGTCCCATGCTACATTAGATTAACTTGAAATAGACCATGCCACAGTGTTAGAGGCTTTCAAAGGATTATTCTCACACTGCTCTATACCTGAGGATTTGGCACGGAGCCAGGCTGTCTTTCTGGCTCGTTCTCCTTTGCTGCCCCTTCTGACCCCTGCTTGTCTATCACTTATAAGAAAACTTTAATCTGAGCATTAACTGACTACAGTTACTGAGACAAGAATTGAATTATTTATCTCTATATCCATAAACTGGCATCGTCTTTGATCGGGTTGATATTTACTCTTTGTATACACTTGACTGTATTGATCAAACAATATTAACCTTGTATGTTCAATTGTGTTATTATTGACTTCCTTAAATTGGTATTCATAGTTAATAAAGTGATGGCATATCTCTGGGATATAGCTATTAAAAATGTTATTTCCAATGGTATGGGATTTGTTACCGATTGTTGATGGTGGAGGTGGGGAGTTATCACTGGGACGATCAGTGATTCCAAGAATGGGCTCTAGATCTGGAGAAGCTGGCTCTGCAGAATCCATCAATTCTCTATGGGATTACCGTTAATATTTCTGGTAGTCCCGTTAATGCCTTGAGGGGAGTATAAATTGGACATGTGCACCTCTGCTCAGTTCAAAACAGTCCTCTGCAAAGATCGGTTGCTTGGTTCCAGAGTCTCTTCTTGGGATTCCTTAGAGACCAATCACTGAAACTTCTTCTATGGATAGGTGAAAATTTACTTGAGTACCCATGATGCCAATAATTTGGGAATGGAACTTTGCACTTCAGAAACAATTTATTGTCTATGAGACTGTCAGAGAAAGCGAAGGACATCAGCTACTTTTGTTAGTCCTAAAGGCTGAGTTTGAGCATGTGCACCTCCACAACAGTCAAGATGGGGTTTTACAGAGCTTGGTTTATTGATTTCAGAGACCCAATTTTGGGATTGCTTGGATCTATTCTATGGATAAGTGATAAATTACAATCTTTGGAAATGAGGTCTCACGCCAATCCTGAGGGACATCCTTCGGGTCTGGTACCAACCCTAAGAATAAAGGATATGGACTCTAGAAATCATTAAGTGATGGTCAATCTTGGTGAATACCATCTCTTACTAAGATAACAAGGCCTTTTAAGGAATTTTTTTTACTCGCTATTTTTCATTTTATCTCCACTCTTCAAATCTAAAACTCCATACTAAGTCTAGACCACCGAGAAATGATTCCCTTTTACCTTTCAAAGGGAGAATCTGGCCTTATAGATGACTTCTTTGGTACGTCTACTTAAATGGCACCATCACTGCTGACATCTGGATGAAACGTCTTCCTACTGTCTAGAGAAGTAGAAGACATTTCATAGATTGAAAAAGTGAAATCCCTATTTAGCTGCATCTATGACAGGAGCTGAAAGCAGTTCTGTCTCACTTTTCTGTAAGGTCTCATGGAAAAAAAAACCTTAACTGGTTGAGTTCCCAGTAAATATAAGTCCTTAAGTCATCCTCATCTGTCAGCTTGCTAAAATTATATTCCTATCTCAGCTTGGTGACAGCCATTACAGCAAATATTACAGCTCCTATAGCTGTCACCCAGATTTACTAAGTTTCTAATCTACCAGGTATAAAGTTACAGATATACGCTCTTCATCTGCAGGATTACTCGGCAAATGTACCATTCAAAAGTCTGGAAAAACTGAGAGATGACTCCTGTAGCTTCTATGTCAATGGCAATATTGGTCGTCATTCTGGATCAGGCAATATAGTAATTCAGAACTTATTCTATTCAAACTTTATGTTCATTAGTTTGGTCTGGGGTTTGCAGTTTGTGGTTTTTAGCAAGAGCCTAAAAATTTTGTTTCAAAATTGACTGATATTTTGAACAGTTCATAATTCTTTCCACTATGACTAAAGCCATATGTCTAATGCTACCCTCACCATGCATCACTGTGGGTATGGTGATTTGTGTAAAGACATAGCTTGTCTCAATGGAAGTCGAGGGTTAATGTTCTTAATTTGGCCAGATGTATTGACCTTTTGCTTGTCATCTCATGTTTGTTAAGTCATTTATTTCCAGACTCTGCAGGGTCTTTATTATTCTGAGGTTGTGTATTGCTAATTGAATTATCTCACACCCTCACCACCTTTGACTATATACACTCAAAGGAGAATTAAATATGCGTCTTCAAATTCATCCAATAAGAATACAGTCTTATTACACCGATGCTGGAAGACCACAATATCGTGAGATGAGTGCATGGGTACATAAGGGAGCCTCTTTCATTCACCTGTGTTCATATGTTAGGTGGCTTCGATCTACGCGCTACAGTCCCGGTTGGAAGACCATAACCTCAGGCTAGAAATTTCGATTCTGGCTGCCAGGATAACATTGTGTTTCATACTCTGCATGACCTCAATCTAAGAGCTGCTGGTCCGATTGGAGGAGCACCCAAACAGGATTATATTGAATTATACTGGATTATATCACTTGATGAAGATAGCTATCGAAACGCGTTGTGGAGTATTGAAGGTTTAATAAAGTTTTGTTCACCTTATAACTTGTCCTAATATTTGATCCTCTACCCCAGCGCTCCGCATCAATTTCTTCCTAAATCCTATGTACCTTTGTGTGAGAGTATGTGGCAGAACCTGGTCCAGGCAACTCTAATCTACATCCAGTGGTAAAAACACCTGTGGCGATGTGTTTCTGGTATCTCCCGATCATGTGACATTAACCCAGAAGAGCCGGAAAGTATTGGAGACATTCAGTGTTCCTCATCTCTATGCCTA
Source organism: Allobates femoralis (assembly GCA_033576535.1). NCBI lineage: Eukaryota > Metazoa > Chordata > Amphibia > Anura > Aromobatidae > Allobates > Allobates femoralis. Next base: position 97,711,456 of record JARQOC010000010.1, on the reverse strand, counting down.
AACTGGAGTTATGCCGGGATGTACAACCCCCTGAGGTAACTGACCACTCAGCCCCAGCACAATATAGCACACTGGACCACCAGGTGCCATTCAAGTTGCCAAACAGCCAAACAGTTCAAACTTGGTCTCATTAGTCCAAAATGCATTTTCCAATTGCTTTCGGCAGACATGATGTCGTTTTTGGCAAAAAATAGCTGAGCTTTGAGGTTTTCCTTTGCAAGAAAAGGCTCCTGTCTTGTAACACTATCTCACAGGATAGACATAAAAAGAATTTGGAAATTGTGATCACATGCAGTACACAATCAGTACTGGCCAGAAATTCCTGCAGCTTCTTTCATGTTGCTATAGTTGTCTTGGCAGCCAAATGAAATAATTTTCTTGCCTTTTCATCAAATTTTTTAGGGACGTTCAGTTTTATCTATCTATCTATCTATCTTCTATCTATCTATCTATCTATCTATCTATCTATCTATCTATCTATCTAACCATTACTTGCAAGAAATTCTTGCAGCTCCTTTAATGTTGCTGTAGGTGTCTTGATAGCCTCTGAACAAGTTATATTGTAATTTTTGATATATCTATGGCGGGCGTCAATAACGATCTCAGGGTTGCGTGCTCATGGACATCATCGTTAGTGAGGTGTCACATGTATAGATAACGTTCAGGACGTAGCAGCGATATTATGTGCAGGTATCATTCACATAACCAGCGACTGATGCTTGTCAATAATGTGAATAGGAGAAATCATAAAGAAGATCGTTATTGCGGTGTCACACAGAGCAATGCAGCAGATTGGATGATCGACATCGTCTGATATGGGGTCCGGGTCCCATATCTGTGATTAACGATCTGACCACTTATCGCTAGTCGTATCATGCTGTCACACGCAACAATATTGTAGGGGCGACGCCAAATCAGGCACTTTCCAGCAATATGTTGGCATATATCGTAGCGTGTGACTCCCGCCTATCTATATTTATCTATCTATATCTATTTCACATGTATCTGCCCATAGGGAACAAGCAGTCATCTAATTTCCTAATGAATTAATGATACAACAGGGGCACAATAGCCAATTTGCAGCTCATCCAGCACTAGGACAGAGCTATCTGTATGTACAGTCCCAATGTTTTATCTTCAGCTGTCAAGTCCTTGAATTCTTGGTGTAACCCTCATTAACTGACAGTGTTCTACAGGCGGCAGAAACTCCAGATTAACCCTTTCCCAGCCTCCCCTCCACCGCCCAGCTGTTGCGCTCAGGGAGCCGCTATGACAATACCTCTTTAATGCACTTACAAATTTGGCAGAGATTTTTTTTTTCCGCCACTAATTTCTTTCCTTGGAAAACAAATACCAGCGAAGCAGAGAACTTGATGCTCCCCAGCAAGGACCTAACCTGATGAAGTGCTGATAATTGCTCGGGTCTCATTAGAGGCAGATGGTCCAGCAGACTAATGTATGAGATGTAATGGCACAGACTTTGAACAATAAGACATGACAGAGCATCTGTTATGTGAAGCTACTGCGGCACTAGTAATAATTAATGGCATTGAAACACTATTTATAGCAAACCCGGCAATAACAAAATAAGAAGGCGACAAGGCCGCCGCTCTCAAATCCTTAATGTCTGGATGTTTACTCGGGAACAGTTCATACATTAAGTTTGTGGCACAGTAAAAAGTCCTTTAATCCAGCACTAATAGGACTTGCAAGATTAATAAAACAGTCGAGACTCAAAAACATTTACAGGAAAGTTAACTTTTAAATTGCCTCCCTTTAAAACACTGTTTATTGCATACATCCTGTAAGATCCAGAAGTATTTGCACACTGACCGAATCTTCATGATTTCAGCTCTGGAGCTCGCTATTTTTTATTTAAAATGAAACAATTGAAGTGTAGACTTTCACGTTTAATTAAACGGTTTGAGCAGAAATTTCCTGGTAAACGTCTTGGAATTGCAGCTATGTTTCTACTACGCCTCATCTCAGGGGCTCAAAGGTTATTGGACAAATTAACTTTACCATGAATAAAATGTTCATTTTTAATCCTATGTAGAGAATCCTTTGCAGGCATTGATGGCATGAAGTTTTTCATCCAGGGACGTGTCCATCGCTGGTCTCCTCCGGTGTGAGGCTTTGACGCCTTTTTTGCAGTGACTTCAGGTGTTGTGGCTTTTTCGGTCTTATGTTTTGTTTACTCCTGTGAAATGTGGCTCGATCTTCTTACCGGAGACTGTTCTTCACTCCCTTCACCATGGAAAGGATTCTGCAATCATCCACCTCTGGTGTCTTCCTGGGACATCCAGGTATTTTTGAGTTCCCAACTCACCAGTTGCTCTTTTTTTTGCAAAGTATACCCAACTATTTATTTGTCCGCTTCTAATATTTCTGCCCTATTTCTTATTTTTTCATCCTAATGACATTCCGTTTCTCTTTCACTTGAAGCTCCTTTGACTACATGGTTTGGGTTCACAGCAATAGGTCCAAATTCAAAAGCCTTACCTAGAATCAGCTCCAGACCTTTTACCTGCTTAATTGATGATGGATTAATGAAGGAATCACTCATGCAGCCCATTAAAGGGCTTTTGAGTTAATTGTCCAATTACTTTTGGTCCCTTGATAAAGAGAAATCTCCATACTAAAGAGCTGATTTCCTAAACTCCTCTTCTAATTGGGATATAAATCCCATCATATCAAACTTAGGGTCTACCATTTAAGCCCATATTGATTTTATAACTGTATCTGGAATGCATATATATGTATATACAGTGCCTACAAGTAGTATTCAACCCCCTGCAGATTTAGCTGGTTGACACATGCGGAATTAACTTGGCATTGTGACATTTGGACTGTAGATCAGCCTGGAAGTGGGAAATGCACTGCAGCCAAAAAGATTTAAAAATTATTATTATTTTTTTTTTTTTAAAGCGTTAAAAGTTAATTCAGAGGGTCATTTATTATTCAACCCCCTCAAACCACCAGCATTCTGTTTGGTCCCCCTAAAGTATTAAGAAGTAGTTTAGGCACAAAGAACAATGAGCTTCACATGTGTGGATTAATTATCTCTTTTGCCAGCCTTTTCTGACTATTTAAGACCCTCCCCAAACTTGTGAACAGCACTCATTCATGGTCAACATGGGAAAGACAAAGGAGCATTCCAAGGCCATCAGAGACAAGATCGTGGAGGGTCACAAGGCTGGCAAGGGGTACTTAACCCTTTCCAAGGAGTTGGGCCTACCTGTCTCCACTGTTGGGAGCATCATCCGGAAGTGGAAGGCTTATGGAACTACTGCTAGCCTTCCACGGCCTGGACAGCCTTTGAACGTTTCCTCCCGTGCCGAGGCCAGGCTTGTCCGAAGAGTCAAGGCTAACCCAAGGACAACAATGAAGGAGCTCCGGGAAGATCTCATGGCAGTGGGGACATTGGTTTCAGTCAATACCATAAGTAACGTATTCCACCGCAATGGTCTCCGTTCCAGACGAGCCCGTAAGGTACCTTTACTTTCAAAGCGTCATGTCAAGGCTCGTCTACAGTTTGCTCATGAACACTTGGAGGACTCTGAGACAGACTGGTTCAAGGTTCTATGGTCTGATGAGACCAAGATCGAGATCTTTGGTGCCAACCACACACGTGACGTTTGGAGACTGGATGGCACTGCATACGACCCCAAGAATACCATCCCTACAGTCAAGCATGGTGGTGGCAGCACCTCCGCTCCTCCATCAAGGATCTTAAGATGGGTCGTAATTTCATCTTCCAACAAGACAACGACCCAAAGCACACAGCCAAGAAAACCAAGGCCTGGTTCAAGAGGGAAAAAATCAAGGTGTTGGAGTGGCCTAGTCAGTCTCCTGACCTTAACCCAATTGAAAACTTGTGGAAGGAGCTCAAGATTAAAGTCCACATGAGACACCCAAAGAACCTAGATAACTTGGAGAAGATCTGCATGGAGGAGTGGGCCAAGATAACTCCAGAGACCTGTGCCGGCCTGATCAGGTCTTATAAAAGACGATTATTAGCTATAATTGCAAACAAGGGTTATTCCACAAAATATTAAACCTAGGGGTTGAATAATAATTGACCCACACTTTTATGTTTAAAATTTATTAAAATTCAACTGAGCAACATAACTTTTTGGTTTGTAAGATTTATGCTTCTGTTAATAAATCCTACTCTCGTTTGCAGTTTGAAGGCTCTAACTTATTTGCATCTTATCAAACCACCTAAATCAGCAGGGGGTTGAATACTACTTGTAGGCACTGTATATATATATATATATATATATATATATATATATATATATATATATAGTGCTGTGAAAATTAATTGAGACAAAGCATTTTTTAAGTAAAATCATGGGATTACCAATCAGTGATTCAAACCGGTTTTAACTGCTTTGATCAGGTGTGAGTGTACAACCTTGAGTAACAAATTGTGGTTTGACTGGTTTTAGTCAGAAAATAACAGCTAGCTGCCCCCTCAGCTTCAGTTGAGAGCTTGTTTCTGTGAGGAGTGGTTTAGTGTACTTTTTCTCTCAGTGTGATTTGTGCCTGTACAAATGGATGTTACTCCACAGAAGAGGTGTAGAATTATTACTCTTAAGCCCCCGTCACACCTGACGACAGGGCTGGGGATGTCGGCGGCAACTGGCGGGTGCGCGCACGTTTTTGGCGCCCCACCAGCGTCGGCGTCCCCCGTTTACATGGGGCGACATCTCCGGCCCAGCGTCGGCGAGCTGTCAGGTGGCATCGCCGCCGGGGTGTCTGGAAACCCCAGCGGCGATGCAGGACTATTGGAGCCTATGACTCCCATCGTCTGACAGGTCGCCGGTGCCCGGTTACATGGGGTGATGTGTGCACATCATCCTATGATGGTCGCCTGGTTTCGGAGCACTGCTCTGAAACCCAGTGCTCTGAAACCAGGCGACCACCCAGCACCGCCGACATCGCCCCTTTACATGAGGCGACGTAGGAGCGATGTCGCCGTCGATAGGCCACGCCCCCACGTCGCCTATGTCATCGGCGGCGATGTGGCCCCGTGTGACAGGGGCTTTAATGAACTTACAAGTCTGACTGTAAGAGAAATCACCATACAAGTGTAGTTCCATAATGAAGAATTGAAGAATTTATGCAAAAACTTCGTAGAGTCAATGCCAAAACGCATTGAAAATCTCATATTTGCTAAAGGAGGACATATTTCTTACTAAAATTAGTATGTAACAGTGCATTATAACATTTTATTATTAAATATTCAAAAATATGTGTTTTTATGCTTTGTCCCAATTAATTTGCACAGCACTATATATATATATATATATAATATATATATCTATATATCTATATATATATATATTCTGTGTGGTGGGCCAACCGGCTATGTTAGGAGTGACGGGTACATATCGCACAGACAGAGGTCTGCGATCTGAATCCAAGACAGTTTGGTGGGTTATGTTGTCCCACAAATCTGTATTTTTGTTATGGGCTGGGTTTAGGGATGGACAGATGTGTGGGAGGGACTGGTCATCCACATACCCCTCCTCCTCCAGGGGTGTGGTGAGGGCAGATATCATGTGACTTCTGCCTGGTCACAGGATGTGATGTCAGTTCAGGTCCCGGAGGCTGGAAAAGCCTGCTGCTGAGCACATGTTGTGGGTGAATACGGACAAGCCCCGGCTGTGGAAGCTGGCTGGGTGTAACACGTTAGCAGAGATCAGGCCTGGAGCTGTGGCCTGTGAGTGGAGTCAGAGACTGCTCCACTGGATAGTGCTGGAGAAGCATACCCAAACCTGTGCACCCGTGTGTGAGGTAACAACAGACTGTATACCGGGCGGTATGTTTTTGTAAGCCAAAGAAAGGCCCCTGCTTATGTGCTGGAGGGCGGTTTATGCTGAATTAATAAACCAACATTAATTTATTTACATTGAGAGACTGTTGCTGTGTTTGTACATCGCTGCCAAATGAGTGAACCTGACGCGTTCCGTGGGAGCTCATGCTGAAATGAAATAGTGAAATGGCTTAAATTTGCTATTACAGTCTGAAAGGTTGGCAGCTTCAGGCTCTAGTTCCAACAGATCCCAGCTTCTAATTTTTATCCAACGCAGGACAATCTACTGGAGCTGCATGGGGGGGCTGGCTGACTTTTTATTTCCATTGCCAAGCCATCCCTTTCTCTGTCCATTCATCACCTGGGTACTCTCTGATCTCAGCTGTGTATCGAGGTGATTCTCTCTTCATTTCAGTAGCCGAACCATTCTCATTCTCCACCTGAGGAGATAGCATTGGCTATTGAAACGCGTAGTGGTGTTAGAGAGCAACTCTCGATATTGTAATAAAGTTTTAACTTCTAAGATTTCCTGGCTCCTCTCCCTCTCCAGCGCTCCACTAATCACTGCATAACACTTCTGTTTCTCAATTCTCATTCTCTGTCCATACATCAGCTGTGATAGAATCTGATGAAAATATATGAGCAACAGGTGAAGGCTTCAAAGGGTTAATCTAGCCCATAGACATTTATCACTAATCCACAGAATAGATGATAAATGTAGGATTGCTGGGGGTCCGGTTGCTGAGACCTACATAAATTGTGTTACCCAAGGCCCATGTAAATCGAACAATAATGAGCATGTGAGACAATTCATCTTCACAATAAAGGAGCAGTGACCACAAATGCTTACTACTGCTAAATTCAGATAGGAACTTTGAGACTCCCATTCTTACGATCAATGAAAGTTCAGCTATTGAGACCCTCATCCATCCTATGAACGGGGCTCACATTTTTGTATGAATAAATCAGTAGTGGGCATGTGCAATGACAATTTCTGTAGATAATGAATAGGGCAATGGTTGCACATTTTCATTACTGCTCAACTCGTGAAACTTCACAAATCTTGCGAGACTTCGGCACTGACAGCGGCACTCGTGCCTGCGCAGTGGAGCAGGTGTCTTAGCTCCATAGAAGTGCTGAAGTCTCACGAGACTTCCGCACTGTGCACGGACACCCGCTCCAGTGCGCAGGCGCGGGTGCCGCTGTCAGTGCCGAAGTCTCGCAAGACACTGTTGTATGGACCGCTGATACCCGCTCCACTGCACCAGTGTGAGTGTTGCTGTCACTCAAGCGCCGGTCAAAGGAGGGCTGGGAAATTTGAACCATGCAGGGCGGCATTTGCAGCACAGAGGGGCGGTGAGACTTTTGTGGAGCCCCCACGGGACGGGGGTACTCGGTGCCGGACCGGTCGGTGCCGGGGAAGTCATGGGTGGCTTGGTCCAGACCGTGTCCCTGGGCCCTCACAATTAAAGATGGGGAATTATTTACAGGGGAAATGTCACGGGTGACGCCACCCACTTGGTGCGGCCAGTGATGGGGCCGCCGCTGCTGCAGAACCTCCGGGGTGATGGAATGGCAGCGGAGATGGTATAGTTCTAGTGGGGAGAACTGTATCCCCGGGGCAGTAAGGGTTAAGTCTATTGTGTGTAGTTGTAGCACACTTACTTTGCAGGCTGCAGGGATCTCTCCTCCTGGCTGGTGCTGACAGGCTGGATCTGTATGAGGGGGAATGGTATGCAGGTAGAGGCAGACAAGAGAGGCAATTCAGGGTTTTCCAAAGCTTTACTCTTAGTGGTTCTCTCTTAGCAGGTTACAAGTCATTTGCAGTTCTTACAGCACAGTTACAGTTCTCAACACAAGGGTACTTTCTCCCTTTCTGGGTTCCCTTCTCTTCTGCAGCCAGGCCTCTCTCTCCCTGTGACCCCTCACACAGTCTGTAGTGTCCCTTTCCGGGCTATTGCATTCTCTTTCTCTGTGTTGTGCGACACTGGATAGTATGGCGGTGACTCGGGCTTCTGTGAGTCCTAGTACGTCACTGAGCTGCCTGTCCTTTGGGTTAGGGATCTCAATCTGGAACTCAGACCCCTCGTTGTATTGTCTGGGGATGCCGGGTGAACTACGGTCCCCTCTAGAGCCGACACTCTACTCAGCCCAGCCTCCAGCAGTCCTCAGAACGAGGTTCTACCAGGCTCCTTCTCTCTGTTCCTTCTAGTATTCTAGGAGGGCTTCTCCACCTGCAGTCAGTGGCTTCAGCTGCTGTCTAGGGCACGGGTTAACCCGTCCCTCTCTGTTCTATCACACTCCTGGAGGCATCAGCGTCGGACGGGCTTTCTCTCCCCTCTGGCTCACACTGGCTCAGTACGGATTCTGCGCTCCTAGCCTTGCACTCACAGAAGTGTGATTGTCCTTCAGTCTTTACAGCTCAGCTCACATCGGCCTACTCTTTGGTCTTTTCAGCTCGGCACCCTGGGCCTACTAACTTCCTTTACTCCTCCCCCTCACTATATACTGTCAGTCACCTGACCTCTGGTGTGCCCAAGCCACTCCTCTGAATCCACCACACCTCCGATCTCATATAGTTCTAATCTCAGGGCTGGATGTAACCTTCTCTGACACGTGGGTTGTGTGGGCTGTGAGGGTGTTGTTGTTCAACAATGTCCTACCTGCCTGGCTGCAGTTCCCTTTGTGGCCTCCTGGACGCAGGGGCGCCACACTTTTACCAACCATGACCATATACTAGCCTCTGTGACTCAATAGGAGGCCAGCTCTGGGCAGAATATAAATTCATATCACAGGTATGTGGAGTCAGTCTGGGCACATACAGCGGTTACTATAACCCCATTTACATGATATGCAACCTGGTGGGCACAGTATAAAATGCCCTGGGGGGAAGGTGACAGGTTCACTTTAACTCATAAAAGCTAAAATGCTTTTATGACATAAACTGCAACCATTAAGTCTGTACCATATCTTGTATTCACAAAGCATCTGTACCATAAACAAACATTTGTACCATAAACGCTAACTACTGAGCATCTGTTCTGTTACCTGAAGCTATCAAAGATCTGTGTCATACACCTGCAACCACCAATTATCTGTGTCACTAAAGGCCACTTTACACACATAGATATCTGTTCAGATATTGGTCACAGATCTCTGGTTGCTGTGAAATTATGGACACATTGTTCCATTTTGTGGCTGTGTACAAATGGAACAATGTGTCCATGATTTCACCGCAACCAGAGATCTGTGACCAATATCTGAACAGATATCTGTGTGTGTAAAGTGGCCTTCACAGTACCCACCAAACAACGGTGCCATAAACTGTAACCACCAAATAATTGTGCCATACACTGTAAACACCAAATAACCGTGCCATACACTGTAACCACCAAATAACTGTGCCATACACTGTAATCATCAAGCATTTATGCCATAACTGTAGATACTAAGCATTTGTGTCATAAATTGTAATGACCAAGAATCTGTGCAATAAATTGTAGCCATCAAGCATATGTGCCATAAACTGTAACCATCATACATATGTGCCATAAAATGCAACCACCAAGCATCTATGCCATAAACTGTAACCATCAAACATCTGTGCTATAAACTGTAACCAACAAGCATCTGTGTCAATAAAATATTGATCTAATTGGCATTATCTTTAAAGTTTACCCTCTGTTGCCTTTTTGGAGTAAAGATAAGTTTGTTTTGCACCACAATTAAGGGTGTTTAAAGGGAAACTGTCATGTCCTTTTTTGTTATTAAACTGTCCCAATTTTAGTTAGATCATGTCGTGTTCGTTAATAACCTTATTTTTTTCTAAATATTATATTCATCCCATGAAAGCATTTTTCATACTTAACCAGTACATATTTTCATTAGCTAGTTGGGCAAACCGTCAAGCAGTCATCCGGGTGGTTAATAGTTAACAGTTTAGTCGACTGAATGCCAAAATTCTGAAAATCTTGAAAGGACCTGTGTGATGTCACAACCATGTGACTATAATAGGCGGAGCTAAGTCCACAGAGACCTTAATGATTTAGCTTTCTTAACTCCACCCATTACCATCACATGGTCATAACATCACACAGGTCCTTTGTACAGAGAAGTCGACACTGCTGGAGTTCAGTGACATTTCTGTTAACTGTTGGCGAGTCGGATAACTGTTTGACTGTTTGCTCAGCTAGCTAATGAAAATATGTAAGCATCTAAAATGCTTTTTTGGGAGGAATGGAAAAAAATTCTTAAAGGTCATTAATAAACAGTATACTACCTATATACACTGTGTTCCAAATTATTATGCAAATTTTTTTTAAGTGTCATAGGGTTTTTTTTTTTCAATGAAACCCATTGATGGTATTGTGTCTCAGGGTTCTTTGGATCATTGAAATCAATCTCAGATATCAGTGATAATTAGTTTGGCAGGTGAGCCCAATAAAAGGAAAACTGGGTGTTCCACAATATTATGCAGGTCACAGTTTTCAAGTAACATGGGAAAGAAAAAGGATGTCTCTGCTGCCAAAAAGCAACAAATAGTACAATGCCTTGGACAAGGGATGAAAACATTAGATCTTGCACGAAAACATAAGCGTGATCATCGTATTGTGAAGAGATTTGTGGCTGATTCTGAGCACAGATGTGTTCATGCAGATAAAGGCTGAATGAGGAAGGTTTCTGCCAGGTAAATTCATCAGATTAAGAGAGCAGCTGCTAAAAAGGCCTTACAAACCAGCAAACAGATATTTGAAGCTGCTAGTGCCTCTGGAGTCCCTCGAACCTCAAGGTGTAGGATCCTTCAAAGGCTTGCTGTGGTGCATAAACCTACTATTCGGCCACCCCTAAACAGTGCTCACAAGCTGAGACAGTTGCAGTGGGTCCAGATATACATGAAGACTAATTTTCTAACAGTCTTGTTTACTGATGAATGCCGAGCAACCCTGGATGGTCCAGATGAATAGAGTAGTGGATGGTAGGTGGATGCCACCATGTCCCAACAAGACTGCCACGTAAGCAATGAGATGGGGGAGTCATGTGTTTGGCTGGAATTATTGGGAAACAGCTGGTAGACCCCTTTAAGGTTCCTGAAGATGTGAAAATGACCTCTGAAATGTATATAGAGTTTCCAACTGAGAACTTTCTTCCATGGTACAAAAAGCAAAAACGTTCTTTTAGGAGCAAAATCATCTTCATGCATGTCAATGCACCATCTCATGCTACAAAGAATACCTATGTGCCATTGGCTGTATGGGCATAAAAGGAGATAAACTTATGGTGTGGCCACAATCTTCCCCTGACCTCAACCCTATAGAGAACCTTAGAAGTATAATCAAGCAAAAGATCTATGAGGGTGGGAGGCAGTTCACATCAAAACAGCAGCTCTGGGAGGAGATTCTAACATCATCCAAAGAAATACAAGCAGAATCTCTCCAGAAACTCACAAGTTCATTGGATGCAAGAATTATGAAGGTAATATCAAAGTAGGGTTCCTATGTTACCATGTAACTTGGCCTGTTAGGATGTTTTGGAGTTAAATACCGTATATACTCGCGTATAAGCCGAGTTTTTCAGCCCAAATTTTGGGCTGAAAAGTCCCCCCTCGGCTTATATGCGAGTATATACGGTAATCTACCGTATGTGCAGCAGCAGCCCCCCGGAGGTATACAGGCCCCCCCCATCAAGCTCCACATACCCCCCCCCCCTTGCGCGGCAGCCTGTAAGGGAAAATCATACTTATCAGTGTCCCGCGCTGTCCCGCCGCTTGCCGACATCACGATTCCGGGCTACATTCCGCGTCTTCCGCACTTCCTGTGGTCGCGGGAATGACGTCATTGCACGCGACCGCCGGAAGCCGGAAGTCGCGGATTGAAGCCCGGGATCGTGTGTCGGCAAGCGGCGGGACAGCGCGGGACACTGATAAGTATGATTTTCCCTTACAGGCTGCCGCGCAAGGGGGGGGGGGGTCCGTGGAGCTTGATGGGGGGGCCTGTATACCTCCGGGGCTGCTGCTGTATAGAGCCCCTGGGGCTGCTGCTGTATAGAGCCCCTGGGGCTGCTGCTGTATAGAGCCCCTGGGGCTGCTGCTGTATAGAGCCCCTGGGGCTGCTGCTGTATACAGCCCCTGGGGCTGCTGCTGTATACAGCCCCTGGGGCTGCTGCTGTATAGAGCCCCTGGGGCTGCTGCTGTATAGAGCCCCTGGGGCTGCTGCTGTATACAGCCCCTGGGGCTGCTGCTGTATACAGCCCCTGGGGCTGCTGGATACTACCACTGGGGCTGTATATACCTCTGGGGCTGCTGTATACTACCACTGGGGCTGCTGTATACTACCACTGGGGCTATATTTACCTGTGGGGCTGCTGTATACTACCACTGGGGCTGTATATACCTGTGGGGCTGCTGTATACTACCACTGGGGCTATATTTACCTGTGGGGCTGCTGTATACTACCACTATGGCTATATTTACCTGTGGGGCTGCTGTATACTACAACTGGGGCTATATTTACCTGTGGGGCTGCTGTATACTACCACTGGGGCTATATTTACCTGTGGGGCTGCTGTATACTACCACTGGGGCTGTATATACCTGTGGGACTGCTGTATACTACCACTGGGGCTGTATATACCTGTGGGACTGCTGTATACTACCACTGGGGCTCTATATACCTGTGGGGCTGCTGTATACTACCACTGGGGCTCTATATACCTGTGGGGCTGCTGTATACTACCACTGGGGCTGTATATACCTGTGGGGCTGCTGTATACTACCACTGGGGCTGTATATACCTCTGGGGCTGCTGTATACTACACTGGGGCTGTATATACCTCTGGGGCTGCTGTATACTACCACTGGGGCTGTATATACCTCTGCGGCTGCTGTATACTACCACTGGGGCTGTATACACCTCTGGGGCTGCTGTATACTACCACTGGGGCTGTATATACCTCTGGGGCTGCTGTATACTACCACTGGGGCTGTATATACCTCTGGGGCTGCTGGATACTATCACTGGGGCTGCTGTATACTACCACTGGGGCTGCTGTGTATACCTCTGGGGCTGCTGTATACCACACTGCTGGGGGCTGTATACCTGTGCTGGGGTCCACCCTCGGCTTATACACGAGTCAATAGGTTTTTCCAGATTTTTGGGGCAAAAGTAGGGGGGTCGGCTTATACACGGGTCGGCTTATACACGAGTATATACGGTAGCTTTTTATTTCAGTGAATGTGACCTCCTAATGCTGCAAATTCAACAAATGAGCATTTTCAGTTCTTTCAGACATATCTAATGTTTAGAAACTCTACTGTGCCTAATAATTTGGAACAGAGCATTTAGAGTTTTTTTAATTTTAAGATTACACTGTTATCATAGGGAGGTTTCTCCAATAAAATTTGATGTATACTCTAATGGGTGATGACTTTTATTACACTGACTGTCATTTGCACCGACCATTTAGGAAAATCAGAAAAAAAGAACATTTGCATAATAATTTGGAACACAGTTTAATAAAAAGGACATGACAGGTTCCCTTTAAGTATTTGGGCCATCCTCATGTGGGGTACTGCGACATAGTCCAGAGGGTTAACACCCGATCTATCATATATTCGTCTGGGATTGCAAATCCTATGCTGACTGTAATAATGGTCTTGCAGGAATGTTATATTCTTTACACTTTATAACCGACTTTCAAGTGCCTTTCCTTTTCTTTTAGTGTAAATCTGTATTTTTGTCCTCAGATATTCTACAGAGAAATTATGCATAAAATTCCGGCAGCAGTAATAACAATAAAAGCAAACAGACATTATTGTATTTTGTCAAGTGTAGATTACATAACTTCTAAACATTTGAATGGGGCACAAAATCTTGCCAAATTTAATAGAATTTGCAGTAAGCTTGATGGATTTTTTATTTTTTGCACTAGTTAATAGCATTAGACTAGAGAAATGTTTTCCTGGTACGGCAATAACATTTTTTTTTTCTCTACTTCTTTTATTTTCAAGTGCACTAAAGATTTTACCATCAGGGCTTGTAAGAATTATCAGCACAGTTAATTAGCGAGCTTATCGAGTGTCTTCTTAGTGAAATACTTTCATGCTGTTCGAAGTGATTGAGCTGTTCCGAGAAGGGCGAAAAGGCCTGAATTAAGTAAAAAAAAAAACTAAAAAAAAATCAACTTTTCCTAATATTCTGGAACAAGCATCCTCACAACCGTAGGGATCTGGGGTTGACGTGACAGCTTTAGCTGAAAAAAGCCCACGAAATCTCGATAAGACGTTGGACCGCTGCCAAGCGAGACTGTTTTCCTTTGAAATCCCGAGCACCGGACAATATTAAGAAATAAAGACTGGAAGATTCTCTGTTCTTTGTATCACAGGTGTTCATAAAAGCTGCGCCATAAATCTGAAGATTACGGCGGCGCCATGTGCTACATATCACTCATCCCCATTGTAAAGCTCCGGTAGTCATCTGGATTGAGTCAGAGCAAAATCAGGAAATGCGAAGAAGAAAAAAGAAAGATTGCTGAAAAACGTGATTGCTTATTCCTCTGACGGAAGAGTTGTGATAGCGGCAATCTTTTTAATTGACACTCATTTTGTTGAAAGAAGACAAATGAAGCTGGTAGGGATTTTTTTTGCCAGGGTCCCTGCAATGAAAGTAAACTGTGTGAATCATCCATTTTATGGACAGTCCGATTATCTGTGCAAGTTTTGATTGACAAGACAAAACATCCGGAGGATAATGGAAGTTTTGGAAAGCGTCTTCTTTGCATGTTGGCTGCCGTTTTTGGCACTCAGCACTTTCCTGGTGGAAAATAAAAGATAATCCACACTTACATTCAGTAGGATGAGATGTAGAAAGAGAAGGATTAAACAGCAAAGGTTTTAAGTATGCCAAACTGACAGTATCCTAGCTCTAAAGAATACAGGCAAGACTACGGGACATACCAAAGGGGTTGTCTTCCTATTATGACATGTCACAGAGGGGGAACCATCGCTTGAGACCCCTTTTCCTTATTGAGAATGGAAGGTTCTTCTCTATATGAGTCTTTTAGGCCATCAATGTAATACATGGTCATGTAGCTAAAGGTTTCTTTCGGGAAAATCAGCTAGTTTTTTGGGGTGCTGAAAGTGGATCAATAGTGGACTGGTGGAAAGAAAAATTAATCTACACTTACGGTCAGTATGATGAGATGTAGGAAGAGAAGAATTTGGCTGGAAAGGTTTTCAGTATGCTAAAATGACAGTATCCTAGTTCTAAAGAATACAGACTAGACTATGGGACATATCCAAAGGGGTTGTCTTATTATCAACATGTCATAGGGGAACCACCACTTGAGACCCTTTTTTC
>JARQOC010000010.1:97683190-97696179 GCA_033576535.1 Allobates femoralis | reverse complement strand
GCTTCAGGCTGAAGATTCCGAGACACATCTGCGATTTGTAAATCTCACACTACTCGCTATTACTCGCTTCCCCATTCATTAACATTGGACTCGCTAGACTCGCAACGAGTAGCGAGTCCTGGGCTCGGACTCGCTAGAGTCAAGCGATTCCGAGTAATTTAGGATTCGCCCATCACTATTTCCCACGGCCAGGTGCTCAGCTACATCTCTACCAGCAGACGTGTGTGTGCTGGTAGAGATGTTGCAGAGCTAAAAAAGAAGATCTCGTCTGGACTACGTTGGAGGTTTTTTTCTTCAATAAAAATGGAGTCACTAATTGTGTTTTGTTTTATTTCCAATAAGAAAAATTTTCCTCTGTGTTGTGTTTTTTTTAAATCTTTACTAGAAATTCATGGTGACCATGTCTAATATTGTCGTGACAACATGAATTTCGGGTTTAGGGCCAGCTGATAATACAAAGCTGCCCTAACTCCACTATTAACCAGTAAGCCACCCGGCACCAGGGCCCTGGAAGAGTCGGATACACCGCCAGAAGATGGCGCTTCATTTTCTGGGGCGGCTGTGGACTGCAATTCACAGCAAGTGGGGCCTAGAAAGCTTGGGTCAACCTGCACTGCGGATTCCAACCCCCAGCTGCCTAGGTGTACCTCACTGGACACAAAAATATTTCATGAAATTCATTAAATAATTATAAAAATGGGTTCCCTATATTTTTGGTTCCCAGCCGGGTACAACTAGGCAGCTGGGGGTAGGGAGCAGCCCGTATCTACCTGCTGCACCTGGCTAGCATACAAAAATATGGCGAAGCCCACGTCAAGATTTTTTTTTTTATTTATTTTTTTTTAAACAAAAAAAAATAGGGCTTCCCTGTATTTCCATCCCATTGAATAGAGAAGACAAGAAATGACATCAGGGACCCCTTTTTAAATTTTTTTTTTTATATCTTTCCTTACTGTCCTACTGGACAGTGCAGAAAAAAATATGAGTTAAAAACACAGTGTGGCACGTGTTCCAGCTTCCCGAGCTTTAAAGCCGCCACCAGGTTACACCCATTATTGCAGACAACCAGACCAGGTTGGAGTTGCAGTGGGGAGAGCCACTGATCAGTCTGTTTTATTCCTTGCCACAGCTCTACTGCAGTGTGTGGTGTTTCACCTTAGCAGATGAGCTTCAGCAGAGCGTGTTGCCGCTTTGCTGATGTGCTGCTGTACAGCTCCCAACTTGGGAGTGATGTGGAGGGTAATTCAGCATAGAATGACGAGGTGGAGGGGGAGGAGTAAAAGGGGAGACAGGACGTATATGATGAGGCGGGAACCCTGATTGAGGTTGGGACCTCTATTTGGGGCGTGGGTAGGATTCGTCATGGTCCAGTTTGAGATTTTGTCGCACCCTCCACCAGGTTGAGCCAGTGTGCCGTGACAGAGATGTATGGTTCCTGTCAACAAGTACTAGTCGACGTGTCTGTTGTTGGGTGGACCTTTCAGGTTACGGCGTTGGTGAGAGCATGCTTTAGATTGTTTAAGTCGAGCTGGTGTAACACAGGGACTGCACATCGGGAAAAATAGTGCCAGCTGGGAACAGAGCATCATGGGGCAGCCACAGCCAACAGATCACAAAAAGACTGTGTCCCCACAAGCCTAAACGGCAATATCTCCACGGCTATCAACTTGGCAATGTGCGCGTTCAGTATTTGTGCTTGTGGGTGTGTGGCTAGGTATTTATGTGGATCCCACTGGGACGGGGTACTCGGTACCGGACCAGCGTACTGCTGGGGATATCACGGCGGTCTTGGTCTGGACTGTGTCCCAGGTTCTGCAATAAATGGGGGGAATATTTACAGGGGAGTTTGTCGTGACGCCACTCACGGGTTGTGGTCAGTGAGGGGACCACCGCTGGTGCAGAACCTCCTGGGATGATGTTTGGCAGCTGGAGATGTAACGGCTCTCCGCGGGTAGAGCCTGGTTCCCTGGGGCAGTGGTAGTAATAGTCTATAGATGGTGCTATGGATGTTGTAGGATAGGGGTAGTAGTAGAGATGATGGTAGTTTGTGAGGGCAAGCAGGGTTTGAGCACAAGGATCACACACACTCACGGTTTTGAAGTTTTCCAAGGCTTCACTGCAGATTTTGTAGCAGAGTACTGTCCACGGAGTCTGTACTGGGGCCGGGTTGCTCCCACTCTGTCTGGGTCCTCAGCTTCCTACTCCTGTGCCTTGTGTGTGGCCCTTCTGCTGCTTTAGCTGAGCTGCTGGCCCTGTCTCTCCTCACAGGTACCCCCTTTTGCTAGGCAACTTGAGTCCTTCCGTGTGCTTCTGACCTAGCCATGTTGCTTCGCTGAGGTACAGTGTAGATATATAACCTCCACTATCCCGGTGTTTTCTGTGCTGCATGTTTCAGTCACAGATTCGGATTTGGTATCCGGTCTCTGCGCTCCTCTGGGGCAAGTTATGAGGTAACTCAGTCTCCCAGATAAGTTCCTCTGTTTCTTGTACTCCTCTCCTCAGACCCTGGCTTCAGGCCTGAAAGTAATCAGTGGTCCCTGTCAGGAGCTCAGCACTGTTCCCATTTACTGGTCTTCCTTCTAGTGCTCCCTGCACTAAACTGAACTGTCAACTATCAACTAACTACTTCCTCCTCAGACCAGAATATATCAAAGAGCTGCTTGAGCTCCCCCTTCTGGCCTAGAGGTGCTAGTGCAGTGTCCGGTGTTGTGTGTGGAGTTAACCCTTGTGATGTTACTGTGGCACATTAACCCCTGTGGTGCAACATTTACATTTCCTTTCATAGATCTGGGGCATGGACAACTGGACACTTGGCTGGGTCAAACAAGTGGATGGGCTTGTTGTGTCCTATGTCTGTGCAACCACAGCTTGTGAGCAAGAGGTATGATCACCTGCTTTTTGCCCAGCAGATTGGGAAGGATAGATTACAGGTGACATGGCAGTGGTTTGACCCGCAGACACCGATTTGGTACCCTGTTATTCCACACACCGACTAGAGTGCTTGGCTGCCATGTGTTTCCGCACACTAGTGGTGCTTTGGTTGCCTTTGCCCTGGCCTCTGCTCAGCTTCGTATGGCAGATGCTACAGATGACAACATTTGGTTAAGAAGGACTATCCGAAAAAAATGCCCAGACAGCGGTTGAACACACCCTTGCGTTAAATTGGGGCACAGAGGGATTGCTCTTGGCAACAGTTGACACACTTCGCATTCTGCTCAAATCAGTAGCCCTTGGTGCCTTTGTGCTGGCTATGCATGCCAACGGTCCAGGTCGGATCTGTGGTCTCATTATCGACCACCTCATCGTCCATGTCACCCTCCTTCCATGTTGATATTGTCAGCTGGCCAGATGACAACTGTGTGTCATCACCATCGGCCTCCACCTCTTCACCCAGTATATCACGTGGATGAAGGTGGCTTTCTTCTGGTTGTGGGTTTTCAAATATTTGGCCATGAACAGACGATACCTCCTCACGTTCCTCTGCAATGTCACGCGGTGAGAGACCAGAGGCAATGAAAGGATATGTACCAAACAGGTATTTGGAGTGGCCAAGGTTGGGGTCAAATGTTTTCTGTGACTTCTGACGAAGGTATAAAGTAGGAACAGGTTAAGGATTGGATGATCCAGCATTCTCTGTATGGACAGGAGACTGTGTGGTCATGGAAGATTGGGTGCTGCTAGAAAATTTCATTGAGGCCTTATCAGCCATCCAAGATAGTATCTGCTCTTGCTCTTCTGGCTTCCAGACCCGATTACGTTCCAGACTGGTAAATTTCGCCAGGAACATAGTTGCATCAACCTTCTTCTGTCTCCCAGACACTGTGCCTTTTCGGGCACCACTGTCACCCCACATCTATGTCCCGTAACAACAGCCTTTTTAGGAATTTGGGGTTTTTCTGATATAGTTGCAGATGTTCAGATGCAGATATTGAGAAACAAAGAGCAGTTAGTGCTTTGTCGAAGGTAGAACTATAGCCTAGTACTGCTTTGTGTTTTAGGCCAGGGACAGACCTTCGTCAGCCCTCAGCCTGCCGAATAAATTAGAAACTTAGGTGTTCTCAGCCTGAGTGCATAATGTTAACGTCATGTAACACTATGCATCGTCTGGCTATTCATCTCTATGGATACCTGACACCTCGCGCAAAATGCGCCGGGGATCACCGAGTTTGTCTCTGCCTGCACGTCCTGTGCCTGTAACAAGACACACTAACGGTTACCCTCGGATCATCTCCTGCCCTTACCAGTACCGTCTGTGCCATGGAAGCATATCGCAATGGATTTCATTACCGACCTACCGGTGTCCTCCGGCTGTACCATCATATGGGTCATAGTAGATCGGTTCTCCAAAATGGGTAATTTCATTCCTTTGTCTGGGCTTCCCTCCACGCCGAAGCTGGGGGAGCTGTTTGTCCAGCATGTTCTCCAATCTCCATCTTCACAGTTTGACTCTTCATATTGTGTCCAACAGAATGCAGTTTGTGTCCCGGTTCCGGCGTTCCCTCTGAAAGAAGTTGGATGTCTCCCTGGATTTCTCTTCGGCATAACATCTGCACTCCAATGGGCAAGTCGAACAGATGAATCAGGTATTGAGCAATTACCTGAGCCACTTCATCAAAGCACACCATGACGACTGGGTAACCTTATTGCCTTGGGCGGAATTCTCCTATAACAACCATGTCGGTGAGTCCTCTTCTAACACTCCATTTTTTATTGTGTATGGGTACCACCCTAGGATCCCGACTCCCTTGGATATCACGATCGACAACCCAGCAGCTGAGACGCTGGCTAGAGACTTCTCTAAAATCTGGTCTGAGATGAAGGCATCCCTGGAAAGGGCATTCAAGCGGATGAAGAACCATGCCGACAAGAGACGACTGGACCCACCTCCGTTCTAGCTCGGGGACAAGGTATGGCTCTCTTCCAGGTTCATCCGCCACAAGGTTCCCTCCTACAAGTTCGCTCCTCGGCACATCGGTCCCTTTAGGGTTCTCCAGAGGATCAATGAAGTATGCTATCAGTTAAGATTGCCATCTGCCTTGTGGATCCACAACTCATTTCATGTGTCTCTCCTTAAGCTAGTCGTCCTCGGACGCTACTCCCGGGATTCATGTTCACATCTCTATCCCATCTCTGCCAGCGATGTCTTCGAGGTCAAGCAGAGAGGAAACAAGACATTATATTTGGTTGATTGGAAAGGGTTTGAACGGTCTTGGGAATCGGAGGAGAATACCAATGCTCCTTGTCTTCTACGGAGGTTTCTTGCTTGCTTGAGGCAGGAGGGGTGTAAGGCGAGTACTATAACCCTGCGGTCAGTGGGGCCCTTCCCTGGGATGCAAGGCGATCGGGTCCTCTCCGGCCGCAGGAATCCTGCTGTGCCCAACATGCATGCTTACTGGGTCCGCGCTCACACGGCGTCCTCCCTGGCCGTGGCAGTTCCTCAGCTCTTCTCCCCACCTCCTCACTTCCTGGTTGCAGGGGGAATTCGCATAGGGTGCGTGCCTCACTTTGTAAATTTAAGGGGTCAGTACACCCTTTTTTTCTGTCACCACCTCTCAGCCAATCGCTGAGGGCTGGTAGGTTCTTAAAGAGGACCTGTCACCAAACCAGGCATGGTGATCTAATTACAGCACTGGATGCAGCATGTCTGCAGCATCAAGGCAAGGGGTCCCCCAGCACTTGAGCAGCCCTGTACCCCGAGATAATACACTTAGAAAACTTACATGCTGCAGCCAATAAGGAGGTGTCCAGAGGCTGGAGCTGAAGGGCAGATTCACACCCCCTGCATGTCTAATCTGCCCACCGCTGCCAATCATTCTCTCCCTTTCCAGCAGCATTAAACAGAGTTGTTGTTTTTTTCAGAACTTGCCATTTGGTCCCGCCCCTCAGGGGCTGGTGATGTTGTAGTCTGACTTGTGGATGTGTTGTATGGCTACCCAGCTGCATCATTATCTCTGACTTCAGCCAATTAGGAAATATTGTAAACTATTTGAATCTTCTGTGTCTTGCTGCTAGTTGCCATATATATCTCTTTGTTCACTTGCGGTTATTGTTGCTTAGTATTATTGATTTTCCGGATTGACCTCGGTCTGTTTTTGCACTATTCTCCAGCCTAATGATTTTGTACTTTTCTTACCTCTCGGCTTTGACCTTGCTTGATGACTTTTTTGTTTCTGGACCTCAACCCATCTATAGACAGTAACCCCCTGGACCTTTCAGCAAAGCCATATCCCTGTATAAGGGTGAAAGGGTGTCTGGGTATGTCGGGGTTCTGTCCGACAGTGTGGTTTGCATTTAGTCTGTCCGGGATCCCCCTTTTTACCTGTAAATTGGACGGATGTTACAATAATAAAAGACATCATGAGCATTGGCGAGTACTATGTGCTGGACCTGAGAAGGGTGTGTAAAGTTTAGTTTTCTTAAACTGCATCGAGGAGACAGTTATTTTCAGAAACTGGAAAACCCCTTTAAGGACTCTAGTTTTCCCCAATACAACTTCAATATATGAACAGGGCATGATGAAAAAAGTCTTGAAGGGCTGCAATTCAAATCATAACCATTGGGTGGACACATACAGCATAGATATCTGTGTACAGAATATCAGAAAACACTTTTTCTAAAACTTAGTTATCGTTGCACTACTTAACTATCAAGTCGTGAGGAGAGTTATGGAAGGACACTAAGTAGGGTGACATGGTCTGGAAAACCATAGAGAACTCTGCAATATCAAAGCCAAATTACATATTTAGCTCTGTACCTCTGCCATGAGAATGTGCCCATGAATATTTATGTCTGCACCAATTGAGGTTGGTGCATTCCATGAGTTCTCTTCCGGAGGGGGGGGGGGGGAAACGACCTTAATTCAAACACTTTTTCTGGTTGGCATTTAGTTAGTGAGTTTCTCCCGGCTTATCTCCATATAAGACCTTGTGACCACCACTGAGATGTTCTGCTTTAATGCCGTTACCGAGCCTGGTATAAGGGCTTTGTAAACAAGCCTGACATTGAAATATTATCAGCCACTTACAGCAGAGCTATCTGCTTTCCTTCAAAGATGCCAACAGTTCAACCACAACCAGATGCTTATAGAAAAAGAAAAGTAAGAATTTCTTGTATATTGTGAAAAATGATCAAGTCAGAACATAACCTTCCAAAGAGTTAATGAAAATTAGATCCATGGAAATACAGATGAGGAAACTAAAGCTAATAATCCCCAACAAAACAGAAAATTAATTAAATGTTTGGTGTTGGACTGAACTTGGTGGCATGAGTTTATTGTGAAAATCTTCAAAAGGAACCTGAAGACTCATCTCTTCTGATAAGCCTACAACCTGCAGTGACCCCATGTCCACTATACCACTATACCCTGCGGTATTAAAGAACACCAATGACTGTCTAGCTGCAGTTTCCAATATCATGTCCACTCTCTATTTGAAACTAAACCTTTCCAAAACTGAACTTCTTTTGCTCCCGCCCTCCACCAACCTCCCTAAAGCGGACATCTCTCTCTCAGTTTGCGGCACCACGATAACGCCAAGACTGCAGGCTCGCTGTCTGGGTGTTATGGTTGACACCGATCTCTCCTTCTCCTCCCACACACAATCTCTCGTCCATTCTGTCACTTACACCTGAAGAATATCTCTAGAGTCCGCCCCTTTCTCACCATGGAAACAACAAAAACCCTCATCGTGGCCCTAATCCATTCCCGCCTTGACTATTGCAATTCTCTATTAAGCGCCCTCCCCCCCACTAGACTTTCTCCTCTCCAGTCCATCCTTAATGCAGCAGCCAGGATCACCCATCTGGCCAATCGTTACTCAGATGCCTCTACTCTGTGCCAGTCATTGCACTGGCTTCCCGTATACTACAGGATCAAATTCAAATTGCTTATTCTCACCCACAAAGCTCTTCACAGTGCAGCACCCCCCTACATCCTACCAGTAAGTTGCAAGTGAAATTGCATGCAATGTTGCGGCGACGTGTAAAGGTACCCTTACATTTCTACTATTCCTGTTGCTGTTTGCACCCTCAAGTCTGCTCTCAAGGTATCTGATAACCTACTTGTCTCTGCTATTCCTGGTGCTGTTTGCACCCTCAAGTCTTCTATTAAGTTACCAGATAACCAACTAGATGCAGCTATTCATGATGCCGCCCACAACCTCACCTCTGCTGAATCAAAGTACCTGATAACCAATTTGACTTGCCTAATTATGATGCAGTCTGCAACTTCAACCCTGCTGAATTAAGATACCTGATTACCACATTCCTACACCAAGGCACCATATTGCCTACTATTAGTTCTTGTTGTTGCACACATACCATCCGACATATTTAGCTCCGCAGTATCAACGTCTCATGTCTGTGCTGCTCACTCTGACTTACATCCACCCCAGAAAAAGACATGACCAAATTGCATGAAACTATAATTATCAAATATTAATAATGTTATTATGCAAATATTACGTATTAATATATCTTTAAAAATATGTGCGTTGTTTTAACCATTTTATTGCTGGAAAAAAATCTCATCCTACTTGGTTCTTGAAAAAAAATGTAAATTAAACAGCGTAGAGCTAAAGTCAATCTGAGTAATTCATACTCCTCTGATTAAAGAAATTAATTACATAAAGTCAAAATTGGAACTTTGTAGCCGCCCCGGTATTCAATTATTATCTGAAAATAATTTTCAAATGTTAAACTAATGTGTTTTATGGACGTAGAAAAATAGAATTAACGGAATCATCACACTTATTATCGGGCCCTAATTTTCAATTTATTGTTGAATTGAAACTACAAGAGATTAATTTGCTAAATTACTTAATTACCATTGACTTTTACTTAGCGGTTTCTTTTTCTAGAATAATTGGCGGGAAGGAGATTTTTTTTCCCCTCAATTTTATTGATATAAATGATCAAATAATTACTTATATTCAATGGGTAAGAAAAAAAAGAACAGTTATTATAATTGAGAAAAATTATCCATGTAAAACATTGAGGAATACACAGTAATTAAAGGGGTTCCGCAATTTGGACAAATCCAACTGCAAGATATGTCTCTTACAGGTTCTGCAGCGCCTCCGCAGGGGAACTTAAAGCGTAACCCCTATTTAAATTTTTATTTAATAATAATGTAGAGCAAGTGATTTTAATAAACTTTCTAATATACTTAATTAGCAAATTCTGATTCAAAGCCATTAATAAATCTTCCACAAGGTGTCCTCACTGCACTGTGTGTGAAGCAGACGTATGTTTATTCTCACTCAGATCCGTCTTCACAGTGAATACAGGCATGTTATCAGATACAGCTCATAAGATAACAATGTATCAGATTATACAGGCTATAGCACACTTGCTAAGCAATGTCAGAAGATCAGGAAGAGTGCAAACTCCTCATCTGTCTCCACACAGCTCACTCACATCTCTGTTAAAATAAGCCCTTCTTTCTCTCTATCACATTGCACAGATCACTGTTATCAACTGCTCTCAGAAGCTGTGGTTATACACACAGTGCTGGAAAATGCTGGCCACGCTCACACAGAGCTGGCAGATGCTGGCCGCACCTACACAGTGCTGTCAAATGCTGGCCATGCCCACACAGTGCTGACAGGTGCTGGCCACGCCCATACAGTGCTGTCAGTGCTGGCCACGTACATACAGACAGAAAATGCAGATTTTAAAAGAGCATAGAAAAAAGTGAGAAAAGAAGTCATTTGGCACAAAAAAGCATTGTCTTAGCTGCTATGTGACTCATTAACAACCAGTGCAGGATTGTTTTTTTTTTTTTTTTTAATAAAATGACATTAACACTTTAAGCATTACGCTGTGCTACAAGATGCAGAGGTAAAAAGCATATAAAACCTGCTTTGCCATCTTACTGAAAAAGTGTTGACTACAGAGAGAAAATTAAGTTTAATTCCCCCCTGTGCACTCTGCCATATGTCATAGAATTGGTGCAAGAAGCCATTACAGTCACTGTTTACTACAAAGTTAGAGTGCTCTAATAATGTCCTGGCACTTTGTGACATCTTCAAAGGAGCCCAACCTTAGACTGGACTTCATAGAATGACTGAGGGCCGCTTTACACACACTAACTTCTGTGTCCAACTTCTGAACAGATCTCTAGTTGCAGTGAAATCATGGACACATTGTTCCATTTGTACACAGCCACAAAATGGAACAATGTGTCCATGATTTTGTGGAGCCCACTGGGACGGGGTACTCGGTGCCGGACTGGGGTACTGCTGGGGGATATCACGGCGGTCCTGTCCGGACCGTGTCCCAGGCCCGCACAATAAAATGGGGATTATTTACAGGGGATTTGTCAGTCGTGACGCCACCCACTATATGTGGCCAGTGATGGGGCCGCCGCTGCTGCAGAACCTCCGGGGATGATGGGATAGCAGCTTGGATGAAATAGTTCCAGTGGGTAGAACTGAATTCCCCGGGGCAGTGATGATTAAAGTCAGTGATGGAAATTGTAGGCTTTGCAGGGAAAGGGGATGATTAGGAGATGGCTTCTGACAGGGTCAAATGGAGGACTGACAGTTCTTCATACCTGAAATCAGACACAGACAACGTAACAGGGTTCACCCGGGTTTACTGTTCTTATTCTTCTGTCAAACAGGGCACGGTATAATACAGTTCTTTACAGCTTTGCTACATTGGATCCGGTATACTGAACCCACTGCAGCCAGGTTATCTTCCCTACACTCCTCAGTCCCTCTATGCATCCTTTCAGGCTATTTCTCAGTGTTCCTCCTTAAAGTGGATTGCGGAGCGGCAGCTCGGTCCCTATTAACAGCTTCCCCCTAAGTCTCTGGGCGGTAAGCCGGGTCCTCTCTGTTGCTGCTGTGGTCCCAATCCTCTGGTGGGAATATAGATCTGGAATCTGTATTCCCCGTCAGGTTGTCTGGGGCACTGGATTAATCTTCAGCCCCCCTCAGAGCTGACACTCTGGTTTCAGCCAAACCTCAGGTATCCCTATCTTTCAAGAGATTACCGGGTCCTTTCCTTCCCGTGTAACTTCCTAGTATAATCAGGGAGGCTCCTCTGTCAGTTAGTTGCTGGCCCTCACTACTTCTCTGGACCTGATGGTACTGGTCTTGTCTTTGCTGCTCGGCACCTGCCTACTCCTTCTCCTTCATCTGTTCCTCTCAGCCTACTCCGGCCTACTGGCTAACTGCTTCCTGTCACTCCCTTATATACCCATCCGTTACCATGACTACGCTCTATCCACTCATATCTAACCTACCACCCCTTGTCTGCCTAGAGTTCCAGACTCCGGGTTAGGTCCCCATGACAGTGGATATGTGCTTGAGGTGTTTGTTAAACAAACTGTCTACCCTCCTGCCTGGCTGCAGTCTCTCCCTGTGGCCACCCTGGACGCAGGGGCGCCACAATTTCATTACAACCAGAGATCTGTTCAGAAGTTGGACACAGAAGTTGTTGTGTGTAAAGCGGCCCTAACATGATAGCATGGTCTATTTCAAGTGCTTATTTCTGTAAATGTTGATGATTATGGCTCAGTGGTTAGCACTGTACGGTGACTAAGTTGTAAGCATTGGGGTCCTAGGTTCAAATCCCACCAAGAACGAAATCTGCAAGGAGTTTGTATGTTCTACTTGTGTTTGCATGGGTTTCGTCCAAAACTCTAAAGTCCTGCTGATAGGATCTTTAGATGGTGAGCCCCAATGGGGACAGTTTTGCAAATGCATGTAAAATGCTATGGAATTAAAAGTGCTATATAAATGAATAAATATATACAGAAAGTATTCAGATCCCTTTAAATGTTTCACTCTGTTTCATTACAGCCATTTGGTAAATTCAAAAAAGTTAATTTTTTTCTCATTAATGCACACTATGCACCTCATCCTGACTGAAAAATAAGCAGAAATGTAGACATTCTTGCAAATGTATTAAAAAAAAAGAAAAAACTGAAATCTCCCATGGTCATAAGTATTCAGCCCCTTTGCTCAGTATTGAGTATGTGCACCTTTTGATCTCGTACAGCCATGAGTCTTCTTGGGAATGATGCAGCTTTTCCCCCCTGGATTTGGGGATCCTCTACCATTCTTCCTTGCAGATCCTCTCCAGTTCCATCAGGTTGGATGGTGAATGTTGGGGGACAGCCATTTTCAGGTCTCTCCAGAGATGCTCAGCTGGGTTTAGGTCAGGGCTCTGGCTGAGCCGGTCAGGAATGGTCACAGAGTTGTTGTGAAGACACTCCTTTGCTATTTTAGCTGTGTGCTTAGGGTTATTGTCTTGTTGGAAGGTGAACCTTCAGCCAAGTCTGAGGTCCAGAGCACTCTGGAAGAGGTTTTCATCCAGGATATCTTTTGTACTTGGTCGAATTCATGTTTCCTTCAATTGCAACTAGTTGTCCTGTCCCTGCAGCTGAAAAGCACCCCCATAGCTTGATGCTGCCACCACCATGTTTCACTGTTGGGATTGTATTGGGCAGGTGATGAGCAGTGCCTGGTTTTCTCCACACATTCTGCTTATCATCAAAAAGTTCTCTCCATATCCCATCAGACCAGAGAATCTTATTTTTCATAGTCTGGGATCCTTCTTGTGTTTTTTTGTAAACTCTGTGCGGCTTTCATAGGTCTTGCACTGAGGAGAGGCTTCCATCGGGCCACTCTGCCATAAGGCTTGACTGGTGGAGGCTGCAGTGATAGTTGACTTTGTGGCTCTTTCTCCCATCTCCCTACTGCATCTCTGGAGCTCAGCCACAGTGATCTTGGGGTTCTTCTTTTCCTCTCTCAACAAGGCTCTTCTCTCAATTGCTCAGTTTGGCTGGACGGCCAGGTCTAGGAAGACTTATGGTGGTCCCACACTTCTTCCATTTAAGGATTATGAAGGCCACTGTGCTCTTAGGAACCTTTAGTATTGCAGAATTCTTTTTGTAATCTTGGCCAGATCTGTGCCTTTCCACAATTCTGTCTCTGAGCTCCTTGGGCAGTTCCTGTGATCTCATGATTCTCATTTGGTCT
>JARQOC010000010.1:97669617-97683090 GCA_033576535.1 Allobates femoralis | reverse complement strand
AAATATAACTGTCATTTAAAAAACATATTGGACATGTGAAAAACCTTTCATCAGTAGGATCTGAATGCTAAACTCCTCTTTGATCTCCAAAATGAAAAATCAGAATTGGTTAGTCATGACCTGCTCTGTTCTGACACTTTACTTGACTACTCGGCTCCTGCATTTCACCAATCAACATTTTTTACATGTCTAAAATGTTTTGAATGGCAATGGCATCCTTAAAACTGATTTTACTGGTCAGAGGGCTGGTTAGAAAATAATAAAATAAGACCTATTAAATAGCTCTAACCACTGATGGTCTCCCAGTGGACTACAGTGGGGCACAAAGTTATGATGCAATGTTCTTCAGTCCCAAGACCACTGAGGTCTGTCCAGCCTTTGTGTGAAGTCTTCCAGTGAAGGAGAACTCACCACCTCTCGTGGCTGCCTGTTTCACTCATTGATCATCTTCACTATCAAAAAAGTTTTTTCTAATATCTAGTCTGTGTCTCCTCCCATTCAGTTTCATCCCATTGTTTTTAGTCTTTGATTGTGCAAATGAGAATAAAGCTGATCCCTCTACAGTGTGACAACCTTTCAGATATTTGTAGACATCTCGCTGATTGGCTGCAGTAATCAGGTGACTGGAATGCCACCTTTGATGATGTGCTGTTCCAGTCACCTGACTGCTGCAGCCTATCACAGCCCTCAGAGGTAGGATAACCAAAGACCAGGACATCATTATTTCCTGTCCTGGTGCAGACCACCATTTCTGCTGCATGTAAAACTTGTGTTCAGGCAGTACAGCCAGAAAATTCTCCTCTATATTTAGAGAGTGGCTCAAAATGTTATTCCCTAATTAGTGGTCTGGATTCAAGATCAACCCAACCATTAAAGGATCTGTTCAGGTTTAGAAGAACGGATATTTCTTCCAAAAACAGCGCCACCCCTGTCCATGCCTTTTGTCAGGTCCTGCAGCAGACCACCCCGGTATTCTTGAATTGTTATTGAGTTGAGGGTTGCAGGTGCCCTTTAAATCTGGATTTAACCAACTTTTTCTAATACAATCCTAATTCAAGCATTTTTGTTTCATCTTTTTGTGTGAAACTTGGGGTCATGCACACTTCCCGGAGAATTAATGGTCCTGTCCTTTGGGTTAAACTGGTTCACAATCTCTGGGTTTTTGCCAAACTTACTTGTGCGGTATCTTTTGTACTTCTCTCAAAATCCCTGATGTCAAATTAAATGGAAGTTTTTTTTTGTATAATACAGCCATCAAATAATTCCAAATGAATATGTCGGATGGAAAATATGCAAAATGGAAAAGGAAGTGCTAGAGCTGCATAATCAAACAGTTAGATAATGAAACTTATGCTAATACCAGAACCTGCGGAAAAAGGGAGTGGGAGAGCAGACAAAGGCGGAAAGACGAGATTGAGAGTAGACACCGCGCATTTCCATAAATTGCAGCTAATCTGGAAATACCTATAAAGTTATAGCAGTTTACTTATGGAGCCTCCCTCCTAATAACACTGTGTAAGCTGCAAAACTAAGAATGATACTGTACCAAAAAAAAAATCAATTTTCAAAGACTTATTTATTGGTTTAAGACTCGGAAGAGCTGTACACACAGGTGGTATGGAGCATGGAGGTCAAGGGACACCTTGTTCTTAAGGAGAAACATATTGACTAAGGATGGTTTCACACTACCATTTTTTGGAATCCGGGGGAATGTGGGTAAAACCTGCATCCCCCTGGATTCCCCCTCAATGATGCAACTGGATGCACCTGTACTGGTGTTATCACTGATCCGTCTCACAGGTAAGTGATAAAACTGGTGCAAGAGCATCCCATTACATGAGGTTGTGTACCTGTTTAGCTAGATCCAATCCAGTGGAACATGACACGTCCCGTAGTGTTTGTGTTATTTAAAACTGGGTTCTGGGCATGCTCAATTAAAAAACCCAGATCCAGATGAGCTTATTTTTTTCACTTTCACAGCGGCAACAGGATAAAATGGACCCCAAAATTTGTTTGGCAATTTGTCCTGAGTACGCAGATGTCCCATATGCAGGGGTGGACCGGCCCAGGTGGCAGGGGGGCAAGTGCCCCCTGGGCTGGTGGTATAGCCCTCACCTAGGGCCGCCCCCCTCACAAATGGGCCGGCGGCACTTTGCGGCCAGAGCTGTGTAACAGCAGGAGACGCGGCAGAGGCTGCTGACAACCATGTGAGTGAGCTCCGACAGCACCCCCACACCACCCCCGCCCCACACTATGCCAAATCTCTGACAGCACAACCCCCACCCCGCTCCGCCAAATCTCTGACAGGACCCCACCCCCTGGTCCTCATCAAGGCCTGGCAGGAGAAATCTGCCACCCGGCTTTAGAGGCACCAGCCCGCCCCTGCCCATATGTGGTGGAAAACCACTGTTCGGACGCACGGCAGGGCTCGGAAGGGAAGGAGTGACGTTTTGGAGCACAGATTTTGGAATGATCTGTGAGTGTCCTGTTGCGTTTAGTTAGCTCTTGATGTACCTAAACAATAGAATTCCTCCATAAGTGACCCCATTCTAGAAACTAGACCCAGAAGGAATTTATCTAGATGTGTAGAGAGCATCTTGAGTCCACAGGTGCGTCACAGAATTTTACAACGTAGAAATGTGAAAATGAAATTTGATTTTTTTCGCATAAAAATGTTGTTTGAACATTAGTGATGGGCAAACCTGACCTGTAAAGTTTGGGGTTTGTACTAAACACTTGTGTTCAGGCACAGATCCCAAGTATGAACTTACCTGAGAAGTCTTTGTTACTGTTTGTGTTCAGCTAAGGACTGTAAAAATGAAAAAAAAAAACAGTGATTAAACATCAGCTCGTACTTACCAGAGTCCACAAGCTGGTACTTTTGTGGCCGCTCATTGACTTACTGATTATTTACTGCACTGGCTCTAACAGCCAATCACAAATACACACTCTCTTTGACAGCATCTATGATTGGTTGTTTTGCCCCTCATCCAGTGTGCCGGCATCTGTGATTGGTTGTTATTAGCAACAAACTGGCCATCATAAGGTTGTAAAAATAAATAAATAATTGTAAAAAAATTGGTGTAGGGTTTTGTCCTATTAGAGGCAAGTGGTGTCAATGACCTTATGACCACAAGACACTCATGCACGGCACCTTGCAATTATGCACGTGTCACGGCAGATATCTGGGGCTATAACATCATCTCTGCTCAAATATAATGAGAGAGTTAGCAGAGTCAGAATGCCCTCACCCATTTAGTCAACTATTCACCCACCCATTCATCCAACAAACCATTCATCCATCTGTGGCACTAAAAAGTTTAATGTGCCACAGTAACACCACAAAGGGTTAACTCCCCACACAACCCACAACACTACACTAGCGCCTCCAGGCCAGAAGGGGGAGCTAAAGCTGCTTCCCTATATATTCTGGTGTGGAGAGGAAATGGGGAAGAGCAGAGTGGTGGGAGGAGCTAATGCTGTTTACCTCAGAGTGGCAGTGACAGGCAATTGCAGTTAGTTCAGTTCCTTGGAGGACTGAGGAAGAAAGACTGGTGGTGTAAAGGGGCTGCCGTAGGCCTCTCCACAGCCTGCTACCCACTTCCAGGCCTAGCCAGGGTCTGAGGGAAGGAGTAAGAGAAACAGGAGAACACATCTGGGAGACTGAGTTACCTCATAACTCACCCCGGAGGAGCGCAGAGACCGAATACCGGATCTGAAACTGTGACTGACACATGCAGCACAGTAAACACCGGACTAGTGGAGGTTATATATATACACTGTACCTCAGCGAAGCAACACGGCGGGGTCAGAAATACAGAGGAAAGACTCAAGTTGCCTAGCAAAGGGGGTACCTGTGAGGAGAGACAGGCCAGCAGCGCAGGAGAGGGAAGCTGAGGACCCGGACAGGGTGGGAGCAACCCGAGCCTTGTACAGACTCCATGGACAATACTCTGCTACCAACATCTGCAGTAAAGCCTTGGAAAACTTCAAAACGTTGAGTCTGTGTGATCCTTGTGCTCAGCTCCTGCGTTCCCTCACAGGCAGCTATCATCTACCCCTATCCTGCAATATCCATAGCACCATCTATAGACTATTACTATCACTGCCCCGGGGAACCAAGCTCTACCTGTGGAGAGCCATTACATCCCCAGTTGCCCAACATCATCCCCGGAGGTTCTGCAGCAGCGGTGGTCACCCTGACCACAACCCGTGGGTGGCGTCACGACAAACTCCCCTGTAAATATCCCCCCATTACTTGCAGAACCCAGGACACGATCCAGACCAAGACCGCCGTGATATCCCCAGCAGTACCCCGGTCCGGTACCGAGTTCCCCGTCCCAGTGGGCTCCACTCATCCATTCATCTATCCATCCATCCACACATTCATTCATTCATTCATCCATCAACCCATTTATACACCCATCCATCCTTCAATCCATCCAATCATCCACCCACCCATCCATCTATTAACACATTCTTTCATTAATTCGTTCATTCATTCATCCGTCCACCCACTCACCTGAAGTCTTGCATTGTTGGGATCCTCGACTCAAATCCCACCAAGAACAATGTCTGCAAGGAGTTATGTGGGTTTCGTTTCGGGGCTCCAGTTTCTTTCTACACCCCCGAAGTCATACTGAAAGGGAATGTAGATTGTGATCCCCAATGGGGACCGTGATGATATCTTTAAAGTGTTGTATAATATGATGTTGTTATATAAGCGAGTAAAATTAATGTCTGTATACCGTATAAAGTTTTCATATAGTGAACCTCCAGTCATGTGAAGGTTAATCTGAAAAATAGAGAAAAGGAAGGTTCAATTAGGTCAGGTTAGACCTTGACAGACAAGTTATTTTCACTTGATGAAGAGTGATATCCAATTATAAGGTGATTCTTCATCGGATCTCATACTGCTAACAGTAGGGATTTCTTTAGACTGAATATTCATATTTGCGCCTATGTCTATAAATATTTAAAATAATGATGGTGGCAGAAATTCTTTGCTATTGAAAATTGTTTTCTAATTGTACAATACATGTGTAATAAAAATGCACTGTGAGTGTAAAATAATATAAAATAATAATATTTTTGAAGTTGACTCTGATTCTAGACTCAGGATTCATTATCATGTAGAATATATCTCTTGCCAAAAGAGGCCTGTGGTGGATGGAAGTCAACCATACCGGAGTAACCTCTACCATCTCACAAGACAACCACCTGTACACTGGCGTTATGGTCCCCTATGAGCTCTACATAAAGTTTCCATGGACAGGAATTCCGCTAGCTACACCATCTATCAGGCCCTTGTACAGGGATGTGGACTTTCAAAGGGACCCTGGGTAGAGTTCTGAGAGTGGCTGCTGGTTGGTGAACTGGTGCTGGCAGGACTAGTCAGGTCACTGGATGTCCGGCCTCTCTCATTGGTGATTGACAGCGCTGGAGTGAAAATTGTCTACAGGCAAATCTCAAACAATCCATTGATGTCAATCTCAGACAAAAAGGCTGGGGTTCCCAGCAACTGGGCCAGTAAGCAGCGCTTACATTGGTTGCCCCAATCCTGTAACCCTGGAAAACATTGGAAGGAAAAGTAAAAATGGAGGAAAATAAATGAAAGAGAAATAAAGAGTTTGTGACGCCAGTTGAAGTTTCCAGCCAGTAGGTGGTTGACACTGCAGCTAATTCCCAGGGATAGGTAGTATGGCAGTAAAGATGTTTACCCTTCTTCAACTAGGGATTAATCCTAGGGGTGATGATAATTAATAGTAGAGGGAGTGATGGTGCAGGGCACGAGAACAAAAAATAGCAGGAAACAGTCTTTGTGCTTTATCTTTACTGAGATGTTGCAGCAAGTAGAGAATGGCACACTTCCACCAGGTATGCAGTCTAGCCACTCTGATGGGAGATGGAATCCGCTCTGCTGGGTGAGAGATATAGACTTTTTGCTGTCTGCTGTGGGTTTGTTAAGTTTTAAGGTGCATGTGAGCTGTCCTGTACACCCTGTTTTTTCCCCCTCTCTGTGTAACCCTCCTGCCAGTCTTAGCGCTGTGGACCCTGTAAGCAGCTTTGTCTTCTTACAGTACTTTGCCTCTGATTCACTGTACCTTGGAAGTTCCATAAAAGTGACCAGTAAATCAGGAATTTACCCATCTCAATCAGTTTTACTTGCCACTCTGGTTCTGACACTGTAGCTTTGGTCGACTGCAAGCTTAGGTGCTGGATTCCTCCTAGCACTGATTGGTCTCTTTGGGTCGAGCTGATGCAGGTTCCCTTAACCCCTAGACATCAACATCTTGTATTCTCGCCTTCTCTACTCCCCGCCCTTGGTACTTAACTCCTTCCCCTCTGGCCAGGCTGAGTTAAACAGAAAAATCAGGCCAATACTCACCTACTTTGATTAGGGATCAGGTAGTGTTAGTATGTAATGGGCTCCCTATGTAGGGAAACTACAAACCCCCAGGTGTCAGACATTGGAGGCGAATATACAATACAATTGTGGGGAGAGAATTGTCATTTCTTGTCAGCCGCACCGCGAGTGGGCGAGTGCACATCAAATCATCACTTGGAGATAAGCAGGGGTAATGTGACCCACCCCTACGGTGCGCCTTGGGATGGTACGCAAGTGGCTCCCACGGGGTGTGAGTATTAAGATGTTGTGCGAGCTCGGTACTGTGTGCGGACTGATGCCATCAAGGAGACGGACACTGAAAAAGGGTTGTAAAAAGTAAAATAAAATGTTCATGACTCAGCAGACCTAATCGTGTTACCTCGATAGTAGTTTGCCATTGCGCTCGTACATTTCAGGCACCTACCTCTAGGTGTGGATGATTCGGTGTAAGTAGCATGGAATGGGTAATGCTCCACGCAAGTGGAACGCAGGGATACCGCTGGGGGGCATCTTTGAATGAGAATATGTAGAACGCACTACAAGGAAGGCCGCGCTCCAGTCAGTTGCAGGTTTGTATTCAATCCCCTGCATGAGGATGATACCTGGGAATATTGGACTTTACCCCGGAAAACGTGATTTGGGTAATTTAACTGGGCACACACACACACTGCTTAGGCTTTGCACGGGTTTACTGGTAACTTTCAGGAAGCTTTCAAATGGTACACAGTCATAGGTAGCTGGCCTGGGTAGTCACCATGGGATAGGATGTCTCTTTTAGGCCTCAGTGGTCTTCCTGCTGATTTCTCCCTCTGTCCTCACAAGCGCTGTTTCTCCTTTCCTTCCTAGCGCGCCCCGCACATGAGCCCTTCACCAGTCCCCACGGGCCTCTGTAGAGGTAGTCCTTTACTAAGGGATCATGACCCTATACGGGGCTCTTTGTGGGAAATATGCCAGTGTGGCGCCCCTGTGGACCGGTGGCCACAGAGTAGTAAGCAGCTGGGATGGTGAGCCATCCACCCCAAACCAAACACCCAACACGACCTGAATCCCTAGACCTAAGACTTTATGCCAGGCAGGGGAGAAGTGGGGGAAGGCTGAGTGGTGGAGCTTAGCAGAGATACCTGTGAAAGGGGGAGGACAACAGTAGTTACCTCAGGGGGGAGTGACAGTTTGTCGGTGAGGAGAGTTCCTGGCGATTAGGGAGGAGGAGAAACCGGACTTCGAGCTGAAACCCCTGATATAGCTAAAAGACTGTAACAACCAGAGAGGATGGGGACCCGGCGGCTAGTGTCATCTTATGGCTGACCGGGTCCGAGGCTACTGACCAGGTGTAGAGGGGAAGGAGTCCAAGGTGGAAGACCGGATTTACGGAGACACTGAGGGACTGGGTCGACTGACAGGTAACCAGCCCTGTAATAGTGGTTGGCTGCTATATGCCGGGCCACAGATTAACCAGTGAGGTGACGGGTCTCTATGCCTGGAACCTACAGACCGTCACACCAAAGGAAAGGCCTCAGATAGGACTAGGGATCCAAGGAGAGGATACCCAGGAAAGTCTGCGACTGCTAGCCTGGAGGTGGTGAGCGGTCCTGAAGAGACCTGAAAGGCATTGAGAAAGGGGTGCTTTTGGTGATCCATCTCAGCTTCTGACTGGCTACCGATATCGGCTCACTGCAGAACCGAGACTTTGTAAAAATAAGAGTATCAGCAGTGAGTAAAGTACCTGGTTGAACTTGAGACTTGTGTGAGAGTTTTATTGAGCGTCCTTGATTACAGACTCTGGCATCTGAGAAGTTGCGAGGCTGAGAGATCAGAAACACAGCTGTCAAGTAAGTAGTAAGTTGCATCCCCACGGTTACCTCACAGTCACCTCACCGGCCAAGGGATAAATCAGCCCTGCCCATGGAGGGCTCATCACCTTGCTGCGTCACATCATCATCCCTCGAGCTGAGACAGCAGCGGTGGTCACATCTGGCCGCATACACGGGTGGCGTCACAGTGCCAAACCTATTTTTTTTTCCCTTTTTATATTTTTTCCTTTTTAAATTTGTTGTGCACCATCCAGGGCCAAGGAACTGGTCCGCGACCACTACCGTGATGTTTCCCTGTGACCATACAGCAGGGACTGGTCCCGAGTAACCCACGGCCCTGGTGGGCGATGCCCCAGGGCTTGGTGTGACTTTCTGAGGCAGCTCGCGTCCCTCCGTGTGGTGGCTCATGGCTGAACTCCTGCACCTTTCTTGGAGCTGGTGCTCTGTTGTCGAACTGGGTCCCTCTGGGCCGGGTGTGCCACCAGACCAGATTAGGGTTTAACTGACATCCGAGGATCCCCCTTCTGTCTGGGTCACCTTCCTTTTAGGTGCCCTCCACTGGTCACTCGCAGGGTCCCCTCTTCTTCTCTCTCCACAGATGTTCTGCTCTAACTCTTTCCCATTCTTCACTACCCAACTCTGCCCATTGGGATCGTTCCCTAGCAAAGGGTTAACTAATTGATCCCCTGGCTATAGGTGTGTGAATGCGTGTGTGAGGGCCCCAGATTAACATCCCAATCCCCTGGTCACAGGGAACTACACACTCTGGTCTGGGTGCAGTACCCCTCCGTGGCACACTGACCAATGGGGCGCCAAACATGTAGTGGGCAGAATTCTGCACTGAACCCCTTGGCCACACCCAGGGTGCACCGAGCACTTCAATTAGGATATTTGATTAAACCTCAGTTTCTGCAATACGGAGGCAGCAATTAGAAGAATAATAGTGATTTTTTAAGGGCTCTTTCCCTCTACAAGGCGACGTACTTAGCTTATGCTGTCAGTTTGGGCTGACAGATTGTTCTTAATGCTCTTGACATCATTTTCAAAGACAAAGAAACAGATACTCCGTTATTTGAGGTCTGATTTGGAAACACATGTATGAGGCAGAAAGTGAAAATTGTTTTTCAAAGGGCTGTGATGCGGAATGATGCTTTTTTGGGGATGATGGGCCAAGAATCAGACTTTAATAAAGGAAATCTCTGCAACCGAGAGACTCACCGGAGCATGCTGATAATGCATCTGCACATTAAAGAATCTCAATCAGCTATTTGTTGGAGGGATGTTTTACTACGGAATTGAGGAGAGGGGGAAGATTTAAGATAATTGGTAATTACTTTTAGATCCAGTGGTTTTTCAAATTAAAATTTTCTTTTATCCGATATAATCCTTCGGCCGGCAGCTGCTTTTATATTTATCACAATGGGCTGAGTCGTCCTGACTATTGTACTGAAGACTACACCTTAGAAAAATCCATTTATTACAGACGTGTTTTGTAATCGAATGTCGCGGATCCGAAAACAAGAGGGGTTTAATTAAACGACACAAAGAGGATCTGTAATGGCATGAATTATCAACTGGGACATTTCCCTCACATCCTCGGATAATACAGCATTGTGGAGGATATAGGCATTTAAATGGTAATGTGACATGGAGGTATGAAGCATGTACACAGTGGTATATGATAAGGTTATATTGAGAATAAAATACAACACCATGAAACAATGGTCAAAAGTTTGGACACACCTATTCACGCAATCGTGTTTCTTGTTATTAGAATGAGCAGATTGGAGTAAAACCACTGGGGAACACATAAGGAATAACGACACGTCTGTGGAATGAACCAGGATGTGTGTTAAGCAACAGATTCATCAGAGTGCCATCCTTTATTTTCTTATTTTATTTTCTCAAGCAGCCGTCACATTAAGAAATAAGATGTCCAGCCCACGGCACCACACAGAGATACAATGGGATGGTTTTGGGAAAGGAAGGCCCTAACAGTAGGGAGCAGTGGATGGGACACCTCCTCCTTATACTAAGCATTCACTTGTTCTCAGGGAGGCCAGTCCAAGAAAACACTGGGGGCAGCTGGCTAAAGCACTCAACACAGTGAATTCCTAGGCGCATTGCCCCCTGGGAATTATGAATATGCTCACATGCAATATGCTCCACTGTCTATTTGCATATTCACACCTCCTTATACTAGTCTGTGTCTGTCCCTGAGTTGCCCTACCACTCTATACTGGTCCTTCCCCCCACTACCGTCACATGTCTAGTTTCTGGCTGTCACCTTAACTCACCCTGTCTAGTGCAAAGGCCGATGAGGGCACTGAACTGCACCACTGATTTAATTAGACAGGGAAGGGTGATCAGATAGGGAACATAGAAAAAATGGATACAACCAGTTTGAGAGTAGCAGCCAGACACCTTAGGCTCCACTCCAGACAGCAGGTCTCCAGCAACAACAGGAGACCTCCACACTCTACAGGAATGGTCAGCATAGACTGACTATACAGCAGAGACTATAACCAGCATCAGGTGATGGGTCATGTGACTATTTAAAGGGAGGTAGGTGGGGTCACCAAGCAGCACCACCTGACCCAACTAAGCAGAACTTTCAGCAGGGAAAAACTGACATTAACCCTTGGTACAAAATAAATTAATCACATTTAAAATGAAGAAGCCCCAGAGCTGTCACATGTCTCCTACTGACTTGTGACAGCAGTCTTATCATGTAATCACATTCATGGAGGAGTTCCCAGAGGTGCAGAACAATTGCTGACTGCTTTATTTTCACACTGCGGTGCTGGAGGTTTCTGCCTCTTGGTTTGACTGATGGGTGAATGTACCAGCAGCTGACTTGTCCCAACGAACTCCTAAAACGAGAGCTGCAACACTTTGTAGAATGCTTGGTTCCCTTTGTAAAGAGCATATCCAGGCACTTTGCAGCTGCATTTTCTATACCTAGACTGGGGGTAAGTTGACAAAAAAAATTAAGCAGACACAGTGATCAATGCAGCACCAAATTAGAACAATTCTAGAACCCCTCTTTGCATGTAATTTGAAACACATGGTCAGAAGGTAGACCATGTGTGGGGGTTGTCTCCCCAGGATTCAATGAACCATGGACGAACTGCGAGTTCGGACCATATCAGAGAGCTTTACTTTACCAAGGGTGTAATAGGAATTTCTCTGAATCACACAAAAGCACACCAGACTTAATTATATATCACATCTGGTCAGGACTGACCAGGACTCCTCTGCACAACTGACAGTGATCCAGAATGCTCCAGGAAAGGAAGCCATCTACCTAACCTGTTCTTCTGCCTAGAGCAGCAGCCAAGAAGTTAATCTAGAAAGAGCAGTGTAAATAGATGAGAGAACAAGCTATCCCTTCGTGATGTAGCACAAATTTTCTTTGCACTTGATGGGATAGCAACAAGTGTGGTTAACCATGAACCGAAGTCTCTAAACAGTATGTATAATTACCTCGAGAGAAACAGTTCTGGATTTCAGAAGATTTTAGCTTAGCTAGCTTAGTTTGCCTCCAATCCCTAAGTCTGCATGCATGTTCCCGCCAAATTTTCCACGGCAGGGCTGGGTTTAAGGACTTACATTGAACAGAGTATACCAGGTCTCTGAGCTGGGATATGGCATTTGTCACAGGAGGAGTGGGTCAAACATCAAACTGAGGCGAAGTCTATCACTGGTTAGAACTGATGTCTTTTGGGGAATTCACTCGGAATTCAGCAGTTGTCAGTCCAAAAATACTTTCTTGGAGAAGAGCTGACATTACTGGAACAAAGTAGCCAAAGGCTAGTGCTTAGACAGTCTATTCTGCTTCTGGATATGGAGTTCTTGAGTTGGACGGAGCTCACTCTCTAACGTCCTCACATTTTCAACTGTCCCCAGGGACTATCTATGCATCATATCTACCCAAGAGTTTATTTGCTAGAGCCAACAGAGACCCTGGTGGATGAATGCTGACCTTGTTGGAGTAACCTCCACTGTCTCACAAGACAACCACCTGTAAAGTGGCTCTGTGGTCATCAATGAGCTCTACATAAAGCTTCCAAGGATGGGATTTCTGCTATATACTCCAACTATCAGGTCACATGGGATCCATAGCTTACACTCTTTAACCCTTGTAAAGGGATGTGGACTTTCAAATAGACCCAGGTTTGAGTTCACGGAGAAGCTGCTGGTTGGTAAAGTGGCACTGGCAGGAATAATAAGATAACCAGATTAGATCAAGAAGGCATAGACAACAAGAGAAATCATAAGTCAGAAAATTAGTAAAAGATACAAAGTTTGAAACAGGAGAAAACAGTAAAATGACCTGAACTAAGCGCAGAGGTATGGACCAGATTAGGAAGCACTTATAACTTATATTGAGACAGGAGTTAGGGGTTTATAGAGTAAGTAGGTTCAGAGAAGGTAGTAATTAGGAACCGTACCAAGGATTTTACCACCTATCTCCCTTTTTGCAATGGCATCACATTTTCCAGAGAATTAAACCGGTGTGCCAAATTTTTACCTATATAATGAAGGTGCGGTACCATCTGGTAACTGAATCAAAAATAGAGAAAGTGTGACACTAGTCAGTACACAAACAAATGGGACAGTCAATTGTTCCAAGGTCAGGTACTAGGAGATCACATCAAAATTAAAGGAATAGCCAGAGGCATATGGTCTGGGGTCAGAGCAGAGGGACAAGGAAAAAGGATGGTCAAACAAAGTCAATGGTCAGATGGCAGATATCAACTCCTAGAGCACATATAAGAGGCCATCTAGCACAACTTGAGCAGAAGACTAAGACTGCCAGCGTTCTAGGACTGACTGCTCGGCTAAATAGCTGGGCAATCAAACCAAACAAGGCGCACCTAGAAAACACAGAATCTCCCAGCCTCTAATTGGACAGCTGATCTGTCACTGAATAGATCTGCATGCCTCAGCACTAGATTGGACAACTGAGCTGTCAATGAGCATACTGACCACTCCCCACACGCAAACTCTATAATGTAGCAGGCAATCACTTGTGTCCAAAACTCTGGACGACTCATGGCAGGAAGCAGGTATATAGATGATACACCAAAAGAGTTGTCAAAATTAATAAAGTACATTTCTGTACAGTCTGCAAAGAAAAATGGATGGTTCCATGATTATATCAGCTTTCTAGGCTGTAGACATGTGTCCCAAATCTTTATGATTTTTAAGAGAATCTTTTTTGTAATTGTTGGTTGCCCAGGAATTTTTGGATAAGGTGTCTAATAGAAA